>BTHU01000006.1:21726232-22066232 GCA_036184795.1 Tokudaia tokunoshimensis
AGGAGAGAGTGTGTGTTTTCGTTCGGGGGGTATAGCTAGTTATCTTAAATTGCCCATGCTTCTGTAAGCAACCCTAATTACATTCACAGGTTTGGTTCACCAAGCTAGATTTAGGTGTAGCTGTTTCTTTGGTTTGTCATTAGTGTCCTATTTGAAACACTGAAGAGACTTTCTTTTGTCTCCCTAGGCAAAGTTCATATGACAATCTGTACAACTGAAATACCACATGGACTTCTGTTATTCCAACTGGGGACTCACAAAGGCCTAGTTTGGAATCTCATGGGAGAAGCCAATTTTAATAATCTGCTTCTGTTACCCCATGCTTCTAAACACTCCTTTGAATGACATAGGACACTTGCATGCATCTTACATCACCCCATGCTTGTGACTGTGGCATCAGGCAAGCAAGGAGGGCCTGCACTGTACAGTAGAGATAACTGAAACTTCCCCGGGGCATGCCCTACACAGCTGGTGGAGGACCACAACAGTACTAGAATGTAGGCTTCACACCAATTTCATCTTGAAAGTGACAGTATTTTGAGGGAATGGGTGGAAGAGGTCTAAAAAGTCCAGAAAAAAAAAAGGCCATAGTGGTCCAAGTTGGTTTTACTACAGGCTACAAAGTTAAGTGAGTGAACCTCTCTCAAAGGACTTTGTCTATTGAAGGTAAGCACACTGAAGAAGAAACAGACTTACTCTGTGGGAATATGGAGACATGCTGTAGCAGTAACGACATCACAGTCCCCAAACAAGAACTCTGCTCCCAAAATGATGAGGCCCAGATCTACTGGGAGACTCAGCAGCCCTCAAGGAGCCAGGTCAGAGCGATTGCTAGCTAAAACTCAATACTAACTAGACAGTAGAAAAGATGCTTCAGTGGATGAGAACACTTGATATGGAAGAAAATGGACCCAAGTCTAGATACCTAGCACTCCTTTAACAACAACAACAAAAATGGGTGTGGTTGTATACAAGTGTAACCTGGGGCTACAGAAGGCAGAGACAGGAACATCACTGTGGCTTGCTGGCTGCTGACCTAGCTCCAAGTTCAGTGATGGACTTGGGAGTTAAAGGAATAAGGTGGAAAGAGGGAGAGAAGACATCCAATGACATCCAATGTTTTTCTCAAACACCTGTACACAGGTGTGCATACCTACACACACACACACACACACACACACACACACACTCAACTAAAACTCGTGCCTTCTGCCTGGGTTCCCCCAAACCCACCCTCAAGAAATGTCAAAGCTAAGCTTTCCATCTTTCCCCTAGAGCCTTCTGTCTCTTCTGCAGTCTAGCCCATAGAGAGCAATGGGATTTTGGTAGGCGCTGGTCCCACTCCTCAACATATTTTGCTGCCATTCTCCTGAGAAACCCCCATCTCTTTTTCCTAGGAAGTGAGCCGAATGCTCTCCCTCTTCCTTACCTCTGTGAGTCTCAAAATTATCTCCCCCACTGTGACGCCTCCCTCCTGACACTGCCTGGTGAAGGCTGTCAGAGTCATGCAAGCTTAATAGGACTGACATCTAGCTTGTGACTAACCTACAAATGCATCTTGCATCCCAATTTCCATGTACACAGGGTTGCCCTGTATCTGTACTGAGGTCACCCACATGAAAATTTTCCCAATTCTATCAGGCCCTGAGGAGGAGGTCACTAATTGTGTGTTCGTTGCTATGTGAGCATTGCCGGGTCTTTGATTTAAGTGTCTTTCCTTATTCGGATTTTGCAAAAACATCACACAGAATTCAATGTCTCTGGACCCATTTCCACGTGACAGGGGCCACAGAGGTAGAAAAGAGTGGGTGCCAGAAAAAGAAAAGGAAATTCAGGCTGAAAGCCTTCTACGTGCTGGGAGAATTCTTCTGTGTTTCTTATTTATCTGATGCGCATGAGCAAGCGCGCACATGCATGTGCACGGCTTCTGGTACCATACACTATTCTATTACTTAATTATCTATTTACATATTGTGAGTGTGGCAGCATGCATGCATATGCCTCTGCCTGTGCCAGAAGTAAGGAGGTCAAAGGACAACTTTGGAGATCACTTCTCTTCTTCCACTTCTGTCTGGGCCCTTGGAATGGAGCTCAGGTCATCAGATCTGTGGGACAAGCATCTTTATACACTGAGACATCTTTCTGACCTCGCATTATTTTTTAAGGTCTCTTCTTAGCCCAACTAGAATAGCTGACCAATGAGCGCCAGGGATCCTGGGTAGTCTCTACATCCTAGGAGCTGAAATTATAAAAATATGCCATCACACCCAGATTTTTATGTGGATTCTGGAGACGAACACTCAGGTCATGCATCTGTGAGGTAGACATGCTACCTACTAAGCCATCTCCTCCAGATTTTTTATACAGTTGCTGATTCCTCAAGACCTCCTATCAAGGTCCTTTCCAGGTTAGTTAGCTATGAGAGCAAGTCCTGGGCTACCATCTAGACCTCCTCAATGGGCTTCAATGTGTGTTCACTGCATACCTGTGCCAGGAGAGAGAAACGAGGAAGATATCTGAAACATTCTGGGGGCTGGCAATATACAAGCTTTGGAAGGGTCAACCAACATAGCTATGCTGTGAGCACCACAGGCATTACAGTATTCATTAGCTTGTGTGTGTGTGTGTGTGTGTTACTGGGAAGTTGAACCTAGGGCTAGGTAAGTGCTTTGTAAGTGGAAGTTGCTTTTGTTGGTGTTTTTGTCAGAGCTCTTAGCTGATGGAATCCCATAATGAGTCAAGGAGCCTTTGTCAAGAGCTGCCACGTAATGGGTTTTGGTAACATGCTGCTGCTCAAAGCCCGTGGAAATAAGCATCTCTTTCTCAGTGCAAAGTTGAGCCTTCCAGAAAAAACCTTTCCCAACTCGAGATGTGAATCTTGTGTGCTGTAATGACCTTCTTGCAAGTATAAGACAACAGAGGCGTAGACAACATCTTACACAGTACACGGTGAGGAGGGAGAGGAGAAACATTGATGCACAGATGTTCTTAGTGACAATGACTCTAGCTTTTTTTTTTTAAACAAGATATAAAGCAACTATGATGTTGATCTCAGGAAAAATGATTCTGAATTCCTTATTATATGTAAAAACAACTGTAATGGAATAAGGGACATGGCTCAGTTGGTAGTTCTTGCCCATCATTCAGGGACCCTAAGGTTTTCTATCCATGGTACTTCATAAGATGGGTGTGGTAGTGTACACTTGTAATCCTCGTCCTAGGAAGGTAGAAACAGGAGGACCTAAAGTTCAAGGTCATCCTTGACTACATAGTACATTCAAAGCCAGCCTGTGATACACCATATATCTCAAAAAACAAAACAAAACACAGAAGCTAACTGTGAGATCCATTAAGACATAGCTGCCAAAATAAAAAAGTTGGGTTGGTGAGACACCCAAGTAAGTAAAGGCCCTTGCTACCTCTGCCCTAGCCATGAAGAATGATTATATAGTTCAAGTCCTCTCCGCCCGCTGACCCCTTTGCTCCAACCACCAGGTCATTCCAGTCTCTACTTCACTAGGATACTGTCTGAAAAAGAACACATGTTCCTGCCTTTTAAATTCTGGCCTGATGTCTTTGCTCAGAACCAAGTCGAAGGCGACTGTGATTTAACAGTTGTGTTTTTCTTCAGTTAGGCTTTCCTCGCCCATTAAAAGCTGATCAAGATGAAAGGGCTCTGTGTATAAACATTGATTACTTCCCCTAATCGATAAGACTCTATATATCTTTTGTGGAAATGTACAGCCACACACATGTACTAACTCGAAGCAATGCTGGACGAGCCTTGAGGACTTTCTGGATATAAATGCCCACAGCATTATCTGTGTGCCACTGTGAACAGACAGACCAGAGGAGGACCTCAGCTGTCCTTCTCTATTACTCTCCAGCATATACCATTTGAGAGAAAGTCTTTCATTGAACTTGGAGCTGATAAGACACCAAGTCCATGAGAACTATCTGTCTCTGTCTTTCACAGTCCTGGGGTAACCAGAGTACAGGGCCAAGGCTACCATTTCAGTTGGGCACTGGGGATTTGAACTCAGGCCCTCATGCTAGAACAATAAGCATTCTTACCCACTGAGTCATGTCCCCACTGCATGAGACCTTACATTCTCATCCATGTTCACGTTTATTTTGCTATGTGTATGTGTGTGTGGGGGGGGGCAGGAGTACCTGTTTGTATGTGTACATGTTCTTGTGGGGGTCAGAGGACATCCTTGGCTGCTGTTCTTCAGGAAGCCATCTATCTTGTTTTTTAACATTTATTTATATATGCATTTATTTTAGTGTATGTGTGTGTGTGTCTGTACATGTGTGTACTGTGTGTTAATACAATGTGTATATGGAAATTAGAGGACAGATTACAGGAGGTGGACTTTCCTTCTATCCCATGGGGCCCAAGGGCTGAACTCCTATCATCAGGATTTATTTATTTAACCCAACGAGAGACATCTCACACTCACCTACCCCATCTTGTGTATTTGGTTTTTGTTTGTTTGTTTTGAAACACAGATTTTCAATACACATGGAGCTCACTGATTGGTCTAGGATGGCTAGCTAGAGAGGCCCAGGGATCTGCCTGTCTCAGTATTATGATACTAGCATGTACTACACACCAGATTTTTGTTTGTTCGTTTTAGCATGGGTTTTAGGAATCGAACGTGGGTCTCAAACATGGAGGGCATACTGGCGAAGCCATCCTCCCTGCCCCACATTCTTACGGAACCAATTTTAAAGCATACTTCAGACTTACGAGGGTTTCATGGCCACGAAGTGCAGGATCATGACCAGCATTTTGTGTGAATACAGGGGATTTGAACTCAGGTCCTCATGCTTGAACAATATAGAATTACAGGCATGAATACGATTATAGCAGATAACTATGAGTACGCATACTCCTCCTAGCTTCTATGAGCATAGGCTAAAACACTCAAAAACATCAAAGGATCAATCTAACATTGGCATTTTACTGAGGGAATCAGGAGTAAGTGTATATAGAAGATATTTTCTCTGGTGTGTTTATCATAATACAAAAGCAGCACCATTAGGTAATTGGATTATTAACCAAAAACAAAACCTTCAGAGCAGTACATATCACTGTTGTAAAATCTGTACTTCTGTGCTATGTGCCTAGCCATGGTCAGAAACAGCTTGGATGGTTTTCTAACACTTTACTTTGAAACCGCCATTTTATAGAAAATATCACTTGGGGTGCTGGAGAGATGGCTCAGCAGTTAGGGACACTTTCTGTTCTTCGAAAGGACTCAGATTTAGCATCTTGCTAGGGGGAAAAATCCACTGAGCATTGATAAATAATCACATTGTCATGTGACTGGCATATATGTGTATATACAATAGAGATTTAGCACTTCAATATGTATTTGGGGAGAATATCAGTTTCTATTTGCAGGGAAATAATAGGATCTTTACTTTTTTTTAAAGGGTTTGCTAGTTTTCGCTACTCTCATATTCATTTGCTATCCTCACTAGCCATGTTTTCATACTGTAGAGTAGACTGATAGGAATCTCACTTCTGTAGCCCAGATGCACCCGGAATGCTCAGGGATCTTCCCAGCTCATCAAACTCTTCAGTGCTTGGATCACAAGCACATAAATACCTCCATTCCTTGCTTGGTATGCTACTTTAAAAAGAACACTGCAAGAGGGCTGCTTCTTATTTCCCAGAAAACTGGTAAGACCTGAAATCCCTTCAAGTACAGGTGCAAAGAGGATGCTGGGAAAGCTGAGGTGGGAAGAACTGTAATTAAGGATAATTAACAGAAGTTCGAATATAGCACATTTGTCTACGGAGAGTGGGGGGACCTTTCTAATTAATATTCTGAAATCACCAAACTCTGGCAGCCATTCTTACTACTGCCAATCCTACTTTCATGTTTTTCAGTTTTTAAAAAAGATTTACTTTTATGGGCCCAAGCATGAGCGCGCATGTCCAAGGAGGCCAGAAGTACCAGGCCTCTTGGAGTTGGAGATACCAACAGTTGTGACCTGCCCAGCATGGGTCCCTTACAACTATTTGTTGTTTTGATTTTTTTAAATTTAGTTACTTTTATTTCATGTCCATTGGTGTTTTGCATGTCTAACTGTGTGAGGGTGTCAGATCCCCTGGAGCTGAAGTTACCGACAGTCATGAGCTGCCTTGTAGGTGCTGGAAATTGAACCTGGGTCCTTTGAAAGAGCAACCAGTGCTCTTAACCACTAAGCCACCTCTCCAGGCCCAGCATTACAAACCCTTAATGGGTGTGCCTTCCCGCCACATCTGACACTACCTCCTCTGTAGGCCCCGTGTCCACCTCGCTATGTCAGCTTTGTCTGAAAAACACGTGCCAGCTGTGGCTAAGTTTAATCAGTGTCTGGATTATCTCAGAACTTAACTGATTTTTGGCCAGCTTGATTTTTGGCATATGCATGAAGGCCTTGATGTCCATAAGGAGGCTGACAACTTAACAAATCAGTAGCTTTTGGGTACTTTGGAAAGGTTCAGAACGGGCCAGCTGCTTGCTCTATTGGAGGTGATGCATGGTTAATTTCTTTATTTTAGTGCACTATACACAGATGCGCCTGGGATGTTCATTTTGCTTTGCTACCAAGAAGCTACACGGTATCAGCTAGCAGCTGATTTATTCGAAATCCTCCCCGGAACGCATCAGATTTTTAATTGTTTCTTGAACTACCAAAACAGAAGAAGAATTGATGTCACTGGGACATGCCTGGGGTCCCTGTTGACTGCTACACACTCCCAGTGACTGATTTTCAATTGATACAGATGAGGCCAGAGAGGCGGCTCCTGCAGATCCACACCGTGAGCCCAGCAGCCCAGCCAGGGAAGGCTAACAGAGAGGCTGGTGGGGGAGGTGGGGGGAAGACCAAACACTGCCTCCCAACGACTCATCAAGTTCACAGTTCTCCTCAACAGATGCAACTGGAGGGGTCTGACATATATGCCGACAGAAACAGATGGTGCCTCAGGGCAGATCTCTGTTCCTTGCTCTTGGGGTTGAGCTCTGCAAGATTGGGGGGCCAGGGCTTTTGTGAACAGGCGGGTGGGATAGAGCCTCATTCTCTAGCAGCAGGTAAAATCCATTTGTCACACCAGCTCTGAGCAGGCTTTCAGCAGAAAACTTAATGTCTGAAACCAATGAGCCATTCTGTCCTGCTACAGCAGTGAATGTTTCTGGCAGGCTGTGCCCCCCAAGAAGGAGAAGGACAGAAGGAAGATGGGGTAGAGGGTCAGAAGAGTGCAGGTAGTCCTGGTCAAAAAGACAGATGAAATCAGAGGCTGGTCTGGTCATGCCTTTAAAGGCTTTATCAATATAGTGTGTGTGTGTTCTTGCGCATGTACATGCATGCATGCACACATGTATGCATGCATGTGTTTAGATGCCAGGCAGTATGTATAGAGATCAGAGCAAGTTCTCTCTTTCTACATGCAGATCCTAGGGATCCGGCTCAAGTCATAGGCTTGGTGACAAGAGCCTTTCCTGCTAAGCCATCTCAGTACCGGACGCACCCCAACTGTTTTCACTTTCAAAACAAGGCACACACAAAACCCAAGTTTTATTTTAAATCCTTTCTGGGGTATAGAACAGCCACCAAACCACCACCACAGCTAAAAACACCATCCTAGTTTCCCTTTCGCCCTCCCCCAAATTGTGGAAAGACAAATGTCTCCTTTCCCGGATCTTGAGTACCAGCGAACCCCATGAGCGCAGCCTTTACATATTCACTATGTCTGCAACTGGAACATGCGTACCAATCATAAATCTCCCCCGTCTCCTACGCTGAGCCCTGCTGGGCTCCGAGGCAGAGGAGGTTTTTATGAGAAGGCCTTCAGCTGCCAGGATCCCACCTTCATAAAGAAGAGATTTTTTTAGTTCATCCTGTCTATTTATTTTGTGTAGAGAAATCAGGAGCAATAAAGCATGAAGACGCTCACCCCACCTCATTCCATCTCACACTTTTGTCAACCATGCTTTATCGGGTCTGGGAATGAATTTTTAATATCGTGCCACAAAATGCTTCTGGTCTTCTATCATGTGCTGGGGCGCTATCAATCTGATCACACTTGGGACTTCTGAGTGATACTGAGCACGGGAGAACAGCTTTAAAGTTTAGTCACTCTGATGGAATGTAAAAGCTTCTATCAGTGACAGGTTGACAGAGAAAGCTGTTTTCCTTTCCATTTCACAGACTTCCACGTATGAACGGCATGAAACATGTCAGGACTTTCTCTGCGTCTATGAAGACGGAGCTGGCATCTGCTCCCAGTGGGGACCCCTTTCTAACCAGCAATACTATAAAATTTCATGATTCTGGATTCTGAGTGACATTCGAAAGGGCAAGAAGGCGGTGTTTACTAAATTTTATAGAACAACATCAATTGCTTGTCTTAGCACATAAATATAGTTTCATGGTATGCAATGCTACCTCCAGTATCTTGGAAAAAAAAACCAAAAAACAGTATCTCTCTTGGAAAAAAAAAAGACCACAAAACATAAGTTTTCCGTGTTAACTGAAGAGCTCTCCATTTTCCAGCTATAGACGGGAGGTATCACCTTTTTCTGAACTATGTGCTCTCCCTGACTCCTTCAGGAAGCTTGTTCGCATACCAGGAAGTTCCCACTGACTCTATCTTCAATATGTACACTTCACTGATAACTGCTGGTTCCTTTTCTAAACAGGTTAGTGCTGTCGGAATCCTGCTGGACTGGGGTAGAAGTAACAGCTAGAGAAGAGTTTACAACCCCTCCCCTCCCAGTGGCTTGTATGTGGTTCCTTCCTTCCTCTGTGCACCATTTTAGGGGACAAAGGACGATGAATCACACTGTCTCGGCAACATGCAGCCAAAAAAAAGCTGAATCTGCAAGTGCTATCCTGTTACTATTATTTCTTCTGTTTCTGTGGGGTCCGGATTGAGCCTAGCTCAGTGTTACACCCCCAGTCCCTCACTGCGGGGATTCTAGGCTTGTACTCTGTGACTGAGTCACGCCCCCAGTCCCTCATTTGGGTTTGCTGGTACTCTATTAAAATCAGGGAAAGAAAACACTATGCTGATGTGCTAAGACAAGCAATTACCCAGTGTGTGAGCTGCACTAGGGGCTACTCTAAGCTGGGCTGGAGTGCCGCTGGCTCTATAGGTATATGCAAACTATGGCTAGGATTCCTTGCCTTCGGAAAACAGGTCATCAAGCTAGAGTTTACCACCAGTATCTTACATTTGGAAAGCAAAAATTCGGGCTGTGGAGGAATGGTCCTGATTAACTGATATAGGATGGCTCAGCCCATTGTGGGCGGTGCCATTCCTTGGGCAGGAGGTCCTGAAGTGTATGACAAAAATAGTTCAACAGGAGCCTTTGAGCCAGTAGGCAGCATTCTTTTATGGCTTCTTCTTCAGGTGCTTCGTTGAGTTCCTGTCCTGATTTCACTCATGCATTCTGCTCATTTCTGTAAGACCCCCATGCCCACTAAAAGTGAGGGCTAGGAAACAGATGATAAGATTTCCACTTGAATTTTACATAGCGTTCTAAAACAAGAAAAGCATCAAGAAAAATAGATTAAGGAGGGATAAAATGTGTTGAAGACACTCAGGATTTCTTTTTCTTTAAAAAAACAAAAACCCTCAAAACAAAAGCAAATTCCTTTACAAGTGCTTTTTCATGTCACCAAGCTCTCTGGACCAATTCCTGCATCTTGTTTTCAAACCTGGGTGTGAATGTTTTCAAGTGTTCCTTCAAATCAGTTCTGTAAGAATCAGGCCGGAAGTCTGACAGCTTTGATCTCCTTCCAAACCCTCTCTCTAAACACAAAAGTTGATCTGAAAGGCCTGCGATTTCCACCCGCATTCAACAGGACCCAAACTGTCCAGAATACAAAACAAGTTGCATGAATTTTGCATCAACCCATCCTGCCAAGTCCTCTTTATTTATTCTTTTGTGGCTGTGCTTGAGAAGACCCCACAGGAAACCTGAGAGATGCCCCCACACACCCTACCCTCCTAACAGTTTCTTTCCTCGAGAAAGCAGGAAGAAGAAAGCAGATTGAAGCCCCAAGACTCCAGTACTAGGGTGCCTTTTCTACTGGGGGTCGCCTCTGGGAAGGAGATTCCGGGCTGTGGAAGGCACACAGGCGCCAACAAACAGGTGAAGATACAGTGAGCTGAAGGTAAGGCTCTTTCCATGTTTTCTCCTAGGAGATGGAATGTAAATTAGCAACCTGGCGAGATGGTTCAGGGGAAAAAGTTACTTGCCACCAAATCTGAAGACCTGGATTCAATTCCTGGACGGAGAGAATGGACTCCCAGGATTTCCTCAGCTGTGTCTGCCTAGGGTGGATGACGAGAAATGAGAGAGTGCTGTTCCCAAGGCTTCAGAATCCCCCACACCCTTCTTTTCATTTTGTAACTGAAGAGTCTGTGAAGACCATGTTCTTCCAAGGTGGCTCAGTAAAATTCTGCTGGTAAAGAAAAGGCTAGAGGGCATTTTTCTATGAGAACCTGGTACCAGATCCACCCAGCAAGCCCCACTTGTGTCCTGAATGCCTCAGAGAAGATAAATCACTAACAAGATGATTTCAAATCTTCATGGGAAAAACACTCAAAATCCAAATGGGAGGTGATTTTCAGGCACGAGCAGGAGAAAGCCTGTTTTTGTTTTTTGTTTTGTTTTATTATTTTTTTTTTATGAAACCCATTCATAATTATTAAAACAAGCACCATCTTGGGGGAGGGTGTCTGCATGCTGGGTCCTTCATAGTTAATGTCGCCATCCTTTCTTTACAATAGGAAGTGGAAGTTCAGATAGGGCAACTACCAGTCTTTTTGTCTGCATCCCATGTAGGAACGCGACATTCTCTCTCTCCTAATCACCCTCAAGATTCTAAAAAGACTTGGGAGTGACCTACCTACCTGACTTCCTTTTTTCTCTTCCTTTACACATACTCTCTCATGTAGATCAGGCTATTCTCAACTTCACCATGTAGTCAAGGATGGCCTTGAACTCCTGATCCTTCTGTCTTCGCCTCCAAAATGCTGAGCTTATGGGTGTGTTGTGCACCTGTTACACAATGCCAGGGATGCAGTCCAGGGTTCTGTGTGTGCTTGGCAATCCCTTTACCAACTGTGCTATACATCACTGGCCAACCTCTTAATTTCTTAATGCCCCAGTGTCCTTCTGAGAACAAGTAAGATAACTTCTGAGGCTATTCAAAATCTACAATTCTTGTACAACTCCCTTCCATCTGAGCAGCTACAGTCACTGTGGCATTCCACTAGTGTCAGGGTGGCTGACCTTTTTCACAGTGTCACTAAGGGCCAAGATTCTGTGGCTTCTCACACAGCATCTTCTGAATGTGTCTTTACTTTCTAGGTTGACACATGTGTTCATCTGATCTGTTTTCTTTTAGTTAAGATTTGTCAGTTGCTGGGTACTGCCCTCTTTTCCAAGCAAAGCATCCCAAAATAGAGGCAGGATGTCTGGTATTTGGAGGGTTGCAAGGACCCCAAAGCACAACGTTTTTTTATTTTACATTTTACATTATCATTATGTATTGCTAATATTGTGTGAAAGGAGGTGTACCCATTATGTGTGTGGGCATAAGTGTCATGAGCTGGGGTCAGAAGACAATTTTGTGGCGTTCTCTCCTTCCATTTCTATGTGGATTGCAGCATTCCAACTCAGGTCACTAGGCTTTCAGAGCAAGTGCCTTCATCTGGTTAGTCACCTCCCTGGCCCCATAATGATAACAACAACAACGATAACAACAACAACCATTAACCAACCAACCAGCCAACTAAAAAAACAAAACAAACAAACAAAAAAGCCAACTCAACGAAACTCTTCTATTTGGTTGTGCTGGGCCAGATATGTATTAGGAAGAGTTAGGAGCTTATCAGAAACCTGGAGGGTGGGAAGTATATAAAAGTCTGTCAGTCAGTCTCTGGGAGGAGGATTTGGGCCAGCATGAAACACACTGATGTGTCCAATCCAAACACAGCTCATCCCTTCCACTCCCTCATCTCTCATCATCTCCAGTACATACTCTGGGAACATGACTGTCATAGGCATCATAACCAGTGGCTCTTGACCACATGGTCACCTGGGAAATCTTTCCTACCACCTAACTATAGGAGTGACCCTCCCTCTAGAGCAATCTGGGAAGGAGATAGGTGTGACAGGTGAAGACCAGGGCAAAGAGGTGTTCTGTTGACTAATCCCCAGGCAGGTTCTGTGACTCATCTCGTCACCTTGGAGGCCTGCTTCTCTAAACCCTGACATTATTTGTGAGGTCCCTTCTCGCCTACTGCATTCCTCATTAAATTGGTTACCCAGGTCTTTGCTGACTGCTTATCAGAAAATGCCTCCCATATCTGACTCTCCCCCTGCACTCCCATAGCCCCCAACCTCATTATCTCCTGCCGGGGTTGTTGTTGCAATTGCTGCCTGGTGGTTCTGAACCTCCAGGCTCTCTGGGCTCCAATCCATCTTTCACCGTGTTGCCAGATTAACCTTCTAAAGCGGTGGTTTCTCAACTTGGGTGCACATTAGAATCATCTGGGGAGCTTGTTAAAAATACAGATGCCTTGACCCTGTCCTACAGACTAGGATTGAGTGGGTGTGGGAAGGGCCCAAGGTGCATGGGGTTTTTTAACAAGCTCCCAGGTGAGGCTGATACAGGCAAAGTTGGAGAGGTTTGGGCATCCAGGTCTCCCTCCAGGGGAAGGTGGGAGGGAAGAGATGACAGGACTTGAAGGTCCCTGAGGCTTGTCATGGTCACACACCGTACGGATCATGCTCCACGTCAGCACAGCTTGCTACTAATGCTTCTTTTTCCCAGGGGTGCTCTCTACTTCTTCCCTAGCCATGTCATTCCAAGCTGGGTCTGGGTCCTGGATATTTCACCTTCTTCACCCGATCAAATGACTTGACTTGCTGGAATTGGGACGTTCTAAGGCAGGATCCCAGCGCTGGGTGTCATAGACCGCAGGGCTGGGGAGATGGCTGAGTTAGTAAAGTGCTTGCTCTGTAAGCACAAGGACCTGAGCTCTATCCCCCAAACTCATGTCAAAAACCTGAAAGGCTGTGTATACATACCTAAGCACATTTACAATCCTAACACTGGAATCTAAGGCAGATCCCTGGGGCTCCCTAGCTGGCTAGACCCCAGTAAAATATCAGACACTGGGTCAAGAGATAAGGTGAGTGGCACCTGAGGAATGATAGCTCAAGTTGCCCTCTGTCCTTCACATGCAACATGCATACCTGCATATACATACCCACCCGCCGCCAAAGAATACAAGGTACAAACACGAGATACCAACAGTTTGGAATTTGGTTTTGTTTTGCTTAGTATTTTACTTTTTGAGACAGGGTATCACTCTATATCTCTCTCTGGCCTTGAAATTTCTATGCAGACCAGGCTGGGTTTGAACTCAGAGAGATTCATCTGCTTCTCCCTCTTGAGAACATCGATTTGGCTGAATCTGTTTTATGCACAGACGTGTCAAGGGGTCCTTTAATGGTGCTGATTTCTACAAGGTTCTCCAGCAGTTAACAAGAGTCTAATACAGGCTCCTTTACCTCTGAGTCCTTGGCTCTAACTATAGATGAGACTCGGAATAGAGACACTATGTTCCTGGTCCTCTGCAGTTAAAATATCCATGAGATGGTAAGACAGCTCAGCAGGACTGAGCAGAAAGACATTTGCCTCCAAGCCCAATAGGGCCTGAGTTTGACCCCTTGGTGGGTTCGGGGAGTGGAGAGAGACTGACTCCTGAAAGTTGTCCACTAGGTTGCAGTGACCTTCCCTACCTGTCCCTCAAAATGGTTTGAAAAACTCACCACGGTAGGTTTTTTTTTCTCCAAACTTAACATTGAATACCTTTCTATGGACCAGAAGGCTTTGTGATAATACAGTCATTTATGTATATGCTGTGTGTATTATCTACAGTGAAAACCAAATGGATGCAAGGAGACATCACTCTGGCTGTAATACATAGTTGTTGAGAGACTGTGGGAGGAGATAACTAGCTCTTCACATAGACAACCAGTATCTTATCTCCATTTAAGATACACCCGAGCTCACTGCCATAGCAAGAGGAGATACTACAAAAGCATTTCTACAGTGCAGTTAGCTTACGCATTGTCTTTTTTGTATTGACATGTACATACATGTTCAAGTGTGTGCATGTGAATATGGTAGACAGAGGACAAGGTCAGATGTTATTCCTTAAATTGCTGCCCACCCTGATTCTCCAGACAAGGTCTGGCTAGGAGCTCACTAAGTAGACCAGACTAGCCAGGAAACTCCAGAGATATGCCTACCTTCATCCTATGCCCTAGGCACTGGAATTAAAGATGTGTATATCCAAGTCTAGCTTTTCCACAAGGGTGTGGGCATCCAAACACAGGTCCTCATGTTTGTAAGGCAAGCACTTTAGTGAGCAGAAAGAACATCACTATTACTTACATTTTTGTTTATTATTATTACCTTTTTTTTAACTTATTCATTTTATACCCCACTCACTGCCCTCCTCCTGGTCACCCCCTCTCAGTCTTCTCCCCATCCTTCCCTTACCCTTCTCCTCTGAGTAGGTAGGGGCTCTCTGGGTATCCCTCAACCACAGCCAATCTTTTGCATTTATTTACATTTCTCTTAACTATCAATAGTACTATGTATGTTGTTTGTTACTTGAAAATTTTTAATAAATTTTAACATTATAGATGTGTGTGTATTCTGTGACAGTAAATATAACATACATCTACATATAGCAACTACATTGATAACACACATATTTTCTTGAATATTTTTGCCACTTCTTGGCTATGGGTTCCGGATCCCTGCAGCTCTCCAGTGTGCTACTGAGGAGTCTACTATGTACATTAGCAGATATGGCAATGAGAGGTGATGTGTGGAGCTGCTCAAGAGATGAAGAGCAAGGACTGTGGATCTGTGCTCTTCGCAAAGACCCTTATGGGAGCTCTACTGACGTTCACAGGGCCGGTGCCTCTTCATGAAGGAACGTTCTACAAAGTGGACATTTGAAGGGAAACTTCTATCCACTCTGGAGTGGAAAGGGTGGTGGGAACACATCTGACATGGAAAAGGCTTTCGTACTGGACAGCTGTCTAAGAGTCTCTCCATTTACATTAGAATGGAGAAGGAAGACAGTGCACATGAAATGAAAAGAGTGATCAGTCTCCTAAGTGGCCTACAAACAACCTAAAGGCTGACCCAGACAGGTGGGGCTGTGTGCGCATTGCACTCATAATACTAAACATCATTAAGGAAGAGTTTAAAAATTGAATTAAAAATGGATCAGAGATTTAAGCGCAAAGAGAGTTAAGCCAAGCCTAGAGAAAAACACAGCAAAAGCCCTGGCATAGATATGGTCCCGGGAGATTAGTATATAAAAGAAAACATGGGTAAATTGGGTTTCATTAAAATAAAATTTTCAAAAAGACCGTAAAACCAAAACCCAAACCAAACCAAACAAAAGGCAGGTTGGCAACACACACCTTTAATCCCAACACTCAAGAGGCAGAGGCAGACCGATCTCTGAATTTAAGGCAAGCCTGGTCTACAGAGTGAGTTCCAAGACATCCAAGGTTACACAGAGAAAGACCTGTGTGTGTGTGTGTGTGTGTGTGTGTGTGTGTGTGTGTGTGTGTGTATACATAGACATGCATATGTATGTATATATTGAAAGATGTTATCAAGCAAATGAAAAGGTTCCAGAAATGAGGAGAAAATTATTTGCAAAATGCTCACACACGCCTGTGTATCCAGAACTGTATAGAGGACACGGCAGGACTCAGGCACTGATGGTTTTATAGACCTGTGGTTGCCTGCACAACAAGATCAAGCCAGTCAACATTCCAGACTGAAGCAGGGAGGGGCTCACGAGCACCAAGCCCCAACTGAGGTACTATGAGAGCTTATGGCTTTAAAGGAGTCAGTTTTGTTTAAAGGTTTGGTCCTCAGTAGGTTGACCATGCTCCAGTAGATAGCCTCAGACCCATGAAGACACAGGCAGTACAAACTGGACTTGGTGAGTTATGGGAGAGGAAGGAGGAGGGGATGGGAGGGAACATAAAGTTGGGAGAGAGGATAAAAAGGGACAGATCTGGAAGGAGTTAGGAAAAGTGGGGATAAGATCAAAATAATTTGTATTAAATTATCATATAATTAATAAAATAGATTTTTTTTTAAAAAAAGGATTGTTTACACATGCAGAGGATTTTGCATCTATGTTCATCAGGATATTCTGTAACTATCTTTTTTGTTGCTGATGATCTGGTTTTGGTATCAGGCAAACACTAGCTTTGTGAAGAGAGTCAGTAACATTCCACCTTTTTCTGTTTTATGTAACGATTGGGGAAACAGTGGTGTTAGTACTCTGAAGGTCTTGGACACCCACCAGTGATGACATCTGGACCTGAACTTTTTAGGTGGCAAACTTCTCTTTACTCTTTCAAAATCTTACTGCTTGTCACAGATCTGCTTTTAACTTGTTTTTCTCATCTGTGTTTAATTACTGTAGGACAGACATATGCATCTAGAAATTCATCTATTTCTTTGAGACTTCTCAATATGTGTATGCATATATATTGTATGTTACATATATTACATATATTGTATATATATTGTACTTTACATATATTACATATTATAGCTATGTATATATTATATATATATATATGCTTTCCTGTAGTCTTAAAATAAACACGGCTGACAATTAAGAACAAAAATTTGCATTTAAAAATATTTAAAATTACATAGCAATGATGACATACTGAAGTAAGTATTAAATAAAATATAACAAATAAAAACCTGAAATGGAATAGGTATTATGATATGTACCTACAGCCTCAACTACTGAAAGACATCATTTGAGTTTCAAAGCAGCTTAGGTCGCAAGTTAAGACCTCCCCTCAGAAAATAAATAAATAAAAATTGAAACAAATAAAAAGATCTTGAAAAGTTCAGTGAGGACTAGTATGGTACAAAGCTAGACTTAAGGACCTGAGCTAAAAACACATAGATTGCCAACAGTTCTGGTCCCTGTGAAGGAAGAAATTATATGTGTGTGTGTGTGTGTGTGTGTGTGTGTGTGTGTGTGCGCGCGCACGCTATGTGCATTCGAATGTGTATGTGTATTTGCACATGTATATATCAAACACTACAATATCCTGAAGCACTAGTAACAAGGGAAGCACCCCTTGAGAAGCCATCATGGACCATGTTGACATGCTACACATGCGTCTGGTTTCTGGGATCACTTGAAGCAGTAAGATCACGAGGAGGCCAGGAGAGGAAGTCTTCCTATGCTCACTTCAGCCATAGACTTCAACCACAGACACATGGTGCATCTGTTTCCAGCCTTGCTCGTTAGGATTGTGGATCACAGATGATCCTAGCTCTGATTACAGATCCTGATGGGCAAAGAGAGTTGACAAGCAGGGAAGAATGGAACTTGGGCTTTGGAGATGGGATAATTTAGGTTTAACTATTAGATTATTTTTTCATCTAAGATCTGAGCTTCATGGAGCTGGCTCAGTGGGTAAAGTGGATGCCATGCAAGCATGAAGTTCTCAGTCAAACCCTTAAAGCTCATTAGCAATATCGAAAGTCAGATATGACCCAGTGGAATTGCAATCCCAGGGCTGCGGAGGTGGAGAGAAGAGGTTGCCTGGGGTTCCTTTGTTAGCCACACACTTGATGACTTCCAGATCAGTGGGAGACCCTGTTTCAAAAAGAAGGTGAATGGAGTCTGAGGAGTGACTGCTAAAGTTGCCCTCCAACCTCCACATACATGAGCATACATGTGTATCTGTACGAACAGACCCACGCAGTGATCTGGTCAAACATGGGTTTTGCTGAACCCAGTTTTCTTCTCTCCAATGAGATCATACCTTCAAGTCATGAGAATAACTACTCAAAAGTACCCGTGGGTGTCCGGTAATGCTGGACACCTGGTAGTATTTCTATGATTTGGGAAACAAGTCTGATCACCACAACAAATCATTACCTCCCATGACGCCAGAACTCAGCTGCCATACTGTCTCTTACCCTCACCAACTTCCTCACTGCACATGCATATCTCCTGTAAGCCAACAAGAACAAAAAATCTAGTAGTTCTGGAAGTGTGTCTGACCTTTTCAAACTTACTAGAGATCATCTTGGACTGGACTCAACACCTGCTGAGCCCTACCTTTCTCAGGGGAAAGATAGGACTTAAGACTACAGTTGCCCAAAGAGAAATGAATGGTTGTAGAGTATCACACACTTCCATTTACTTGTTAAAATCTGGGCTTCAAGTGGGATCTGCCTATCTCTGCCTCCGTAGAACTGGGGTTGAGAGACTCTACTATGCCTGGCCTTTTTATTTATTTGTGTGTGTGTGTGTGTGTGTGTGTGTGTTTGTGTGCACGCGCATTTTCTGGCTATGGCACTCTGGTCCAGCACTCAGCCATATTCCTAGCCCTTATTATTAGCATAAACACTGATAATGATATGTAGGGTCAAAAGGAACCAAGAGGCTTGGCCAGGCTTCTTATTACTACCACTGGTATATGAGCAACAATACACACAGACACACATATATGTACATACACATGCACACATATATGTGCACACATGCACACATATATGTACACACATATATATGTACACACATATATGTACACACACATATATGTACACATACATGCACACATATGTACACACATGTACACATGTGTACACACACATGCACACATGCCAGAGCCAGATGTAAGTTCTTAAGGGAATGGAAAATAGCTGTCTTTTGAAAACAAGCAAGAAAACCTTAGGGAGACAGGTATCATGCAATAACAACCAATGAGGCTGTTTGTGCAGCAGCTTTGAGAGGCAGCTGCTGTTTCCTAAATGAATAGAACAGGTTCTCAACCTTGCTTTTCTTCTCTGTTGAAAAGATGTCAAGGTGAATCCAAAAACTGCTTCAAGCTGCTGCTTGCCTTGAGGCGTCATGGGCTCATCCTCTGTCTGTTCTTGATAAAGAGACAGCCCCAGTGCAAGAAAAGAGCAGCAAAGTGAAGAAGAAAAGAGACAAATTGGATGCTCAACAACCAGGCTTTCAAAGGAGACAAGCACTGAAGGCTGAACGGGGAGTGTGAGCTCTGCATTACAGAAACCAAACTCTTTCAAAAGCAGAACATATTTGTCGATTATTTTTTTGGCACCAGGGAGCCAGATGAGAACAAGGAAAGACAAGAGCAAGAGTCCAGCTCCCACCTTTAAAATTGTGCACATGCGTGCACTGGTGTCTCTGTGTGGGCATGTGCAGGTAGTGCAGGTGCTTGAGGAGGCCAGAAGGGAGCTGGAACTGGAGTTAAAGACAGTTGTTAGCTGCTCAACAAGGGTGTGGGTGAACTCAGGCCCTAGGGAAGAGGTGCTCTTAAGCACTCAGCTAGCTCTCTAACCCCCAATTTCTCTTTCATTACCCCCCATGTACTGTCTTCTCTATGGTGACAGTGCCAAGAAGGTGAAGGAGGCCTATCACACGTGATATAACCTGCCAGAGGACTGAATGCTAAACAAGATTCCATCCTTAGCTTTCTGCAATTCACAAGAGCCAAGCACACAACAGGCTACTTCCTGGGACTCCTAAAACTCTCAAAGTAGCCTAGGGTCATGTTTCAGGACAAACCTCACCTGTGGGGCAGATGAACCCCAGAAGGCAGGACTCTGAAGCTGGCCACTCTGGTGAGGACTGCTGGCTGGCAGGACACCATGTTCCTCCCTTCCTTGTCAGCACACATTTCCTGGGAAACTCCAGAAACAAGTTCTCAAAGAAGACATATGGTGCTTACTCAGTACGGCAGAGTGCTAACGAGCCCAACTGAGAGGCAGAGGGGAAAAGCTGACAGGAGGTGAGAACCAGCCTGGAGGACAGAGGAGGGCGGCTGCCTCTGTTAGGAAGAGCCCAGCTTCCAGCCAAGGGCTCATCTCCTTGGTGGTGAGAACAGCTGTACTGGCAAACCTCACCACCCCATCCTCCATGGTTCTGAGTCACCCAGAAATTGGTTTCTTCTCTAATCCCACCACGAAACAAGAACCTGACACTCTCACATGAGGCCTGTCATTGGAAGGGTGAATGGCTTCTAAAAACTACAGGAAGAGAGCGGGGAAGACAGCTCAGTGGGCAAAGTATTTGCTAGACAAGCTGGAGGACATAATTTGCTATGCATCCAAGGATGAGTTTGAATTTCTGATCCTCCTGCCTCCAGCTCCCTAGGGCTGGAATTACATGTATATGCTATCATGCCTGGAGCATAAACTGCTTGGAGATGGCACCCAGGGCTGTGCGTTCTAGATGAGCACTCTTGTTAACTCAACTGTATTCCCAGCCCACCAAAATATGTGTTCAATCTCTAGAACCCACATAAGCAAGCTGGGCATGGTGGTGTGTTCTTGTTATCGACATGCTAAACTGCAATGCTCCAGAAGCAGAGACAGGCTTCCGGAAGCCCAGGGGCAAAGAAGCCTGTCTATTCAGGCCATGTGAGCTCCAGGTCAGAGACCTTGCCTAAAAAACAAGGTAGAGAGAGTGACTGGCCTCAACATGCAGACGTGTACACACACACACACACACACACACACACACACACACACACACACGAGTGCTAGCAATGCCTGGAAGACAGCAAGTTGCCAAACAATGGTGGGGTTGTAAAAGCTGGAGTGTCCCCCCCTACAATCTTATCAGAAAGAAGGACCTGCCACAGTTAGCAGGCGGAAGCAGGCGGAGTACGCATCGGTTGGTTTTCAAAATATGTTATTTCCAGTACTCAACAGATGTTCTTAGAATTCTAATGTGAAAATACGGGCTTTTTTATTTTTTTCACTGACAGACTCAAAGTACACTTAATATAATAATCTCACAAATTCCAAAGATTATCTCACAGTTTGGAAAATACTATGTTGAGTCATTAGTCCCATGACTCAGTATTTTCAAAACTCACCAGATAAATATGGTATGCTAAGACTTCCTGGTAACGACCTATTTTTGCAAGAAAAAAAAAAAAACACAGCAAGACTTCCCAGAAGCCTCAATTAAATCTGGAAAATGTTTGTAAGATATTCACAGGCACAAAACTCGAAACATGCGTAAATGTTTTCGGAGATTATGGCTCTGGGATGAGCCTGTGCTGTCACTCATTTAACAAAAATGGAGTGCTTCCAATGGGCTGGGTAGTCTCCTAGGCTGAGGGAACAGAGAGTGGGAAGACATTCAGCCAGGCCTCGGCAGCAGGGAGCTGCTATCTGTGGCTGTACAGATAGTTGCAGAACTTCAAGAACAGGATCTAGCAAGGTTCCCAGGATCGGGATGCTGCAAAGGCATCTGAGTAGTTTTGAAAGTGATCATGCAATTAATTGGATCTTTTAAAAATATTGCTTATGGACTGGTAAACAGATTTGACACACAAGCCTGGTAAACATGAGTTTGACTCCCAGAACTCACATGGTAGTAGAAGAGAACTGACCCCACAGAGCTGACTCTTAACTTCTGCACATGCTCTATAGCACACACAAACGCACACACACACACAGACGTCTTTAAAAATTGAACTTATTTCATGTGTATACATGCATGTGAAGGTCAGAGGTTAACCTTAGCTATCATTCCTCAAGAGTTGTCCATCTTACTGGGGCTCACCAATTCAGTTAGGCTCTCCCGCAAGCCTCAGAGATCCACTGTTTCTGTCTCCCCACCAGTGCTAAGATTACAAGCTTGAGATATTTACAAGGTTGAGCCACCTACTTTTTTCCCTTTTTTTCCTTCCTTTCTTTTCTTTCCTTTCCTTTCCTTTTCTATGTGGGTTCTGGGGATCAAACTCAGGCCCTCAGCCTTGAAAGGCAAATGCTGAACCAACTGAGCTATATCTCATCAGTCCCTGAATACTGACATGGATCAGTGAAATATCTCCCAGAAGAAGCTTTATCAGGGAAACTGGGAAGGCCTTTCTGATACCTGTACAGAGCTGGGACTCATGAGGTCCTTGGGGATGAGGCAGCAGGATCAGACCAGGCAGGAAGCAGGGCTCATGAAAGATACTCTGAATGACAGCAAAAAAAACCCTCTTGACTAAACACAAAACAAGACCAATAGTTGCTCTCTCTGGCCTCCTCTCTAGGTGTGGTAGTACATGCCTGCAATCTCAGAACTACTGAAGTGGAGGTAGGAAAATCAGGAGCTCAAAGTCAATCTTGAATCCATACAAGGTATATATTAAAATCAATATGGACACCTACTTAGGATGTGGCGATGCATACCTACAAACCTGTAAAGACTCTTAAACCTAAAAACACTGAATCAGAATATCTTGCAGTGAGAGGTCTAATAACGTTTTGTGTGTGTGTGTATGTGAGTGTGTGTGTGTGTGTGTGTGTGTGTGTGTGTGTTTTCAATAGTAATAAGGATGTAATTCAAGATTTTATACATGCCAGATATATGTTCTACCACTGAGTCATGGCCTCAGCCTATCAATGGGGGATTCTAGGCAAGTGCTATACAGCTAAGCTACATCCTCAGTTCTTTTTAAGAGGGTTCTACACGAGAACTCTACTACTGAGTGACACCCACAGCACCTTACTGCGAGATTGCAAGCATATGTTGTACCACGGAACTTCACCCCAAGCCCTCGCTGGAAGAATCTAGTAGAAAGGTGTTGTCTCCACTGATACACACCCACAACCCCTCTCTGGGAAATCCTGGGCAAGAGGTTTACCACACCCTTAGCCCTCCAGCACGCATTCACTGTGGCCTCCATGGGACTGTGATATATGCCAAAGTCTAAGAACCATTCATTTCTATTATTCAAAGTGACTGGGACTTCTATCCACATACAATGCAGTGATATCTCTCTTATTCAGTATGTTGATGAATTTAAGGTAAACTGGGACAGCAGAGGAACATTCCTAAAATACGATACACTTTGGAATGAATTCATACATCAAGATGAAAAGTGGGTCCTCTATTTTACTCATATTCTCCAAGGAAGACTAGCCATCTAGAGTATATGTGACCATCTCTGCATTCCTCTTGTTGTTTTCTGCACAGCTCTATCAGCAGGCATCAATACCTTGATGGAGAACCCCAGTCTTTTGACATAGCTCCCCCTTTATTTTCCTCCACTGAAAAGTTGCTGTGAGATAGAAAATGAAGTCTTTCACTGGTACCAGCCAAACCTACAAAGTGGCTCCTTTATCATGAATTCGTGAAAATATGTAATGTTATGAGAAAAGAGGAGGGTATTTACAGTGTCTAAGCTTAGCAAGGTAGAACGGCGAGCCAAAGTATGATTTCTTCTTGGCTCCCAAGGCATATGGCACACAAAATGTTTCTACAAAGAAAAAAAAATGTAGATTTGGTTCTGAGTTCAGTGAAATATCACAATTTCCATTTGGCTGTTTTTGAGGCACTTGCCATTTGGAGCTCATGGGAGTCACTGACCTCCTTCCAGAAGAGGGAGAAAAGTGATTCCAAGGGAAGACAGAGCTCAATGTCACACCCAAGAACTGGAGAGGCCAGGCTGGACCAGGTCATTTCTTAAGCCACCCAAACTCCCCAGAATGCACTTTATCTTAATAAAAATTGAATTATTAGAATAACGTTCCTTTCTTAAGCTTACAAAAACATAGAAAGAACCTTAAGCATATAACACCACAGAGACGATCATGTGACAAAGGAAAGTACCTGGTAATGGTGACCCTCCACAGTCTGCACACATGGGTACTGCAGACTACGGATGCTGGCAGGCATTCTTCCATATACTCAACCCTTGTACCTCAGTTGACTAAAAATCTGAGTTCACAAACAATTCTGAATTGTCTTGACAGTAACTTGAACGACTGTAATCCACCAGGTTCAAGGTTTTGTAACTTCTGATTTTTACAGAGGTGAAAAAAATCATCTACTCAATCAATCCATAGAGTACGTGACATCAATGGTATACTATTGCTGTGTGAGGTGATGTGACAATGGAAAGATACAGGTTCTGTTTATGAGGACTACATGCGACACGTACATGAATAACTGCCATAGAAGGCGAGGTGTGAAACATCCAGACCCGCAAGACGGCAAAGGCACTCGCTGCCAAGCCTCACGACTGGCATTCCATTCCTGGAACCAACATAGTAGAAAGAACCGACACTGGCAGGTTGTCTCTTGACCTCCATATCCTCCCCAGTGATCCTCCCCAAAACACACAATAAAGAAAATTGAAGAGAACAAAACCTCCTTTCCTGTCGCTTAAACAAACATAGGTGAGGAATTCTGGAAATCCAAAGGAGCAAGAAAGTGTATTTGAACAAGATCTCACTGAGATGCGAGAATGTTAACACTTAAGAGCTGAGACAGAGGTAAACAACCCATCATGGAGTGGGATGGGTTTCTGAGGCGCTGTCTCACCTCTCTGAGAAGCTGTAAACAGTTATCAGTTGTGAGCAAGGGAAGGGGCTCGGATCTCATAGTCCCACTCTTTCCAGAGGATCTATAGACAGTTAACAGTGGGTGGGGTGGAGGGGTATTACAGGATGTATGGACAGTTAAGGCTAGCTAAGGGGAAGCAGATCACCAGGCCCTGCCCCTTCCTCAGGATCATACCTGACGGTTACGAGTTACTGTGGTGGTATCATTTTCTTTAGTGGAGAAACCACTGGCAAAGAGCTTGTACTCCTGTAAACAGGCCTTCACCATGCTCCTGTAAGCAACCCTAGTTAAACTCATGGAACATACACAAAAAGAAGGCATCAAAGTAGAAGAGGATGGGAGGAAGACGGGGATTAGAAGGAAATGGGACAAGAGAGGGTCATGGGTGGTGACTATTATTAAAATATATTCATATACATATATGGAAAAGTTACCTGAAATCTACTATTATGTATGAGTATGAGCAAAATAGAGTGTAAACAGTTGTCAAGATAAAGGACATTTTAGATTAAAGATATAAGATATTGTGATGGTTGTATATGCTCGGCCCAGTGAGTGGCACTATTAGAAGGTGTGGCCCTGTTAAAGTAGGCGTGTCACTGTGGGCGTGGGCTTTAAGACCCTCATCCTAGCTGCCTGGAAGTCAGAATTCTGCTAGTAGCCTTCAGATGAAGCTCTTCCTGCACCATACCTGCCTGGATGCTGCCATGCTCTCACCTTGATGATAATGGACTGAACCTCTGAAACTGTAAGCCAGCCCCAACTAAACATTGTTCTTATAAGAGTTTCCTTGGTCATTGTGTCTGCTCACAGCAGGAAAACCTGAACGAAGACAGAAGTGTTGGTGCTTCGAACAGAGAAACATGGTAAAGAAGGTTCCCAGTTTTGTTTATGCTACAACACAGAGGCCACGAGGAAGAATGAGAAAAAAAGTTGGAAAGGCATGAGTTATGTGAAAGCTAAGTTAAGAAGGGTTTGGGAGATCTGAAAGACTGTTGATTACGGAAGCAATGTAACAACAGGTTGTTAGAGGATGACTACGACTTGGCAGCTGTGTTCAGATGGAATGGGACAGAGTGAGAGGCATGTCTGGTGACAGTCTAGAGAACAGGAGTGAAGCCTTGGACCAAGATGAGGACAAAAAGAAGCAGGGATGATGGATGGAGAGCCTCAGCCAAGATGGAACCCAAGAGCTATTGAGTACATGATGGCTGTCATCTTTGGCAGACAAGGAGGTGATAGATGTCCAGCTTCCGATGTGGGCTGCACCGTGGCAGGAACTCAGCAAGACAGCGTCTGCCAGGGTGTGAGTTCTGTTGTAAGTGATGAGTTGGAGAGCTGGCAGGACATCGGAGTGGTGAAGAGATTCTGGACTCTATCCACACAGAGAGGAACCATATGGTGCTACGAGAATCGAAGTAGAGAAAATAGAAAGAGTGTGATAGAAGTGGGCAGCTATACTCCACAAAGCTTCGAACACTGAAGTCAAAGGTGCAGAAGCCAAAGGATAAAGTGGCTGTCAAAAGAGTGCCATGTCACCTTATGGTCATGGGCTGGGATTTGGAAATGAGATGGTGCCATTAACTGCAAGTAGAGAAATAATAGTCAGGGAATGGAGACAGAAAGAGGAGCACAAGAAACTTGGTAAGAGCGGATGGGGAAAATACCCACAAGAGTGTAAACTGTGCTTTCTAAAGGACTTCGGGTGAAGGGATGGAGGATGAGCTTGGGGAATTGAAGGGGCATCAGGAGGTCAGCAGATGATAAAACTAGTGAATGTGGAGTGTTACTCTAAGTAGAAGAGAGAAAGCAAAGAAACAAGCAACAGCCAATTCTGGAAAAGGCTGGAAGGACCAGAAGGCACAAAGCAAGTGAACACCTTAGACACAGGGGTGAACATGAAATTATTCAGATGAATGAGAACAAAGTAAATCTGAGGAAAATCCTAGGACCAGTATGCTTATTTATCCTGCAGGCAAACTGGAGCAACTCTATGAGTTGATAAAGTTGGTCTAGAGAGATGGTTCAGTGGTTCTAAGTATATACTGCTCTGTAGCTGATTTGAGTTCAACTCCTAGTACCCACATCCAGTGGCTCACAGTGATAGCTAAATCTAGCTTCAGGAGAACTGAGGCCTTCTTCTGGTGTCCATGGGCCCCTGGACACCATAGGTACTTAAGTGCACTTATCTATACACTAACATACATATGCATGGACAGAGACATTCATACATGCATACAGACACAGACACACACACACACACACACACACACACACACCCAGAGAGAGAGAGAGAGAGAGAGAGAGAGAGAGAGAGAGAGAGAGAGAGAGAGAAACATCTACGAAATGATAGAACAGATGAGGAACAAAATCAGAGGTCTGGGGAGATGGCTCAGATGGTAGAGTGCTTTTGACACAGGCACTTGGGATAGCTTGCTCCAGAAAAAGGAAAAATAAAATAATGATATGAGAAAACCAAAAGACTGTTTCCTTGTCATCGATGGAAACGGCCAGCAGTTAAGTAGCAGTGATAGTCATCTGAGCTACTAAATGTCTAAATATACTAACAGTCATTCAACTGTGTGTTTTTAAAAGGTGAACTTTATGGTATCTGAGGCATCTTTCAACAAAGCTTTTACCAGGAAAATAATATTTCAGGGGTACAGTTTATGAAAGTGCAAGTATATGGAATGAGTTTTCTTTCCATACATAAAATCTTTTTTTGAAGGAGCTTGAAGGCTCCTCAGACCATTCATCTAACACATGGCAAAAATTTAAAGACAGTTAGGAGGAGGAGGAGGAGGAGGAGGGGAGGACCCTGCCATTACCAATGGTAGCATGCACACTGGGCTATTTCTGGGCTGAGTTTCACCATGCAGAATTTTAACTAATACTGCATCTGGACACGTTGGACTTAGGACTGCCTGTGTACCTCACACATGTAAACTCTACTACCATGGGCCTCACAGACTCCAATATCAAAAGACAGTCTATCTAATCATAAGGTTCAAGAGATGGCTCAGTACACATGTGCTCTTGCATGATGACATGAGTTCAAATTCCATGACCATATAAAAGGCTGGTTTGGGATCCACTTGCTAGTAAGCCTGGCATTGTAGGAGATAAAGACAGGAAGATGAACTTCAAAGGTCAACTTTATGGTATACAAATCATGTTTCAATAAAGTTATTTTCCAGAAAAATAAGATTACAGGAATAGAATTTCTGAGCGTGTAAATGTACTGAATACATTTTCTTTCTATATATAAAGTTTTTGGAGCTTTTTCTATGAGACTTGCTGGCTGCCTGCCTGACCTCAGCTTCAGTGAGGAACCCTGTGTGAAGGTCCTAAGGTGGAGAGTGCTAGCATAGGGCATTTGATGTCCTGGTCTAGCTTTAGCATAGGAGCTGGCAGTTGTAAACACATATGTGCACACTCCACACAAAGACATACACAATGATTAAAAATAACAGAGAAGCAAAAGAACACCAAAGTATATTGTTCTGAAACTTCTCTAGTTGGCAATCAGCTGTGTCAAAACTCTCTGTACTGCTAAGTACATACTCCAGGGCACATAGCAGCTGCTAGAGAGGAAGGCAGCCTCTGTGGGCTGTGATGAGGCCCAAGTACCTCAAAATGACGGCTATGAGCCAGGCTATTGGAGCACAATTCTCTCAACACTAACTGCTATATCTCACATTCATAATCATCTTCTTCATGACTCTCCTAGTTAAAAAAGTCTTAGGCCTTGTGCGGATCTTTTTATCCAGGACCTTGTACAGCCTTGTCAAGTGCTCTACCCCAGCCACACTCCAGCCCCTCCCTGGGGGATTCTAGGCAGGGGCTCTACCACTGAGCCACGCCCCCAGTCCCTCCCTGGGGGATTCTAGGCAGGGGCTCTACCACTGAGCCACACCCCAGCCCCTCCCTGGGGGATTCTAGGCAGGGGCTCTACCACTGAGCCACGCCCCAGCCCCTCCCTGGGGGATTCTAGGCAGGAGCTCTACCACTGAGCCACGCCCCCAGCCCCTCACTGGGGGATTCTAGGCAGGGGCTCTACCACTGAGCCACGCCCTCAGTCCCTCCCTGGGGGATTCTAGGCAGGGGCTCTACCACTGAGCCACGCCCCCAGCCCCTCCCTGGGGGATTCTAGGCAGGGGCTCTACCACTGAGCCACGCCCCCAGCCCCTCCCTGGGGGATTCTAGGCAGGGGCTCTACCACTGAGCCACGCCCCCAGTCCCTCCCTGGGGGATTCTAGGCAGGGGCTCTACCACTGAGCCACACCCCAGCCCCTCCCTGGGGGATTCTAGGCAGGGGCTCTACCACTGGGCCACGCCCCCAGCCCCTCCCTGGGGGATTCTAGGCAGGGGCTCTACCACTGAGCCACGCCCCCAGCCCTGCCCTGGGGGATTCTAGGCAGGGGCTCTATCACTGAGCCACGCCCCCAGCCCCTCCCTGGTGGATTCTAGGCAGGCGCTCTACCACTGATCCATACCTTCAGTCCTTCACTGGGGGATTTTGGGCAAGTGCCCTACCACAGAACCATGCTCCTGTCCCATAACAGGTGTGTTCTAGACAAGTGTTCTACTATTGAGCCATGTCCTTGTTTCACAAATGGAGGTCAGTGCCTTACCATTGACCTAAATTCCTCACCCACTTTTTACATTTCTCATTATGTTCTCCAGGCTAACCTTGAACTTGTAACCTTTTTACTTTATCATCCTGAGTTGTCTATGCCACCATTCCCATTTCATGAACAAAGTTTCTGCTGTACTCTTTGTAACCAACTTCCACTCTAGTGTGAGAGAGAAGATACTGTTTCCCACATACTGAGCCAAGGTAGTACTGCCTTTCTTGTCTGGTAGAATGGTAGTTCAATTAAACCCTGTACCAGTCAGCTGTGACTTTAATTGACATGACTGGTAGAAAAAAAAGCATTACAGTTTTGTTAGAGGAAAGTAAAGGGATGACAGCAAGAACTCCACAATGGCCTTCTTTCGAATGGCTCCTCTGGGGATGGGCATCTTCCTTGGCTATGCCTTCTGGTTCTCCTGGAGATCTAGCTCCTGGCTAAGCAGAGAGATGTAGGATCTGCTGGAACTGTAGTTATGAATAGATGGTTGTAAGTTGTCACAAGGGTGCCTAGAACGGAACCCAGTTACTCTTCAAGAGCAGCTAGTCCTTTCAGCACCAAGCCATCTCTTTAGTCCCTAGCATCTCTCCTTGGTAATGGTGTTAGGGTTCTGCTTAGAGGCTAGCCTGCCCACTAGTTAATGCCAAAGCAAGCTCTCAGCCCTCTTGCACTCCCATGAGAAACTGTGTAGAACTCCGACATCATCCACTTGCCCTTCCAGGGGTTCCTCTGTCCATCAGTGCAGTGTCAATGACTAGAGAAAAGGCCTCAGAACTGAGGGCTGCTCTCCCTGCCTGGATGAGATCCGGGTAATAGCCACTGCCCCCTAGCTGCTCCAGTGCTGCTGGAACTCCATCTCTGTCATCTGTGTGCTCATGGCTCCACGAGAGTGGTATTGTTCTGTAGGCCCGGCTTCTGTTAAGATGACTAAAGGAGTGGCCCGTCACACAGCACTACTTCTCAGATCCCAATTATGTATCTTAAAAATATCACCTATTAAGACCCAAATACTTTGTTAGTTGGTTGCAGCCCTTTGAACAGGTTACCATGGATTTACGCTGGCGTGATGGGCCCTCGTGATGTATGTTCCCTGTCACCACTGAAACAACAGTCAGTGTGTCTGAGCAGGGCCCACCTGCCAAGCAATATGTTCTCAATCCCTCAGGCAGAGCGGTGTGCTGCTCGGTTTAGAAAACGTCCCCCCACTGAGCAAATGGCAGAGCGGAGGAGCAGGCTCACAGCCTGCGGAAAGCCTTGGCTGGTCCTCCTGGCAGGAGCAGCAGGAAGGGGCAGTGGGGGGTATTGCTGACAAGCTTCACTGCACAGGGACAAGCAACAAGCACGCAGCGCAGCATCAGGGCTGCCTTCCTTCCCTACCCCTCTTTCCTCTCTCCCTCTGCTTTTCTCCCTTTCCCTCTTTCCTTTCATTTCTCTCTTACCTTTCCTTCCCTTTTTCCCATTCTCCCTCTTTTCTTCTACCTTCCTCTCTCCTTCCTTTCCACTTCTCTGTTCTCTCTTTTCCTCTCTTGTTCTCCCTTCCTTCCCTCTGTCCTTCCTTCTCTTCTTTCCTCCCATGTGGTTCTCTGCTCTGCCCCTTCCTCCCCTCCCCTCTCTTTCTTTCCCTTCCTCCCGCTCCCTCCCTCTCTCCCCCTTCCTTCTCTCTGCTCTTCCCAACTCCTTTCTTTTGTTCTTCCTACTGGACTACCATAGGCTACTACTGTGCACACCCATCATTATCTCAAATGGCTGGAGGGTGGGTGCCTGGGGCCAACCGTTAACAGACCAGTATAATACACTAGTGGTTCCTCTCAGCTGGGATTTTGTTAGCATCCAAAGGTGCTTGCTGATGCAGATCCAGCTTCCCACAGGATAGTAGGCTGCAAACAGTCAGTCACCCAAGATCTGTGGAGGTCACATTTCATCACACTGTCTCCAAGAACTCCCACCACCGAAATGCTGCCTGTCACCTGGCGATGTCCCTAGATAGAGAGGCAGGCACCACCCTTACCCAGGAAAAGCAGACTTTTTTATTCTGCACAGAACAGGCACTAGGGGATTGGGCGGGGAATGCTGTGGCTAATTAGTGATAGCAGGAGGTCTGTGCTGTGAAGAATGCCTCCAAGGTGCTGAACAATTCTGCTGCTAGTTCCTCCTAAGATAGAAACCACAGTTAAATGAATAAGCCCTCTGTGGGTTATGTAACAAGCAAAAAGTGCAAGGCTGTTCTAAGCAGCTATATGAATGCACTCCGGTTTGATACGCTATAGTGCACTGGAGCATCAGAGGACAACCTCAGGTGTGTCCATCCTCTTCTTCCTTTGAGACAAGGTCTCTTGTTCCCCACCTCCGTGAGTACCAAGTTAGCTTGGCCCACAAGCTTCTGGGGCTTTCTTTCTCAAGTTTTCATCTCACTAGAGAAACACTGGTATTATATTTCTACCGTATCTAGCTTTACATGGGTTCTGGGGATTCAAACTCAGGCCCTCACACTTACATGTAAGGGGTTTTCAAGGCTACAGTTTTACTTGAGCATTTGAGACCAATCTTGTTGAACCTCCTGCAAAGATGTCCTAACACTCAGAGAGTTCCAAAGGGCGTGATGTGTCACGAATAGTTCCTAGGAATGGGAGCTTTGCAATGACGATGCTAATATGTGGTAATGTGGTATCCCACGGATGATAACCTTTTTTTCTTATTTGTTTATTAAAGGAGGAAGCCAAGGACAAAAGAACTAACCCCAGAGTCACAACAAAGCAAGGAACAAAGGCCAATTCTGAACTAGCTTGTCCCCGCCGCAAAGCACAGGTTACTGCTTAGCGCATAAGCAGTAAAAGAACTTGAATATACCAAGCAGGAAAGGAAGGCAGAAAACCTGGTCTCATTTAAAGAAAAATATATGGGCTTCATAAACGCTTGGATGCACACAAAGATGACCTGGAGAGATGATCAGGAGGAGACAACTCAGGTTGATGCATTTTCAGGTGTTACTTTGTTTCTCTCTGTCTCTCTCTCTTTCTGTATGCATTTGCATATGGGCTCATACATGTATCAGTGCTGATGCTGATGTGTAGATGTGGAAGTCAGAGGCAACCTTGGATGGCACCTTCCTCAGGTGCCTGTGTTTGAGACCAGCCTGGGACTCACCATGTAGGCTAGACTTTCTGGCCAGGAAGCCTCAGGAATCTTAGCAGCTCCTTCCCCTTCACTGGCATTACATATATGAGTCACCAGATATTTGTTAACTCGTTAGTGTATGCAGACACACAAAGTCAGTTCTCTCCTTACACTGGGTCCTAGGGAACAAACAGGTCATCTGGATGAGGCAGTAGTTACCTTTACCTTCTGAGCTAACCCACCAGTTCAATCTGGCTTTTAAAATGTAGGTTCTGCTGACTGGGTTCAGATCCTCACGCTTTTTGCATCAAGCACCTTGTCCACTGTGCCATATATCCAGCCTAGGTTTTTAGCCGCATTAGACTTCTGTATACTATTGTTTTGTTTTCTGTTTTTTTTTTTTTTTTGGTTCTGTAAGGACATATCTGCTTTTGAAAAAAAAATGAATCTAGTTATTTTAATAAAACAATAAGGGGATAATCAGAAAATAGGATAGTGAGAATCATATGCACTTAGATACAAGGATAATTGTACTGACTGAAAGTAGGTTTGGCAGCTAAACACCTATGTGGATTACATAATACAACGCTTACCTAGCATAAACCTTAAAAAAGTAAGAATCGAATGAAAGAGAAACAAAATAACAATAACCAAACAATAATAAAAATAAAATCGTCCAACCATTTGGTAGTGCTAAGACATTTGTGTACTTTTGAGCCAGTGTTTCATGTAGCCCAGGCTGGCCTCAAACTCACTGTATGGTCAAAGATGACCATGAACTTCTGGCCTTTGTATCTCTATTTCCTGAGTGCTAAGATTGCAAGCATGCACCTCTGCGGCTGATTTATGCGGTGCTGGAGACTGAATGCAAGACCGTCTGCATGTTACTCAGGCACTCTAACTGAGCTACATCCCAGGTCCAGCTCCTTGAATTTTAACAAAGTTATGCAGCGTACTGTGTGGACTCCTATCATGACACAAGGCATTTCTACATGGCTTTAGCTTCTACTTCTCTGCTACTGAGTAAGTACAAACCTACCAGGCCAACCCTCATTTGTCATCTCTACCTTGTCAACAACCACCCATTCTTTAATTAACAACTACCCATTCTGAACTTAACAACTACCCATTTTGTATTTTTCCGACACCTGATTGTGATACTTCCCTTAGTATGTAATTTCTTTCTCTTTCAATATTTTCCATGATGTACTGAACAATGAGGTCTAGTAAGAACCGGATCTAGCCCGTTAGATAAAACATTATTCATGTAATGTGATTGAAGTTCCTAGAAAGAACAGCACCTCACAACAAATCCTCTGCAAGCTGATTAACAGGTCAGGGTGTCATTGATTGTGGAGAGGTTGGAACGTTACAGGTCTGGAGCCTAATGACCGTATCATGAGCAGACTTTGGCTCCCTTATTAGCCACTCCTTGTCTTTGTCTGACCAGTATATAAAAGATTAAAAAAGAAAAGTTCAATATGTGTTAATATAATGAAATTCTAGTTTCCTTCAACCAAAAGTCTGAGTACCCAGCCTATAGTATAGGAGACCTATAGCTTTCCTGTGTCCTCTAATATTTCCACCAATGTCCTCGAAAATCATCCTGATTTGTGCTTTCCTAAGTGCTGTTGCTATAAAAGCTTCAGGAAATGGTTAGACTGTTGGAACACAGACGTTAGTGTAACCTAAATCTGTGTTCCCTGGCCATGGTCACTCATACTTAGCTCCAGAATAAACTATTTCTTATCCCCTTTGAGGTGAGAGCTCTGTTTTTATGTTGACACCAGTTATCACTGCCAGGATTGGCTTCAAAGGACATCTCCACAAGAATCATTTATAATACACCCGCCTGAATTAATCGGGTCAATTAATTGGCCAGTTTAAGAAAACTATGCTTAAATAATTCTAAGCCAAAGACAAATGTGTCAGGAATTATTTTGGAAATGCACGGCTCTTGCTTGGCCTTGTTTTGAATGTTCTTCAGTTGGGTCAGGAGGCTGTGGCTTCTGAGTCCTCTAGACATAAACGCCATTCAGCTGACTTTGGTCAAGGAGCCTAGTTTCCTCCTGTTTTTAATCAGATACCAGTTGATGTTTACCCATTTCTGACACCTGGCTCTCAACAGGTCCCAGGCTGCCAGTTCAAGCTGGGTTATGTGTCTGTGACCCTGTTGTGACAGTTCTCCCTAGATGAAATGTTACAGGGTCACCTTGGCTTCTCTGTCACAGACCCAAGGCTGCAGGCCACAGCCCTCCCCTGAGATCACAGTCACAGACTCAGCCCAGCCCTGCCAGCAGGAAGGGGGACGGCTCTTGTGGTTACCATCAGACGTCAGTGCTGGAGGCTGGCTTCCAGGCCAAGTCTCCAACACTCAACTTCTCTTGAGATGAAACAAGAACCAACACATGCAAGTGAAATTACCAGTTTCTCCTAATGCTTAAGCAAACAGCTCTACCTGCCCTGCGTGCTGAGCACTTGGAGCCTCCAGGGGAGCCAGGGTTGCCTTGCTTTTTTGGGTTAAGTCTGGAGCCACAGGAATCAGAAAAGAGGAGAAATGCCATTTGTGCTCAAGTCAAGTCCAATTCTGAAAGTATCTATTTTCTCTGGTTGGACGCTAAAGGACCCCAAAAGAGCTACATAAGTCAATACATCAAACAATCAATATATATCGTCAAACCACTGCAGACGTTTCTTACCGTTGGTTTGTCTACACCCTGGAGAATCTGGTCTGAAAAGGATCCAACTGTCTTCTGACCATGATTTGGGTCTGATATTATATAATTTCCCCTTTATTGACACTTACCAAATACAGCATGGATCTCAGTCCCTTATGAAATCAATACAGCAGGTGGGCATCTTAGCTCTTGTTTTCTTAAGGAACAAGATTACATGGGTTGGAATTTGAGGACACTTGGCATTTATCATGACACACACTGGAGCTGGAGAAATCTCTTGCCCGATGTAGGAATCTTTTCTCCCTCCAGTCCGCTTAGCACCATCTGGCTGGGAGCTAAATACCCCTACTGCCAGGGAGCTGAGGACTCTTCAAGACAGCCAGTACGCCTCATGTGATGTTCTAGTTCAGCTTTTATTTAGCACTAGAGTGTTCTCTCCCTAGAGCCCTCTGACCAACAGAGAATGGCCTCAGTTCTGTCTCCTTAAAGGACTCAAATCCAGTGTAGTAGTTCTTCTGCAGGACAATTTGTTACGTGTTTGGCATTGATTCCTACCCTGAGGCATGAGTGGGAAGTAATGAGAGAACCTGGCTTAACCCTGGCAATAACTCAAAGGAGTCAGGAAATGCCTAACAGCAGTTCAAAAGGCAGTGCCCTTTGCACGAATATGAGGACGAACATAAGGGCTGATGAAATAATGTTCTAGCAAAACCAAAAATACAGACCCTTGGGGAGTCTGCATCACACTCGGACCATAACTTAAAACTCTAGATGTCCTGGGGCTGGAGAGAGGGCTCAGTTGGAAACTTGCTTGTATTCAAGCAGAGACACTAAATGCAGAACCCCAGCACCCATGGAAAGGGTCGGGATTTTCACAAATGTACTGGGGACACACACAGGTAGATCTCTAAGTCTCGATGGCTAGATGATCTTGTTTAGATTCAGTCAGAGACCTGTGTCAAATAAGGTTGACAGGGAGGAAGAAAGAATCCACTGTTGATGTCTGGCTTCTACATGCATGCATGCACAGTGTATATATACACTCCCACACATAAAGGAATGCACACATACAACTCTAAATGTCTTTTGCTTTCTACAGATACTAACATATTTCATCAGTAGACTTAATGATAATACTGTACGTGTGCATGCCACTTTAATGAAGAAATTTTATATACTATTTTACAGTTTTATTTTGAACTTAAATTTTTAAATGTTTGGTGTGTGTGTGTGCGTGCATGCTTGCATGCTTGTGTACATGCATGCATTATGCCACAGGGCACAAGTAGAGAGGTTAGTTTTCTTCTTTTATCCTGTACGTTCTCAAGATCTAACTCACGTATTCAGGGTTGGCAGCAATGCTCTCTGAGCCATCTTTCCAGCCTTGATTTTGCACTTGTAAGGGCACATCATGGCACGGGTGGTGAGGAGGTAATGAGTTGTGTGAGTGGGGACTATTCCCACGAATGGCTTCATGATATTTAGAGGTGTTGGGCTCAGAAGGAAAACCTATCTGACACACAGCCCTGTAAGTTTGGACATACCTCTTATCCTCTTTTTTTGTTTGTTTGTTTGTTTTTCAAGACAGGGTCCTTTTTTTTCCCCCCTCTATGTAACCCTGGCTGTCCTGGAACTCACTCTGTAGACCAGGCTAGCCTCGAACTCAGAAATGCACCCGCCTCTGCCTCCCAAGTGCTAGGATTAAAGGCGTGTGCCACCATTACCCAACAAGACAGGGTCTTTTTGGATACTCCTGACTGTTCTAGAAAATGCTCTGTAGACCAGGCTGGCCTAAGACTCACAGAGACAGAGATCCACCAGCCTCTGTCTCCCAAATGCTAGGATTAAACAGAGGCATGTGCTACCATTGCTTGGCAACCTCTCAATCTCTTTAGAGTCTTTCTTTTTCTGCAACGTAAAGAGAACATACTGATAGTCTTGAATATATCAATCTACACACAGACCTGAGCTTACAGCCTGGAGCACAGAATGAATAGAGACTGATTATTTAGATATTTTTGTGTACTGCAGTTAAAACTGATTTCTTTGAGATAAAAATTTATGCTATTATAGACAGATGATACAAAAGGAACAGAAAAGAAAAAGCTTAAAATAAGAGGTGTAGCTGATGCTCAGCAGCAGAGCACTTGCCTAGCATGCAGGAGGTTCCTAGGTTGGTTGGCTCTACAGTCCTACTTCCCATGGACCCCCAAGAAGTTAAAAACAAGAGAATTTTAAAAGGCGTTTTCACGTAAGCTGATTCAAAAGTATTGCAAAGATCATTTGAAACTACATATACAACAGAGATGAAAACCTACACTAGTGAGTTCACAGAAGTCTTGTGCACAAGAATTACAATGTGGAAGCAATCCAAGTGCCCACCGATGAGTGAGCAAACTAAATGTCGCATGTAACTACAGGGGAATGTTTCTCAGCCTTCAAAGGTAACACAGCAGTTAACTGTCAACTTGACACAGCAAGCAACTCACCTGAAAAGACTCTTAGTTTAGTGCCTTTATCGGGTTGATCAGTGGGGATGTTAGTGAGTGATTGCCCTCATTGCTAAGTGATCCAGGAAGGCCCAGTCCACTGTGGGCGGCACCACTCCCTGGGCAGGTAGTTATGAACTGCATGAAAAAGCTACCTGAGCTTGAGCCTTCCAGAGAGCCACCAAGTAGCATCACTCCATGATTTCTGCTTCAAGTTCCCATTTAAGTTTTCTCAGAGATAGTCTATAACCTGATAGCTGAGATTAACCCTTTCCTGTACTAAGATTTTACAGTCAGAGTATTTTCCCATAGCAATGGAGATCAAACACAGAAAGGAAAGGGCATTCTGACATAAGGGACAGGACAGGCCAACCTTGAGAATGCTATACTAAATGAAAGTAGCAGCTCATAGTCGAACAAATAAAAAACAATCCCACCTATATGCCATACCTAGGTTGTGGAAACAGTATGTAAAGGGTCACCAAACATACTGGAAAAGAACTGATTAAGACTTAGGGTTTCATGTTCATTGAGATCCAATTTGGAAAGGTAGAGAAAAAAATCTGAGCATTGAGAATGATGGCTATTGTAAGATGGTAATATTTACACAGCAAGATGTGTGCAGTCACGACACCATAATAGGTGCATGCATGTGCATGCAAGAATAGCAACAGAAGATTCTATAAAAGCTTTATGACTGTCCCAACAGACTTGAGGCTTCCAGGGAAAGTTGGGGCACATTGTCTAGGCTAATGTTGCTTGTTGCTTGGTTAGTGAGACCAGAAACCTACTGAAAAGACATTCCAGATGCCCAAAATTAAGGAGATTCACAAATAAATAAGCAAGAATCTACAAAGCCATACCAGGCCAGTGGCAGGATCTGACTAGTGGACATCTGCCACCCTTTACACAGGCCAGATGTCTTGGGGCAGATGATGGATTAGGGCAATGACCTGGGGTTTCCTTCAGGAGCACTCTGGACATAGAATGATTAAGAAGGAAGAAAAAATATCAGGTGGTTCCCAAAGACACCCTCTGACTGAGCACTCCATCTCAGAGACATCCCTTCTTCATCAGGCGGGCGAACACTGAGAATGTGACAACATGCCTGTAATTAAGCACTTTCTTATCCTCTCTAAAGCAGAAGCCCGTTCAAGATAAAAAGGATCAAGGCACAAACCGCACAGGCTAATTAGGGATGCTCCCCTCCCCCCACCTCGGCCTTCAGCTGAAAACACCATTTCACACCATTACATCACAGGGAGAATAGGCTCTGGGGACCACTCTGAGACAGGCAGTGACCGGGAGAGAACAAAGCCAGGGGCAGAAAAGGAAACCAGGGGACCGAGAGCCTCTGTGTGCCCACCCCTGACTCCATTTCAGGATTCTCCAGGATGTGCTTTGGCAAGCTGCAGCCTGCAAACCAAATCCAACCCACACTGCACTCTGAGCTTAGTTTTTACATTTGTAAATTGTTGGGAGGGGGGAGGAGGAAAAAAAAAAACAAAGAACACAGAGACAGAGCCATATGTGGCTGTAAAAGCTAAAATACTCGCTGGCATTTACAGAGCAAGTTTGCTCATCTACGCCTAAGAAACAGAGATAATGAAGCCAAGTGTTTAGTACCAACGAGGAGGAGGCTAAAGAGGCCTGTAAATGCTCACAGGGAGAGCAAGGGAGACAAATCCAATAGTAGAGTGATTCCCTCACAGGTTGTGATCCTGGCACAAACTCAGGAGAAAAAGCAAAATAGATATGACAGGGTATGCTTTTTACCCCAGAGATGGGTAGGCAAAGACAGAAGGATCCCTGGGCCTCCCTCGTCTGCTTGTCGAGTTCGAAGTTTGAGAGAGACCCACATCACAGAAGAGGGGGGCGGAAGAAATATGAAAGTCAGAGGGTGGGGGTACCGAGCAGCACAAGATGCCTTCTAGGAATGAAGTACCGACTGCACCTCAGCATTTCATCATGGAGGAAGGAGAGGCCCAGGAGGCCCCATCTCTCCCCGAAGGCTACTGACTATTAATGGTTGCTAGAAAGGTGATGTCATTCGCTGGTGAGCCTCTGGAAAATTGCCCTTCTTCTGGTAAATGGGCCCACATACATGGTGGATTGAGGATTTCTCATTAAACTCAGTGGGTCACATGCTAAAAGGAGGCATGCAGACAGGAGGAGGACTTGTTGAGAAGGATTTCAGCAAGAGACTGAGGGAGTCGTCTTAGGGTTTTACTGCTGCGAACAGACACCATGATCAAGGCAAGTCTTACAAGAACACCATTTAATTGGGGCTGGCTTACATGTTCAGTGGTTCAGTAAATTATCACCGAGGAAGGAGCATGGCAATAAGCAGGCAGGCATGGTGCAGGAGGAGCTGAGAGTTCTGCATCTTCACTGGAAGGCTGCTAGGAAAAGACTGGCTTCCAGGCAGCTAGGGCAAGGGTCTTAAAGCCCACATCTACAGTATCACACTCCCTCCAACAAGGCCACACCTACTTCAACAAGGTCACACCTCCAAATAGGACCATTCCCTGAGTTAGGCTTACTCAAATGACCACAGTCACAGATAAAACCCAAGGTCAAAATGATTGAAACTCACTATGTACATGCATGAGGGTGTCGAACAATTTTAGAAAAGAAAATGATGAAAAAAACTGAAGGAAAGATAGAACTGAGATTGTCCTGTGACACCAATATGTATGCGCAAAAGCATGACCACATACATCTATATACACAAGGACTTATACATACGTGGACTTGTATACACGTGCACACATGCACAGAGGCATACTCATGCACACATACATATACACGACTTACTATCTGATTTTTACAGAACAAGTTTGAACACTCATGCTCCAGGTGACAGGCCTCATTATTCTCTATGTTGAGAAGCAAAGAGAAGGAAGGTAAGATATCCATGGGCAGCTCATATGACAGCATTTTCAAGCTTCTAGTAACAGCCAAAGATGATGCTATAACTCTAGATTTGATGGAGACATCCTTTTAGTTCATGCCTTCATGAGCAGCAACGATTGCTCCCTGTGAAGATGTAGAAATCTAAAAGCAATACAGAAACCTGAGTACTTCCTCATTCAAGAAAATTCTTAATCAAGAAAAGGTAACATTGTCTATTTCTTCCAACTTGTGTCTCCCTTCCTCAAACAAGTCCTTAAGTCAAGATGTTTTTAGGAAAATATCATAGTTCATGGTGGCATTTGCTATAATTCTGTAATTTTTGGATACTTATAAGTTTAATATATGCCAGGTGTGGTGGTTCATGTGCTTAATCCCAGCACTTGGGAGGCAGAGGCTGGAAGATCTCTGGGTTCAAGGCCAGTCCGGTCTACAAAGTGTATTTCAAGACAGTCGGGACTACTCAAAGAAACACTGTCTCAAAAACTAACTCCCCTCAACACCCCCCTCAAATAGACTACTCATAGAAACTTAATAGAAAGAGTAATTTGGAATAATAATATCAATTACTCTAGCAATTCAGAAACAGGTGGTTTAGAATTTACCAGTCATTTTCTTAAAAGATTCGTTCACTCATTTTATGTGCGTGGATTGGGGAGTATACCTGTATGACTGCAGGTGGCCAAGGAGGTAGGAACAGGGGATCGGATCTCCTGGAAATAGAATTCCACGTGGTTGGGAGATACCTGGCGAGGGTGGTAGATGCTGGAACCCAAAGTCGTCTGAAAGAGCAGCAAGTATTCTTAACCACTGAACCATCTCTCTAACCCTTGTAAGTTGCTAATTCTTAAGAGCCCAGGAAAGAAAACAAATCTCCAATGCCAAACGAAGTCTCACTTAACATATCTGGATTCTGAACACAGCTCAGCTCCTGCACAGCCTGCATTAACTCAACTGATTTTTTTTTCTTCTCAGATTAATGAATACTTTTCTGCCACAGAACAGTAGGATCGTAACAAACATTGGTATTGACTGGCTGTTAAGCAGACTACACATTAACTTTGCCTCTTGAAAGGCCCGACTGGGGAGTGGCAGTGAGCTATACCCTTTCCTCCATTCCATACTGCCAAGCTGGACCTAAGATGGGAATGGACAAAAAGAAATTCTCATTTATGAAACAGTAGACACGAGCACGAAGAAGCGAGGTGAGGCTGGGAAACCCTTGCCACATACACACATGTTGATGTGGTCACTTGGAAAGCTGAGGTTGCCTGGTTTCCAGAGTGCACAGGCCTCCGACAGGACCTAAAAACAGCCTCACTTCTAGCAACTCTAGCCTCTGATATTCAGATGATTTTACACAGGAAAAGACCTCTTCTGTGGATGTGTGCTTTGTTCTATGGAAATCTCAATACATAGAGAATACAGGGTCAGTTCTGTGTCTGTGGAAATATACTTTCCCTGGGAACCATAGGGAAGACAAGTTCAGCTTACCTACCAGCTTGGCATCCCAAAATACATAGGAAGGAAGGGAGGGAAGGAGGGAGGGAGGGAGGGAGGGAGGGAGGGAGGGAGGGAGGGAGGAAGGAAGGAAGGAAGGAAGGAAGGAAGGAAGGAAGGAAGGAAGGAAGGACGGACGGACGGACGGACGATGAGTGAGCTGGGCTAGGGCTGTCTGAGCTTAGGTAAAAGGCTAGGTTCCAGGATCAGTGAGTGACCCCATCTCAAAACTTAAGGTTGAGAATGATAGAGGAAAGCGTGCGTGTATACACACACACACACACACACACACATGCAAACACACAATCACACAAGAAAGAGACAGAGAGACAGAGGGAGAGAGACACAGAGGGAGAGACAAAGAGACAAAGGGAGAGACGGAGAGACAGAGGGAGGGGGAAAAGGAGAGGGAGGGAAAGGGGAAGGGGGAGAGGGAGGGAGAGAATGTTCTCCATTCCAGCTTATCAAGGAGGAGGAGAACACAGGAGTGGAGGACATGGAGACACCTCCTCTCTTCCCTCCAATAGAGGAAGTACGTGAAGGGGGTTGGACAGGGCACTTGCCCTACAACTAATGTACTGGTCGAGACAATTCACAAGCTTCAAAGTAGATGTACTCTATCTGTAGGGCAAAGAGGATGGCCTAAGGACACCGTAACTCAGTGACTTACATTCTTTTGTGAGTATGCAAGTAACCATCTTGAAGTCAGATTAATATTGGGAAAAACCACTATCTGCACTAAGAAAAGGGTTCAGTTTCATTAAGATCCAAAACAGAGTGTAAATTTCTAGCCCTTTCGGTTTTAAGCTCTCTTAAATTGTGTGTGTGTGTGTGTGTGTGTTTGTTTTGGTGTATATGTGTGTGTGCATGTGTGTGCTGGTGCCTGTGGAGGCCAGCAGGAGTCAGAGCTTGTGAAGGTGGAGTTACAGGTAGTTGTGAACTACCAGGCACAGGTCCTGGGAACCCAAGTAGGATTCTCAGGAAGAGCAGTAAGTAGTTTTAATTACTGAGCAATCTTTCTTGCTCTTTCAAGACAGGGTTTCCCTGTGTAGCCCTGGCTTTCCTCAAACTCGGAGATCCAACCAATTCTACTTCCTGAGTGAGGGGATTAAAAGTATGTGCCATCTAATAAATATGGGTATTTTTCCCCCAAAGAGGGGGGAAAAAACCATTGTGATAATTCCTAGGCCACTTATCTCCACTTCAATAAAATCATTCCCTTATTTATGTTTCAGAAGCCAGTCTTGCCAGAACACTGATTTCCCTGCCCTTTGACTGCCCGTCAAACTAAATGTTACTTACAAGCAATTGACTGCAAGTTGGTTTAACAGCAAGACATCCCTTTAATTAACTGCCTTTTTTTTTATTGCAGTTGACAGGCAATACATTTATAGCATCTCAACTGATTACACGAGGTCTTAGGTAGTTATATACCAATTGCTAAAGAAAAAAAAATAGTCTGCATTAAGCCTAACGAATAGGCTTTGTGATTAAGAAATCTCCAGAGGGGGGGACCCACAATAATTTCAGAGAACTTCTGATTGAATGTCACCACCATTTTTAATAGGAGATTATTAACCTCACTAATTAAAAATCTGTTTCATCCTACTTTTCTAGACAAAATATTTCCAGAGACACTGCTGATCTTCCTCTGAAACTGACTTTCAAGTGGAAATTCTGTCCCTCAGTGCAGAATGAATAAAGGCATACAATAAACAATAACAACATAATTTGTCCAAAATATATTTATTTATTACCTTTCTAAAGTTGATTTTAAAACATGAAGTTTTAAAATATGTTTTATTATAGGTTGTATGTGTTTGTACGGGGGGGTGCTGCTCACGGGAGGGTAGGTGACAGAGAAGCCCAGAAGGGGTCACCAGACCCTCCAGAGCTTGAGTTAGAGGTGGTGGTAAGCCTCCTGACATGGGCACTGGGGACAGAATCCCCATTCGGCAAACGCAGAACGTGTTCTCAGCCACTGAGTCATCTATTTAGAGTCCCCCACGGTTTTATTTTAGTGCAGAGAGAGGAGTGAGGTCCTAGATGGCAGGTGCACACACCTTAAACACGTCTAAACCCCTTTGATCGTTAAAGATGGCACTATGTTTAAAATATTTATGAAGGAGAGCACTCACGAAGTAACATTTAGCAGGCGAAAAATGCTTGAGCTCTAGACAGTCCATATGACTGCAATTGCGTCCATTGGAAATAAAGTTAAAAAGGAGGAGGAAGCAAAGACCACAGTGAAGTCATCGTGGCTTCAGTTCGCTTGTTCTGACTCCCCGTACTTTCTATCATTTACTGTTTTGTAATAGGAAGGAACGCCTGTTGCTGAGAGGAAGTGGATTCTCCCCCAGGCCTTAATTAGGTGATATTCTAGACTCTTAGCTGTCCAGCAATAACACTCCCAGCGAGTCACGTTCACAGCAAGGATGGCTGCTGACTGACAGGAGTTCCATCTTCTCTAGATAAGGGTAAGAGCTGGAGGGAAGCTGACAGTAGGGGTGGGGATACAGGGGGAGAGGATGCTAGGCCTTGCATTCACAAACAAGCAAATTCTCAGGAGTACAAGGAGTCATTAAAACTAAACTATACTCCTGCCCCCCTCCCAAATTAAAAAAAAAGAGAGAGAAGAAAGCACCCACTCTTGTTATCTAATACTCATGTTGGAGAGACTTCATATCCGCACATATAAAGAAACCAAGAGGGAGGAATAAGCCAAACTCAATTTAATTGGGAGCTCTCTTGACAGAATAGTTATTAATAAGGCTGTATTGTACAAACCCCCTGAAATCCCAAACGCTGTGGACTACACCAGCGGAGAGGCATTTAACATCCACCATGCCTCACTCCCCATGCACTTGGGTCTGCTCATCTGTTCTGGCCCCTCCTGACAAACCTCCCAGTCCTCCTCCTCCCCCTCCTGGCCCCGTATCCTCGAATCAAAAGGAAAAAGCTTGTCTTGAGCAAACCTTCCATCAATTATTCACACGATATTACAGTGTATGTCAGCAATCTCTTGGTGTTTAAAAAACTTAACTACAAGCCAATTAAAATGTAAACTGAGAAAGACGGATGGAGCCGGTTGCTCTGGTGTGAACTTGAGCAGCTCCTAACGTGTGTTACAACTTCCAGACCCGCTAATTTGACAGCTACTTTCATCAGCAGGGCAAAGCCCTCCTCCCTTCTCCCCCACCCCCACCATGACTTCTCCCTCTTTGTCTTAATGGAGTGTATCTCCTAGGACTGATGATTCCATACCCTTCCGTTCGGGCAGATGAGTCCTCTGGGCCTTGCAAGCACGCCTGCGTTCTAAGAGGAAGCTATTAACACAGTTAGTTTCTTCTTTGTTTTTAAGGACCTGTCACAGACTAGAGGTTGTAGCTTGGAAGTCACATGGTTTTATTTGAGAAGGAAAGAAAGAAAGTGGTGTTTGTGCAGTGGGGGAGGGACAGGAAGATATGCATGTAGTAGAGTTTACATTGAAACAGGCCAGAATGCCCCAGGGACAGCCAGTGGAGACAAAGACACTAAGCAAATCTTAATTTTCTCTATGGTGCAGCTCACCTTGTCACTTCTTCTTCATCTAGATTGAATGAACTCGAGACTACTTACCAGCAGTACAATCAGGCATCACTTGGTTTGTGTTTGGGGTTTAATTCTGCAGTGCTGGGGATGGGGGGGGGGAGATTCAAATCCAAGGCCTTATGCAAGCTAGGCGGGGGCTATATAAGTAAGCTGTATCCTACATCCCCTATTGGTCTCTGGGATGAAAATGTGTTAATATTGACCATCAACCCAACAGGACCTGGAATCACCTAGGAAACACACCTCTGGGCTTATGTGTGAGGGAGTTTCTAGACTGGGTTAACTGAAGAAGTAAGAGTCATCTTGAATGTGTGTAGGTTCAGGACTGAATAGAAAAAAATAGCTGAGTAAACAGTACACGACTCTCTGCTCCCATGTGTGAATGAAGCCAGCTGCCTCTTGTGCCTGCTATGAGTCCTCCCGCTATGATGGGCTTCACACTCGAATTGTGAGGCACAGCAAACCCTGCCTTTCCAAGATGCTTCTGTCCTGAGTTTCGTCACAGCAAGAAGGATGATATAGAATTTAGAGGAATTCATTTTGAGTCATCTAGTAACAGAAACACAGGCCCCTTCTAGATCCCTAGTACAGTCCCTCCACACTCCCCTTTCAACTTCAATTAGGACATCTCCACCTACAGTGAAACCAGAGCTCTCAGGACCAGATGGGGACAACCACATGGTTCCAGTTATTAAGGATAATAAGTTGTCTATCTCTTCTTTCTGGAATGTGAGTTTTCATTTGTAGGTCACATTTAGGTCAGGGACATTTGAACTGCCTAGAGGAAGATGGGTCTGAACTATGAAATCTCATGCCCTCAGCCTTGGCAGCCTGGCGTCTATCTAATGGAATATTATTCCAATTCACTTTCTCTCTGTTTCTGCTTCTTCATTAGACATACAGTTTAAAGAAGAGTCAAAAATGGCCTTCCATTGCCACAGTGAATAAAATGCACCCTAGTCTCCAGAAAGCCTCAAGTGTGAAGCCTCACCTCCTCTATGTACTCTCTGCCATTTGCATTCATCAGGTTGATTACAAAGTCCAAGTTCATGATGAAAGGGTACCAACTCAGAGCAATATAACCACAAGAAATTCTGGTACCCTATGAGCTAATAGCTATGATATTAGTGACTCATTATGCCAAATTAATGCCTTGGAAAACATACTAATCAATGAAGTGATTGAGTACCTTCTAAAGCATCAGTACAGGCTGTACTCACCAAGACACACATACTTGGAAATTAATTAGTAAATATGAAACCACTAAAAGCAAATAAAAATGCAAAAAACTCAACTTTTCTTTCCTCCCTCTTTCCAATGCTTTAAGTTCTTGAACTTTCTCGTTCATTAACTGATACAGGAAGCCCAGCCCACTGTGGGTGAAACCATTCCCTAGGCATGATGCTCTGGGCTGTGTAAGAGAGCTAGTTAAGCATGAACCTATGAGAGGCAGCAAACACTCCTCTATGGCCTCTGCTTAAGTTCCTATCTTGACTTCCCTCCAATACAGTCTAGTCTGTAACTTGTAAGGTGAAAAACCAGTTCCTCCTCCAAGATGCCTTTGGTCAACGTTTTGTCACAGTAACAGAAAGGATACCAGATTACCAGGTTTATTCTGCTGTCAGTCACAGAAGACTCTGTACTTGGCAAGACTGCTTTGTGCTTATTTGATCAAATTCAGTTAGCAGGTGTGTATCAGGAATGCTTACAGTCAAAATGAAAGGCAGATGGTTATCTGAGTTTCGCAGATGATCAATAAATTCATTCTGCTATTTAATCCTGCTGAATTATTTACCACAGTGGCTTTCGACCCTCACTATGCAGCAAATCATGTGAGGAGTGCGGAGACTTTAAAATTTCTTTAGTCTTTAACTGCTTTGGTTCAGTTGGCCAAACATAAGTCCTGAACATTGGCATGTTTTTTTAAAAGGTAAATACAGCGGTACCAAAGGCTAAGAGGAGGAATCGGAATCAATGGGCACCCAGCACATTGTCTGTAGCAAGATGGGTCAGCATCACAGACCCCACAGACACTGGCACTTTGACATTCTCAGCCTTTAACCTCTTGGCATCTTTCTGCTCATGATACCTTAACACTGGCATCTCAATATTCTGTCAGAATACTCAAAATGGACTATTTGATGTCTTAGTTTGAAAATTACGTTTGGATTCTGATTGAAGAACCAGATTAAGAAGTACATAAAGGCTGAGGAGAGGGCTCAGCGGTTAGGGGTACCTGCTGTTCTCACACAGGGCTGGGGACTGGCCCCTATCACTCATACTGAGCAGCTCACAACCTGTAACTCCAGCTTTAGGGGATACAACTCTCTTCCTGCTTCCATGGACAAATGTATTCATGGGTGAACATACCCTCCACCACACACACCTAATTAGAACCACAAAAAGATCCCAATAGACACTGATAAGAATGGCTACAATCAGATGTGCTGAAGATACTGGAAAAGTAGAATCCCAAGAGGACACTGGCGGGGATGTAAAATGGAGCCACTTTATAAGTAGCTGATAACACACAAAGGGTAAGATATGATGGCAGTGCCGATCCACAACACAAAATTCTAAACCAAGAGAAATACAAGTGAAAGTGAGTCAGATATACCATGAATGGGCAGCAGGCCACCTGTCACAGGATCCTAACAGGTCTCTGATTGGTCACAGGGCCAGCCAGGTCCACAGCTGGACCCCAAAGCCTTGCCTGACAAAAAGGCCTTTTTAAACTATGGGCCCTAGATCCTGGTCCCACAATCTTCTATGCATCTATATCGCAACATCTTTTAGTTATAGATATGAGTTCCAAAAGGAAATCTCTGCTCTATGCAAGAGGGGCTGGAGGCATGGCTCAATGTTACCACTGAGCACCTGCCTAGAATGCCAACTGAGGGACGGAGATGTGGCTCAGTGGTAGAACATCTGCCTAGAATCATTCCAGTGTTGAACTGGGAGCATGGCTAATCAAGAAAGCATTTGTCTAGCAAGCACGAGGCCGTGGCCTCTATTGCCAAAAGTACAAAAGAAACAAACAACACGGGACAGATGTTTGAGGAAGATTGAAGCCTGTCACTACGGATACTGTGGAACTGTAAAGTCTCAGAAGCAGAGAAGACACTTGTAATAACATGAAGTCTTTGAACTGATCTCTCTTGTTAGAAGGTCTCTCCAGGCAACCAAGAGCAGTATGCTGTGGTCCTCCTTACAGAGCACCTCTAATCACTCCCCCCACATCACTACCACTCTGTGCAAATGTCATGTGGGTCCAACCAGCTGCCCTCTACCTCCTGTTGCCAACAGACTTTACTACCCCTCCCCATATGTCCCCCCCCCCACACCCGTCATCAGAGCTTCCATCACACCACTACCCTTTAATCATTCCTCCCTCCTTCCCCTCCTCCACAATAAGCTACACTTCAGCGCCTGGCTTTGTTCTCATATCCTCCATGAAATGCTGAAAAGGGTATGAACCACAGACTTGTAGCATTAGCTTGTCCTCTTGAGTGGTACATTCTTGGAGAATGAGGATAAAGTCCCAAATTTCTCAACTGCCAGAACGCTGGGCTCCTGACGGATGCACTGGCCAAGCGAAAGGACCTGGCTCTGAGAGCCTGCTGGAAGACCCTTCAGTGTCTCCTGCATTCTGCCTCTTCACAGTGGTTTCTCTTCTGCTTCCAAGCAGGTTTGCTTTCTGCAACCCCTCCCTCCCTGGCTGTGTGCCGTTATGGGGGAAAATCACCCCCGTGGGATAATTACCATCGATGGGTAGCTTCTAATTTTAAGCTACAGCTGAACTGCAGCTGCCATCACTGTTCCGTTCTGAGTGCAGCTCCGATGATAAATATTTAACCAGGACAACCTCCCTTGCCTTTGCGTCTCTGTTCCTGCTTAATTATTTTACCAAAACGGCTGTTTCGACCGTTTACTGCCCTTGTCAAATTCCTCACTACACATGGTGGACCTTCATTGCTGCCTTCATTGGTAAAAAAGCAGATGCCAGAGATTTTGACTTCTACAGTCACTGACACAGCTCTAAGCTCCCGGCTGCCGTCAGAACCATTCACCCAGCATTTCTTGTAGATGTGGACTCTTGAGGTTGGACAGATCTGTGATATGTGCTCTGATGTGACTCCAGAAACACATACTGAGATGGCACCTCTATCAGTCAGGGTCCTTGAGGGACAAAGATAAACAATGCTCTGTGCTCTTGTCTGCTTTATGTTGGACATACAACACAAAATAAGGCATTGCTGATATAACAGCAATGTAGAGTCAATGTAGATATGAGGGCTACTTGTTGCTGGAGCATATAGCCTAACTTCCCTTCTCAATTTATCCTATCATATCCCTTCTCTCCTTATGTAGTAAAGCTAGTCCTTCCTCATTTGGAATGTACTCTTCTTGAGTCACATTTCACTTTCATGTATCTCTTTAATATCTTAGCCTCTTCCCTTCCATTCTTACAACAAGCCTACAACAAGGAAACAAGCATGTAAGAACAGGATCACTCACCAAGTATCCTCTGAACTCTGCATGGTTCACCACATGTGTATGTGGTGGTGTTCATGTGTGCATTTGCATACCAGTATGAGGATATGTACATGCAGGCATGTATTTACATGATGTGGTATAAATGTGGGAATATATTCATGTTTAAGAGTGTGAGTAGTATGCATGTAAAAGTATACTATATGCAGGTATATGTTTACAAGTATGTAGTGTGCATGTGAAAGTATAGTCTATGCAGGAATGTGCTTCCATGTTCATAGTGTACATGTGAAATTATAGCATATGCAGGCAGAGATTTTGTATTTATTATATATTTACATGTACAGTGTGCATGTGGGAATAAATGTATGTGCAAGCATGTGGGCATGTGTCCGTACATGTATGTGGAATCCAGAGGTTAAGGTCTATGATTCTTCTGATTGTTCTTCATCTTACTTAGCTCAATGGTTTGACTGGTTTAGATAGCTAGCTTGTCCTTAGAAAACCCTGTCTCTTGTCTCCTGAGTGCTAGGATTATAGGTAAGTTACCATGCTTGCTTGACCTTACATGGGATTTGGGTTTCCAAACCCTGGTTGTCAAATGTGTATGGTAAGCACTTTACCCACTGAGCCATCTCTCCAACCCCTCCAGGGGCTTGACTTCATTGAATTCTCATATAACTCTATAAAGAGGGAGAGCTAATTTCATTTGAGAATGAGGACACAGGCTCACAGAAGAACATCATGAATAAAGTCATTATCTGGTAAATGGTAGGCCTGAGGTGGAATTCTTGGTCACTCTGAATTTAAATTTCTGATGCTGTCAGTGAGCAATCCCAGCACACAAACATCTTCTCCTGGTTTTCAAATGCACACCTGCTTTTCGTCTCTGCCTCTCCTTCGGGCTGTGGCACTTTTTCATACCACAACATCGGAAGCACTGGTACATACTTCTTCCCCTTGAGCAATTCTCATGCAACCTCGACTCTAGATGCCTTATAACACAGGTTTTGCTAAGGCTGATGGCGACAGAGCTAGGAGTGCTTGGAAGAGTCATGCCTTTGTCCTCCATGAATCAGATGACTGCTGCTGTGCCATCTGAAGGCTTTTATATTCTTCTGCAGTACCAGTCTTTTACAGATGATACCCAATGATACTTTAATGGTATCTTTTGTTGAATATTCATCTTTGAAACATCAATAGGAATTTTTTCCTATTCCTCCTTTTCCCACTCCCTCCTCTTCTTCTCTTTCCCCACCATGTTCTTCTTCCCCCTCCTCTTGCTGCTGCTCTTCCTCCTTCCTGCCCCCTGTCCCATGTCCTCTGTCATGAGGACTGAACTCATGTACTGCGTCTGCTAACCACTGGCTCTACCCCAGCTATCAACAGCATCTTTGTATTTTTGACCCAAGCTACTATTGTTAGTTCTTGGCTAAAGTCCACTACCTAGCTGTTTCCACAGATGCCTCAGACTTCCCTCAAATGGAGCTGACTTCCCTATTCTCAAACTCAGTTTCTGCTGGACCACTCATCACAACGATGCCGTTCTCACAGTCGGAACCCCAGGCTACCGCTGTTCCTTCCTTACCACTTTTTCAGATGTGTGAAAGTTCACCTCTAAGCTCCTTTAGAATTCCTTCCTGTCTCAGGTCACTACGACTGCACCAGTGGAAGCCTTGTCACCTTTCATTCACAAACTTGTCTCAAGTATGACACTATTCTGTGTATGGTACCTGTTACTGTTTGATTTCTGCTGGGTATGATAAAGCACATTGACCAAAAGTGGATCAGGGAATGAAGAGATGTATTTATTTGACTTATAATTCCAGGTCACACTCCATAATTTGTGGAAGTCATGGCAGGAACTCAGGGGAGAAACTATGAAGGGATTCTGCTTGTTGGATCGTAGTCTCACAGGCTCATGCTTAGCTAGCTTTCTTATACAGCTCTCCCCTGAAAGGCAGGGGTGAAGAGAGGGCTCAGGGGGTGCTTAGAGCTCCAGTAGAGGACTTGGTTTGCACATTTGCAAATTAAAACTGCCTGTACATCCATCTCAAAGTGATATAGTCATAGACCCCCCCAACTCACTCATTCACTCACTCTCTCTCTCTCTCTCTCTCTCTCTCTCTCACACACACACACACACACACACACACACACAGATACATATAATTAGTGATGGCTCAAGGGTTAAGAACACTGGCTGCTATTCTGGAGGACCAGGGTTTGATGCTCAGAACCTACATGGGAGTTAACTGAAATTCTAGACCCAGTGGATCTGGGACCTTTTTTTGCCCTCCACAGGCCCGTCAAACATGCAGGTACACACACACACACACACACACACACACACACACACACACACAGGCAAAACACCCATACACATAAAATAAAAATAACTAAATAAGGATAAGGTTATACTCAGATACAAAGGGCACAAAAGGATAATCTGAAATACTGAAAACCTTCCCTGTCTGAATGAATGAATGAATGTGAAGAGCTTTGGTTTTAAATGTACACATAAGTCTTGAAATCATTTTGTTAGAACTTAAGTTGCTCTAGGCCAGGTATTTTACTAAACTTAGGAGTCCATGATAACAGGCACCATTCATTCACAGAAGATGTTTCCTGAATGAATGAATGAATGAATGAATGAATGAATGAATGAATGAAATGAATGATTGGTTGAATGGTTCACTAGACAGTGCTGTCCAACACTGCATGCCCCTTTCTACCTGTGCCTCTACAACAAATTTGGAAAGTCAGTAACTGCCTTCCCAGTGACTTCCAGAAATATCTGGTCATTAACACCACAATGGCCATCATCAAAACTGCATTGTTTAATGTCACCAGTGTATAAAGTTTCTTAGCAGCTTAGGCTTATTACCAAAGCAGGCATTATCTTCAAATATATCTTATCAGGAGGTTAAACACAGTTCCTCCTCAGAACACTTAACTCTCCAATATGGCCAATTACCAGATAATAGTGCCCCCTTTCTCATGTCTTACCACTTAACCGGTCTGATCAATAAATAAGTACACACTGCATTATTAAGAACGTGCTGATGTCAGACACAAGCAGCAGTCCATGCACTTGGAGTCTTAAAGTGAAATTACTCTCACAAGTTCCTCCATGGGCAGGACTCCACTGCACCAGTCCCGCGAAAACACATCTCCTCGAACCTTACCTCCCATGCCACACACAGACATAACAAATGGTCTTTTCAGCTTGAGCCTAAGGAATCAAAACAAGCAGGATTCTAGGGTCGTCAGTAATGCCCTGGCTGTGCACCAATGAGGATCTGAGTTTGGGTCCCCAGCACCCATGTAAAAACTAGTGGATGAGGGTAGCAGCTTGACTGTAATCTTCTCATAAGGGAATAGAGACGGGATTCCTGAGGTGAACTCACTGGCTGGACTGGCCACTATCTCAATAACTAAAATGGAAAATAACCAAGAAAACACCATACATTAACCTCTGCCTTCTTGGTAAATGTACAAGTCCAAGTCCCCTCCCTTATATATAAGCACACCACATAGAGGGACACACACTATTACCACCACCACCACCACCACCACCAACCAGTAAGTAGGAGAGAACACCTGTAATCTTATCACTTCAGAGGTGGAGGTAAGAAGATCAGAAGTTTAAGGTCATCCTCAGATATACAGAGTTCAAGGCCAGAAGGATCTCTCTCATTCATTCATATATATATACACATACACACACACACACACACACACACACACACACACACACACACACACACAATTAGATCCTGACTCATAAGCAATGAACCAAATAATCAAACAAACAAATCAAACGAAGAAAAAACTAACTTCCACTGTCTAAATGTCCATTAGCTGCTCCACAATGTAAAAACTAAGTGCATTTCTTTCTGACATAGCCAGATGTAGTGTTCTCTAAGTGAGTTCTCTTCCCTCTGCAAGTGGAAGCAATATCACCATTACGTTCCATACAACTGCCACCACCTTGGCCAGGACCCCCAGCCACTATCGACCCCATGGAGCAAAAAACTGAGGTTACTATCACGTATTTTCTTCCATCGCACTCTATTATTTGTGACAGTGATCCATAAAACCCGGAGATGGCTATTTCAATGACAAAAACTGGTTGCTGGACTCCAGGAATCTGGATGTTTCTTCTCCCCACAACTCCTCCCCAGTGCTGAGGTTTCAGATGAGATGCTGCTGTGCTCAGCTTGTACATGGGGCCGAGGAATCCAAATCCATATACAGCAAGCACTTCACCTACTGAGTCATTCCCACAGTCTGCTCCTATTTCTCAAAGTGACTTCTTCTGGCTGAGAATACCAGGAAACATATGTACTCGCAGTGAGACTGCAAGTGGTATTCTAAATTCTCTGGAAAGAGACATTTCAACACTGGGGCCTATGATGATTATGTTGGGATTTGATGTCTTTTCTGGTGCAGAATCTTAATGTGCACTTTGTTGCTCTTTCTCTGGTTAGTTTCCCTGATGAGGGTGGACACTCTGGAGACAGAATGAGGGGAGAAGAGAGTAGAAAACAGAGGGGAAGGGGAGAAAGGCTAGGCAGGGCTGCAACATAGAAAAGGCAGGTAGGTAGACGGAACAGACTGGGTCTAGCCCCCATGCTGACCTGGTTCTTGTTTTACTGGAAGTGTTTCATCAGGCCCTGTTGTCATCAGGCTAAAACCTCACTGTGATGTTAAAAGGAGTCATTTCACAGAGACAGAAGCCCCTGCAGGGAAGTCTCCAGGTCTGCATACCTCAGCCTAGGTCCTCTCCACATTCTGAAGAATTCTTGTGGTTTTGGTATTTCCATGAAAGTCTCAGTTGGGTTTGCCTAATAACCATTTCTGCTGCATTTAATTTCCCCTTTGAATCCTCCATAGGTTGAATCTACCCAGGACAAGAAACGTTCAGCATGCATGTAAGTTTGATTCTACAGAGTCCCTTTCTTGATGGAGAGAAGTGTAGTTGCCAATGGTGAAAACTGAGGGTAACATGTCCTGGTGCAGGTAGACCTCACCAGAGCTACCTAAAAGAAAAAGGCATTTCTTCCAAAGCAGGGAAGGGCAGGAGGAAGAGATCCAGGACATGTGGGGGTGACAACACTGAAGGCCTTACTGAATGAGTTAATTAAGAGTATGTGACATATGCATGTGACCTGTGTGCTTGTGCAGGTAAACATGTACGTGTGAGGGAGGTGCATCTGATACCCGAGGTGCAACACTAAGTGCCTTCCTCATTCACTCTTCATCTCCATATTGAGGCACTGTACTTGGAGCTTCTTGTGTCTGCCTCCCTAGCAGGGTGGTCATGGGCACATGCCACATAGTAGGCTTTTTACACAAGCACTGGGCATGCGAAATCTGCTCCCATGCTTGCAGTTGCCTGAGGCTGGCCTGTGCACAGTCAGGCTTGTAGAAAGCTGTTCTCTCGGACTTCAGCACCTTGAAAACATTCCGGACCACAGAGCTGGCAAATGCTCAGGCCTGCTACAAACACTGGCTGACTTTACCCACTTACAGCCCAAACACTAGATCCCCTCAGTTCTATCCCATAAACTAATCCTGCCATCAAATCATCCACCTCTAACACGCCCCCTTTGCTTTTTAATGTACCTCCAGGAATCAGTGGGGTGCAATTTTCTGGAATTTATGTAACATTCCTTAAGGGGTCATTCTTAAGCAACAGGAAAACCTTTGTGAAATTCTACGAGGGAACTGGGGACGGATCCAATTTTCCTACGTGGGTTTCTTTCCTTCTTCTTCTTTTTTTAAACTAGATGAAAACCCATAAGTTTTGACCAATTCCAACCATCATGAAAACACCCTTTGTTTAAACAATTTCTCTATGGGAGCGTTTTCCAGCATATAAGGTGATTTCCAGTGCGATACAAAATCCACTGGGACCTTTTAAAACTAGGCGTGGAGAAGGAAAGAAGGGGGAAGAAAAAGTTACCCACCTAGCAGCAGTGACCAACCCATAGGCAGAACCAAGAGACCTGGCGAGGAAATCCACCCACAATAACCAATCCAACTCGAGGTAAAAAGCCATCTGTATGAGCGCCAATTATCCTTCTCCACAAATGATTAGTTTCCATCTCGTTTTGCTGACAAGCAAGTTATGCCACATTTTAATAGGCAATAAAATGTATTATTAAATAATTAGTAGCTAAGAAACAGAAATTAGAGGCTATTTCCCTTCACAGGCATCCCCCAGTACTCTAGTCTATTGATGTCGAGCAACTCGATCCAACATAGATGGATGGAAACCTGATACAGCAGTTTACTGTGAGACAATTACGAGGCTAATGAGTGTTCACAGAGACTGAAGTGGGAAAGAGATCTAGAAAATTCCACCTAACCCCAGTTATGTCTGATCTGCAGCGGGGTCCCAGAGGAGCAGAAATTCTTTCTGCTCGCTTCTTGTTCTGAGCACATTAATTAAACTCTGAAAGGTAAAGGAGTATTGATGTCTTTCCCATCTCCCCCGCTTCTCCCCTCAGGTAGTGTCTGCCTACTTGTTCAGCCCTGAAGGTATAGTTGCACTAACTGAAAAAAGCCCCACCAAGACCAATTAAGGTCTTTACTAAGAGGCTGAAAAGAAGACAAATGAAGGCAGAAAGCCCGATTACAAGGAACCTTTGTACGGATGTAAAGCAATTAGAGTGGTCCCTGGGGAGGGTGGTGCGGCTCCAGAAGCACATGGTTTTACAGCCTGTCTAAACTTGGAACAATCTATCTTTTTTTAGGTGGAGAATAAAAGTGAACCCTATATTAGTGTCATATATCAGCAGCGAGTACCTGCTAGAGCCTTAAAGCTCCTCCGAGATCCCCGGTGGAGGGCAATGCTGTTAGGACTTTGCTCTTACAGGCAGGGAAGGCAGATCTGCCTAGTGCCAAAACAGAGGAGTCCTTCAGCTGTGGACACACCCAGAGAGCCAGGCATGGAGGAGAGGCAGGGGCCACAGAGTGATGGGTAGGTACTGGAAGAGTGGGGAAAGGAAGGTCTAGAGCTGGAAGGCACTCTCTGGAAGATGAAATCACATGGGAACAACCTGTAAAGGGCCAGAGTTTTGGTGAAATTGGTCCTTGGGGGATATTTTATCAGCCACATTCCTGCCATGATCCCTCCTTTCAATCTTATGTGACATGTTAGTGCTGTTTTGCTCTGTAACAGTGACCAGCTCATAGGACTCAATAAAGACTCAGCTGTAAGAACATGGACATTCTGTTGCTAGGGTCATGTGCATATACACATGAAGGCCATATCCCAAGCTCAGGTTCCTTCCTCTTGTTTTGAGATAGGCTCTCTCATTGGGGCCTAGGGTCACTTACTGATTGCTACAGCAGGCTAGTGAGCCCCAGGGATTTGCTACTCTTTGCATCTTAATGGCTGTGATTCTAAGCACAGGCCACCAGGCAGTTTGCTATGCTTTATTGTCACATGGTTCTAGGAATTGAACTGAGATCTTCATGCATGAGTCACAAGTAAGTTACTGACAGCTACCACCACAGCCTCTAGATTAGAACTTGGACTTGATGAGGAAACGAATAGACAAAATGTGGTTAAATTATTCCCTCAATAATTTATTGAACTGGAGACTCCTAATACAATGAATGTGGTGATGGACACTTGCAATTCTGGTACTCAGGAAGTGGAGACAGGAGGGTCAGGCGTTCAACGCAGTTACAGACATGTAAGTTTGAGGACAGCCTGGGTTACATTAGACTTACCTCAAAAAATAAAGCACTCTTGAAGAAAATGTTCTATATATAAGGCTAAAGTAGCCTTTAAAATAGAAACAGAAGTCAATCATGTTGTTTTTAATAAATGACATTTGGGCTAGGAACTTAGTGTATATAACATGTAACTAACTCAGTGGTAGAGCCCCTGCCTAGAATCCCCCAGTGATGGGCTGGGGGCGTGGCTCAGTGGAAGAGCTCCTGCCTAGATTCCTCCAGGGAGGGTCTTAGCATGTGTGAGATCCTAGGTTCACCCTTCAGTCCAGAAAAATCTATTTTTTATAACATACAATATAGCTAAAATACCATTTCAATACCCAATAATATATATGAGCATCATTTCAACACACTGTTGATATGGAGGCTAATATGGGCACATTGCTTATGAGACATTGTATGAATTTCAGTGTGTATATTACTCAAGCATATTACATGTGAGTCACAGGTTATCACGTGTGAGTCATGGTTACTTTTAGGAACATGTTAATTCCACTTTAACTCCATGGAATCTAGCCAATCATTTGCTTGCTATGTGATTATGAATAAACCACTCAAAGACTTAGTGACTTAAATTATTCATCTTGAGTTTGTGAGTCTTTATTGGTCAGGATTATTAAAAGAAAGAAGACCTAGGCTGGGGCGATGGCTGAATAATTTGCTTGCCTTGCAACTATGAAGACTTAACATCAATCTTTAGAACCCAAATTAAAAAATGAAGAAGATCTAAGTGAAGTGACACTCACCAAAAAATCTTATAACTGGGGAGGCAGAGATGGGAAGATACTGGGAGCTGCAGGGCTGTGCAGTCTAGTAGACTTGTGAGCTCCAGGTTCAGTGAGACCATGTCAAAAAGTAAGGAGGAAGACTGGCAAGAAGACAAATGGGCTGGTGTGCACATGCGCTCAGACACACAAAATAAACAAACAAAATATTGTAAGAATACTTAAGCAGATATCGTGGGGAACGATTTAGGAGAACACCAGATCTGCTTCTAGGCTGAACACCCAAATACACATAAACACATACAACTTTAAAATACATGAACATGTATATACAATACCACACACCAACTGACTTACACAGTTGAGATGAGTATACACACACAGGGGATCATGAAAACTCAGTAACAAAGCCTGTCAGAGTAAATTAGTGAAAACTTTGTTATTTGTTTGGGAACCCATCTAAAGTGAAGATAGGGGTGCCCATGGCCACAGAGACAGATGTTTTAAAAAAGCTGTTAAACTTCATTCCTCACTTCTGAACCTTATCAGAAATGCTAAGCAAGTCTGAACAGAGACTGAAAATTCAAACAAAGTGAATTCGGAAGACCCAGCCTCATCAGCAGTTGTTGCTTCTGGATGATATAGCAGGATCTAACATCTGCCCTGCACCCAGAAGGGTGGGTGGGCACAGGAACACAGTAGGATGGGAGCTAACAAATGTAGGAGATATCCATATTGCCCGACTTCAGCTATACCACGGTGCTTTTGCAGAAGTGATTGGCTGCAGGTGAAGAGCTGATAATTGTTAGGCTCTATTTTATTTTTTTTGATAACTAATAATTCACACTGAGTCATGGCATAAAAAAAAAAAAGGAGGCATTTAGCATTCAATGGAGAAATAATTAACTTTTAAAGTTAGCCAGTCGGAGGAAATGCCAAGCCAGGAAGGGGGAAGTGGAGCTGACAACAAGAAGGGCTACAACAGGACATTAATTAGGTACAAGCAAACATCTCTCCTAATAGCTCATGTTCTCATTCGCCAAATGTCAACAGTGGATATTAACACCAGATGCTGGCATGCAGTCTCCCCTGACGTTGAGGCTCAGCTTCGAGTGTGCTCAGAGAAAAGACTCTTGGGACTGTGGGGGGTGGGAATCTGACAGGCTCAAGGCTGTGCTTCCTGTTCTTAAGTAATTTAGAGCCTTTATGAATGGTGGGGAACGGAGGAAGGCAGTGTACTGGTGGAGGCTGTCGGGAGGGGTTTCTACTCCCTTGGAGCTCACAGTGCCTGGCCTCCCTTTAGTAAGATGCCAGAAATGTACCCTCCTGGAGTGCTTGAAGGCACTTGCAGAATGATTCAGAAGCCACCACCCTGAGAATAAAAATTACAACCAAAGAATATGGAAAATTATGGAAAATGAAATTGTTGCTCATCAAAAAATTCCATTATTGTTTTACTTTTTTTTTTTAAATAATTTGTGCTTTCAAGTCAGTGAATGAAAAGAAGATCTAGTAAGGGTCAACAAAATGGCTTAGCAGGGTAAAGGCACTTGCTAGAAAGTCTGACACCCCAAGTTCTAATCTCTGGAACCTACATGGTGGGCAGGATTTGGTACAACACACTCTTTCTTTACCACCTCCTCCTGTCTCACACTTGAAGGCCCTCCAGCATTGCCTATTTGGTGATTCTACTTCCAAATTGAAACCCATCAGATTTTTAGTGGCAACAGGGGATACCCAGCTTGCTATAGCATTCGGCTTGCTCGTTCATAATGGTTCCCCTTCCAGGAAACAGTACCTTATACATCCTGGGTATGACACTTAGAATGGGGCCAAAACAGGAGCAAAAACAATACATCCTGCAAGTTAATGTAAGACCAAAACAGAAAAAAACATACCTTCCAGATTAAGAGTTCCATTTGCACTTAAGAATAGTTCTTGTTTGTCCTATGCCTGAACTATCTACAAACTGGATGTACTTTTAATTGCATGTGAGTGGGAGGTGCTTGGACAGGAAATGTGCTTGGCCCTTCTGATTTTTTAAGCCCCTGCAAAATGTGCTTTGTGGCATTTTCTGGGAACCCAGAGATGGAACTGGTTAGAGAGTCCATCAACCTGGTCAGTACTTAATTAAAGCCCATTTTGATTTTGGATGAAAGATTGTGGTAGTGGGGGCAGTGGGGGGCACATGTCTTTAATCCCAGCACTTGGGAGGCAGAGGCAGGTGGATTTCTGAGTTCGAGGCCAGTCTGGTCTACAGAGTAAGTTCCAGGACAGCCAGGGCTATACAGAGAAACCTTGTCTTGAAAAAAAAAACAACCCCCCGCAAAGGAGATTGTGGTAGTGGTCTTATTCTTGATGGGTGGGATAAACCTTATTGACTATAAATAAAAAGAATATTTGGGGGGTTAAGTAATCTTTAAAAAATATTTTTTTCTTTTAAAAATGTTTATTTTAATTATGTGTGTGTGTGTGTGTATGTGTGTGTGTGTGTGTGTGTGTGTGTGAGTGTGAGAGAGACAGACAGACAGACAGACAGACAGACAGACAGACAGACAGACAAACAGATAGTTTGTATGAGTACAGATGCACAAAGATCCTCAAAAAATAGGATCCCCTAGGTTGGATCTACAGGAGCATGTGAGCTTCCCAATATGTGAGCTGGGAACCAAATTCCACTCTCCGCAAAAACAGTATATGCTCTTAACTGAAGAGTCACATCTCTAGCCACTGACTCAGGCCCTGACTCTAAGCCCTGGATTACAACTCAACACATAAACACAAAACTTTAATGCCGAGGATGAGAACTGTATACACCACCATGCCAGAGTTACTCTGTGCTGGGGATCAAACCCAGGACTTCATGTATGTTAGGCAAGCACTACTCCAAGTCAGCTCCACTAACAAGCTAACAGGTTCCGCTGCTGTCACTCAGCAATCAATTCTCTCTTAAATCTGGAGCCCCCCAGGGGAAATATAAAATGATTTCTGTCTGTCCATCCATCTCCAAAGCATGTATTATGTATAAGGTGAGAATATTCAAGGCAGGAGGGGGAAAAAACCCAACAACATAAAAAAAAATCTTAGTCTTCAAAGGTTGAATATATTACAGTGAAATCAAGCTCAAAGTAGCTTGTCAAAGAAGGCTCTAGTCTCCAACTTTCCAAGAGTCAATTATATTCTGGTTTTGTGCACTGAGACAGTAACTATAGGAGTGCCAATGACTTAAGCCACAAAAAAAAAAAAAAGAAAAAAGAAAAAAAGAAAGTCCATATAGTCCTACTATTAAATAATCATCTTTGTGATGGTTTTTGAATTTCACTTTAATCAAATCCAGTAAGATGCTCCAAATAGCATTTATCCTTTAACAATCAATGCTCAATCTCTAAATCCTGGCTTTTACTTTAATCACTCATGAAAATTCTATTATTCATGGGCTGATTTAGATCCGCCTTGCTGTGTGTGCCAAGCGGTTGTAGTGTTGTAAGCCTATAGGCTGCTCTAAGACCCCCTCATCACCAGCGTGGAATTGGAGCTGAAGAAGGAGGGTCAGTGAGTGGAGGTCTCTAGGATGGAATGCTTGGTAACAAGTGTGAGATCTGCTATGGTGAGCTACTTCACTTCTTCAAACCTCAGGTGTTCTCCTTGAGATGGAGGCTGACAACGGTGTTTCGACTTCACACAGTACTTAGAGGGGTTATGGGAAAGGAGGAGGTCAAATCCCTGTACTGGTTCTCGAACACCATGATGCTCAACAGAGACTATCAACTGCACCTGTATAGAATCATCTAAGAGACAAGCCAATGGGTATGTCAGTGAGGGATCATCAAGATTGGGCTCACTGAGGTAAGAAGACCTACCCTGATTATGGATGGCCATCCCATGGGCTGGCATTCTGGATAGAATTAAAAAGGAGAAAATGCTGAGACCCATGTGGTTGGAGCCTGGAAACCTGACTGGAGTCATGGGGGAGCAGAGAGAGGATAGACACACAGATACGTGTATGGAAAAGTTGGGATCAGGTGGGGCACTGATGGAGATACACTCGGGACATTTATTAGATACGGCTAGCTGAGTTAGGAGTCACGGTTAGCTGATCTCAGTTTGAAGTCTCTACAGGGAAGCAGTCTCAAGGTGGAAACATCCCCAGGAGGAAGTGGTGGTCAATACTTTCTGTACACACTGTCAACACCTGCACATGAAGACTTTGCTATTTCCATGAAGCTGACTGGAATCCTTTGACATGGCTGTGCCCAGGTCACCAATACACATTTATTCAGGACTTCACTTTTCCCTGTGAGAAAAAGAGCAGAGCACCAGGACTCACCTGTTTCCTGTGGTTCCAGTGTGACCAGCTACCTCACACCCCTGCTGCTATGCCTTTCAAACCGTGAGTCCAAAAAAATCCTCTCTCTAAAGCCTCTCTCTCTCTCTCAGATAATTTGTCACAGCAACAAAAATGCAATAACCCACCTACCCCAAATAAATTCTGTGGGCTCAGAGGAGAAGCAACAGTGTGGGAACTTTGTGCAAGGGAACAGGGAGAAATGAACTCCACAAAAACACACAGAGACAGACAGTGTCCTGGGAAAGGAGGTGAGTGTATGCATCATTCTTATGGCTGGGGAAAACTTGATGTCCGTGGGCTGGTTGTTCAAGGTTACTAAGCCATTTACCAACACTCACTGGCATTCCTTCATGTGGAGGGATAACTTTGACACACAGATGTCAGAAGCTTCCTGTAGGGATAATGGACCCAGGTGTCGGTTTGCGTGCCTGGGTTACACCCTAATGCTTTGTTCTAATACAATGTTCTAATGCTTTGTTAAAATACAAGATTTTAAGAACAAGGAAGATTTGGGAGGTATAGGTTGTTTTACACAGAAGGTGTTACACGAGGTAATTGAATTTCTAGACTACGTTCTGAAATACAGCAGGCGTTCCCTGGATAGCTCAGGAAGGCAAGGAGAAATGGTTTGCTGCCTGGGGAGTTGAACTGACCTGATTAGGGCAATTGCACCCTGAATTTTGAGAAGGAAGTAAAAAAAGAAAGAAGAAGCAAAAAAAAAAAAAAGGGCAGCAGAAAAAGAACAGGAAGAGGAGGAGGAAAGGAGAAGAGAAGGAGGAGGATGAAAGAAAAGGATGATGATAGTGGTGGTAATGATGATGATGACGATGAGATAAAACCTCCATTCCATCTCCACCACAATAAGAATGAGGCACAAGGAAGAGAAGAAGTTTGACAAGAACACCCCAGTGGTTGCTGGTAAGATGGGGTCAGAGATAGGGATGTGGCTCAGTTGAGAGAATGTTTACCCAGCATGCACAAAGCCCCAGGATCCTCCCTTAGCACCTCACAAACAGGGTACAGCGGTGCATGTATGTGATGTCTGCAGTCATACGATAAAGCCAGGAAGGATCAAGTACTCAATGTCATCCCAATTCCATAGAGAGCTTGAGGCTACTTGAAATGTTGTCTCAAAACAAAGCAAAAGCATATGCAAATCAGCAAAATGACTTGTTGAGTTCTGAGCCAGCTAAGGTTACATAGGTAAGACACTATTTCAGAAAAGGGAAACAGAAAGACAAGGTCAGAAGTCAGACCGTGTGCCCTTGAGTCAAAGCTACCTTCATGATTTAAGTCTCTGTGTGGTATCAGAATCTCTTTAAATGTCTAACGAATGTCACCTGGAAATCAGTAAGGGATTTTTAGTGACACAACGTAAATACTCTCCAATGTAAATACAATGTAAATACAACCCAAGTGTTGGAAGGAAGAGGCAGGAAAACACACAATATCTTTCAAAAAGCCACAAGCCACCCTTGACGGCCAAGGATGTTATTACACTGCCCTGATCACTAGTAATACACTACGATAATAATGTTACGTGACTAGTCTCATTTTTTTTTTGTTTTGTTTTTATTTTGTTTTTTGCCTCTCTGGCCCTTTCATGTCCCCTTACCCCACAGAGCTATATTCTCCCTTCATGTGACAGTTCAAGTCTGTAATGGCCCTGGAAGCTGTGAGGACCATCTAAGGTGACACCTGAAACAACAGGCTCCTGCGATTTCCCCAGGAGTTAGAAGAAAGAAGAGACTGGAAGCCATGGTGCCTGGAAAGAGATTTCACACAGTCTGACAACTTGTCAGGCTACCTAGGAGAGACTTGAGCTGAGACAAAGATGGGTCAAAGTGTGAGGAACTGCACCTTGAGCAAGATGGCTCATCTATGAAAACCTCTGGTGTCTATTTAAACATAAAACTCATAATGAGGATCAAAGTTAGGCTTGGGGATGGCCACTGGACTTCTTTGTCCCTCTTTCCTACTTGGCCACATCTGATATTATCCCTTCCTCTGCTTTCCACTGTGACATCTGTTTAACTGGATGACTGAGGATGGGCAGCAAACCTAGCTTGTTAGGGCTACCAGGGCTATGACCGCATTAACTCTAGCGCCAAAGCATCCAACACCTACTGAGGCAGTGGGATGAAGCGAAAGTCAAAGCTGTAGGAATCTTGGCACAGCTTATAACAGATGCATTCCAGGACAACCTACCTGATAACCAAACCCAGCTAGGTGACTATTGGGGTGTAGAGGACAGGCTTAGGTAAAGGGTGAGAGATATGTACAGATAATAGTGTGGATTATCTGGAAAGGGGGATGATTCATATCTGGGACTAGCTCTATGTGAGATTTTACCACATTAGTCAAGACAGTATATAATGTTAAACCTATTCATTGTTTTTCTTTTGTTTGTTTGTTTTGTTCTTTTTGTTTCTCTGTGTAACCCTGGCTATCCTGGAACTCACTTTCTAGAGCAGGCTGGCCTTACTCAGAGATCCACCTGCCTCTGCCTGCCATGTACTGGGAACGGAGATGTGCGTCACAACCATTAGGCTTTTTGTTTTTGTTACTCATTACTATTATTGTTATTATTAGTAGTATTATTATTATTTGCATTCAATATCTGTAGACTTTAGCGACCACAGGTAACCAACTTTGCAAGAAGCCATACATATCAAATGCTTAGAAAGGAGATGACTCAGAGGAACATAGGGCTTCAGTTCAGTAAAACTTTAAGGAATGCCTGTAAGAAGGAACTGAGATCAAGGTGGGGAGCTGCCACATCAATCAGGAGCTAAAGGGCTAAGCATAAAACTAAACCAGCAGGATACACGGTGTCAGGGATGTACTGGGGAGAGGTTCAGTTGCTAAAGAGCTTTCCTTGAATGCCCTAGGATCTGACTTTGAAACTCAGAACCCATGTAAAATGTTGGTTGGGAGGCCTGAGTTTTCAATCCTGGTCCTGAGGAGGAGGAGACAGGAGACTCGCTAGCCTCCTGGGCAAAATCCAGGCGACTGAAGGACACTGTTTCAGAAACCAAGGTAGGCAGTGCCTGAAGAACAGCATATGAATTTGACCTCTGCCTCCACCACCCCCTCCACACACATAGGTAAATACATGGGCACACATACACACACAAACACACAGAAAATAGGACACACTACCAATAAAATTCATTCGGAGAGAGGAATGCAAAGAAAATAAAATAATCCAGGCCAACACTGACACAAAGGCAGAGAACATTGTCATAGAAGAAGATTCTCCAGACAAAAACTGCAAAATAGATGGCTGTTAGACACTCAACAATTAGGGTACATGGCTGTTAACAGACACGCAAACATTAGGGTGCATGACTCTACACACAGAGCATTGGGGGGCTGAATTTAGTTGAGATTACTTTGCAGGACCTGCTGCAAATGTCATGCATTTTCCAGTTCTTTCTGGATAGCGAGAATAAGGTCCTGGGAAGCTCAGAATAGTCCACCAATGGTGACATGCTTCCTGTTTCCAAACCTCTCTGAATCAAAGGTATAACATACCTGGCTCTGCAAATGGCCACCTGCCTGTTGTGGCAACACCACTATAAGAAAGCAGAGCAGAAAGTGCCAGGAGAAAAGATGTCTTCTATTTCACGTTTTCCCTGATAAATACATTCTTGGATGCCTGTGAAGACAGGAGTCCTCCTGAAAACACCCCAAGATTTGGATATGGGATGGAGTTTTAAGCTGTATTGGTAATTTTAAACTTGTCAAGTGGGAAAAGTTTGTTCCAAAACCAATGTATTTGTAGGGTAGGGACATGCTGTTAGCCAAATGTCATCTTTGCTTATTCTTGATAAACTCTCTAAAATGTCTCCTAATCCTCAAAAGGTTCTAAGTTGTGTTGATCATCTCTTAAAATAAGGTCACTGAATTTAGAGAGCCCCAAAGACAGTAGTTTTCCAAATACATAAGACCAACTATTAGAACACATCTGTTGGGTCCAGACATGTTTTCAAGCTACAATTTTTTCAAGACTCTTTCAAAACAAAGTCAAGTGTACAGGTCTAAGCAGACAGGCCAGGACTGGATTTGACTTGGCTTTAGCCTTGGTGACAGGACAGAAATCCCAAGCTCAGGACACGAGGTTCAGTTGAAGTCCAGTTGGACTCTGTTCTTTCTCACCCTTCATGTTTCCCTGGGCTCTCTCTTTCTGGCTGTAACTTATAAGTCCCATTACTTTCTCCCCTGCCCTATCTACAGTACCAACTGGGCAAGTTCAGCATCCATTTCCCTTTTGAGACCCTTCTCTGCACAAAAATATCAAAGCAGTGTTTGGTGGTTAGGAGGGAGACAAGGAAAGTGAGGTGCTTTAGGCACACATGTTTAGACTCAATCCCAGACTCCTGTCAACATCAGCATGGAGCCTGTACAACCATGAGTGAGCACCTCCTTAAATTCTCTGCCTCAGGTGGCTTTCTTGCTTCACATCAATCCTGGCTGTGATGTGCCTCCAAAACTAACTCCATGGTTCCAGAGGTCAGACTAGCTAGGCCCCATGTTGGAAGTGCAGGGAGGGTGGATGCTCACTGAGGGTCTTATGCCTAATAATGTGTCATTATGTAACGCTCTGCCTTCTCTTTAGACCCAGCACAATTGCAAAATGCCCTTACAATTTAGTCTCTATCTCTATCTCGGTGTGTGTCTGTCTGTGTACATGTGAGGGTGTGTGTGAAACAATTTAGGTATCTCTCTAGCCTTTGATTTTCCTTTTTTAAATTTTGATTTATTGGTTCATTTTTATTTTACAAGGTTACATAAGAATATTTTTCCATGCTAGTATATAATGTATTAGCCTCTAGGTTTTCTTGTACATTTCATTATGTACCTTGAATATACCATTTATTGTATGGGGTTATCATTAGCTATTAATATGTCAGTGGCTTGAGGTTCCAATTAAGGTTAATATTTTCCTGTTCTGGTGATTGAACCCACAGCCTGTCTAACATACACTGAGGAAGAACTCTTACTACTAAAGTATATCTCTGGTCCTACCTTCACTTCTGTGCATTCTCAGAGACTCTCACATAGGTTCTAGTGCACAATCAGTTTTCCTAAGTATTACCCGAGAAAATCAACATGCATTCCAAGGAATATAGAAGCATAGCATTCTCCCTCCTTTCCTTTATAAACAGGAGTAACTCCAGGGTCTCAGCAACAACAGGAGACTTTCTGCCATAGAAGATGTCGGCAGAGTGGCTGCAACATGCATGCTGGGAACCCTTTGGCTCAGCACGAACTGGAGAATTCTATAACAGCACCACTGACGACCATGAGCAAAGTTAAAACATTTGTAAAACATCATTGATGAAGATGATTAAATATTCCATTTCTGTTTACTTTAATTAACTATAATTAAAACATCATGGGGAGTCTGTTGAATGCATTTGCATACACTTCATCTAGCTGTTTGGAGACTTGTTCAATATTACTCTACCATTGAGATTCGGAAGGTCCCATCTTCAGGCTGACAGACTGATTCTGTCTGCCTCTCCTCCAAGAGACAAATCAGTTCTCTGGTGACTTTAAAAGAAAATTCCAAGGTCTACTCTGTCTTTTATTATTATATGTGCCTTCTCTGTCTTTTATTTACTTATGTATTTGTGTGCGTTATGTGCATGCATGTCCTAATGTGAGGGTAAATGTGTGTATGGATACATGAGAATATTTGGGTCCACTGTCAACTCTTCCTCAGTTCCTCTTTGCCTTACAGATTGAGACAGAGTCTCTCACTTGAATTCAGAGCAAAACAATTCAGATAGGCTAGCTAGCCAGCTTATGCTAAGGATTCCTTATCTCCATCTCTTGAGAGCTGAGGTTACAGGTGGGTCACTGGACTTACATGGGTACTGGTCATCTGAACTCTGTTCCTGAAGCTTGCATGGCAAGTGCTTTATCACTTCCTCAGGGTCACTAAGTTTCTCAGTGGTCATGTGTAACTGATGGATGAAGTGAAGCAGATAGAACTCTTTCTTAACCCAAACTGTCTTGCCAGGAGTGAAGACATCCTTCAAGAGACGCACATGTCTTTCTCCTTTTGTCTGTCAGACTACTGAGACAGCCTCCAAGGAACTGGAATTCCCCAAGGAAGAAAGGACAATGCTGATGCCTGATGCATCCAAAGAAGGAACTTGTCTCCCAGGAAGAGACTTCACACAGTCTGACAACTTGTCAGACCACTGCACAGAAGAGCAGAGCAGAGACAAAGATGGGTCAGTGATGGGCAGATCGCCCCTTGGCCAAGCCTGCTTAACAGCTCATGTATACCACTTATTCTCTATGTGAACCCAAACGTCATGTTAGCACCCCAAAGATAATTTTGGGGGGTGTCACAGAATCTTTTTTGTCCCTCTTCCCAGTGTGCTCATATTGAATATATCTCCCCCTTCCACTTGTCACCATTTTGCCTCTAATGGGACCATTGAGGATGGATAGCCAAACCTGGCTTGTCAGAGGACTGCCAGGACCTCGACTCTGACCAACAACTGCAGTAACATCATTCTAGGACAGTCTGCTGAATGGGTAAGAGCATAGTAATGGAGCATACAAGTTCTTAGTTCCTCCAGCTTGAAGAGGGAAGATGCCTGCTTTTCTCTTGGTTAATAAACACACACACACACACACACACACACACACACACATGCATACACATGTAAGAATGCACAAGTGAATACACATATATACACACATGCATACACACTCCACATTTTTCCATCCATCTTCTTCTTCTCTCATAGAGGAGGAAACTGTTGGTGGATTGCAGGACCCCACACTTATGGTGAACATCACCAACTTAGATGCTTACAGTGGGTTCACTGAAGAACAGGGACTAATGGAAGGGCTGTAGAAATCTGATAACAACTCTGAAATGAACACTGTGTGCAGAGGTAGAAAGAGATGGGTGAGAGGAGTTTGCAAGAGAGAGGGGGTCTGCATGCACATATTAGCAGGTACAAATGGGGGTGTCAGGGCCCTGCAGAGGCTGGGAAACCAAGCCCCATAGCCCCAGGCCCCAAATACATTCTGAAGTTAACATGCATAATGTTCTCTTCCCTATAGAGTGGCTGTCATGCTAAACTGTGCATGGCTGCTGCCGTTCCCATCCCCACTTCACCACGGAAGGCACCAAAGCAAAGAGATTCTCCAGTTAAAGCAGGATTCTGATAATGACTTTCTGCTAATCAGGCTGGTCAGCTATTCCCACAACAGGAGTCAGCAAGCCTTGTCCCTGTGCATCCTGCTCACGTGTAAAATAAGCATGTACGACAGATGCCATTCTTAGAGGCATGTGGAAAAAAATCCTAAGAACTGCAATCTGAAGGAGAAGCCAAGGGCATTCTTTCTGAGAACCTGAGATTGGTTTCACATGAAGTGATTAGACTGTTCCTTGCTAATTGCCAGAGAAAGAACTAATTAGAAAAAAATCTACCATTCAGCTAATGAGAGCTGGGCCCTGACTATCTTCATGCTTAACTTCTCAGGTTGTAAAATACCACACACACACACCCCTCCCTTTTACCCTACTGAGGAAGCTGTCACTATGTTGAATTCTAGTAGTCAGGCTGGGCATTAAATAACTAAGGTGGATTACAATGAAACATCTGCACAGGTTGTACCTCGCAGGAACTCTATCCGTGACTCCATACTGCTTCAGGAGGATAAATACGATGGCTCTAAGGCTTCTAACGAGCACTGCAGTGAACTGGTAATAAATATTGCCCTTCTCCTTTGTTTCTTCATTGTGAACTTTTCAATGTCTTTGTGGCTTTCATTCTGGGGTCCATTAATAATACAGGACAAGGAATTTCACATATAATGCTGTTCTTAGGGAAGAATTCATTAGGAAGCAATGGGACTAAGACTCTGCTGAGGTGGAAAGTGGTTTGCTGGAAGAGGACAGAATGATGATCATGAACACCTAACATATCAGAGACCCTGATTAAGCAATGAATTTATTATCTGGTGTATACCACACTGTAAGTGAACACTCAGAGCAAAAAAGTCAGACTTCTCATCATTATAAAGGCTGTCATTAAGTTTTTGTAGAAAAGCAACACTGGTTCAGAGGACAACCTGAGTTTCATATATGTATGTATATGTGTGTGTATGTATATATATACATATGTACATATATATGTATATACATATATATACACATATGTACGTATATATGTGTATATATACATATATATGTATATACATATATACATATGTCTATATATATACATACACACACATATATACTCATACATATGCACATATACATACATATATATATACACACATGGGTATTTGGGCAGTTTCACAAGATTAATTTATTTTACTTTATTTTTCTGTGCATAATACATGCATTTGTGCACATGGTGCATGTGACCATATATATGTGTGTATGTGTCTGCCATGCACAGATGTAAGATTAGAGCACAGCCATAGGTATCTGTCAGCTTTCCTTTGAGTTTGACACAGTGTCTGTCATGCCATGAACTGATGCGTCCTCCAGATTGGGTGGCCTGTGAAGCTTGTGAAGCTTCTCCTGCCTCTGCCTTCTAGCTTGCTGTGGGTATGTGTACCATACCTGGCTTTGTGTAGGTGCTGGAGATTCAAAGTCAGGTACTTAGGCTTGCATGGCAAAGACTTTATCCACTGAACTCTCTCCAGCCCCCGCCTTGGCATTTGGGAGATACTACATAGGGAATGTGTGTATATCTCAAAACACCTTCCTGTAATTGAGGAAAAAGAAGCTGAAACCTTTCCCAAAGGAAATTACGGCACTTTTGGCAGTACCGAGTTACTTCCCAATGCTGCGAAATGATGTGTGAATGAACAGAAATATAAATGCCTAAACTTGCTGGTGGAATTAAATACTAGGGTCTCGGGTCGACAGTACCTAGGTCCTCTTAAGTTGAGGCAGAAAGATCTAGAAGTCAAGGAATGGCATGTTAGAATATACTCAGGATGACCATGACCATGATTATGACCATGGTGTCTGCATTTCCAGGGAGGATCAAGGAGAAAAGCTCCCAGTGGGAACACGCTTTAGTCAGTGGGTAGAGTGATAACCCAGCATGCACAATACAGAGGTTCTGTCCCCAGCAGCACAGAAACAATAATGATGGCACACCACTCTGACCCCAGCACTCAGGGATGCAGAGGCAGGAGGATTAGGAATTCAAGACTCAAGTCCTTGGTTATACACAAATTTCAATGCAAACCTGAATGAGATCATATCTGAGACTCTGCCCTACAGAAGGGGAAAGGAAAACAATAACAAAACCAGAATGAGAACAGCTCCTCTTCTTCATTCTCTAAAAAGGGGGGATGTACGTGCTGTATGGTATATTCTTTTTTTTTTTAAATTTAATTTTATTTTATTTTTTTAATTTACATTCCAAATCACTTCCCCTTTCCCGTTTCCTCCCTCCCCGAAAGTCCCATAAGCCCCCTTCCCTCCCTCTTTTCTCTGTTCAACCCCCTCTCATTACTCTGTCCTGGCGTTCCCCTACATCCAGTCTTTCCAGGACCAGGGGTCTCTCCTTCCATCTTTTTAGAAATCTATTGATATGCTGATTGTGTCTAGGGTATTCTGAGATTCTGGGTCAATATCCCCTTATCAGTGACTTCATACCATGTGTGATCTTTTGTGATTGGGTTACCTCACTAAGGATGATATTTTCAAGTTCTGACCATTTGCCTAGGAATTTCGTGAATTCATTGTTTTTAATTGCAGAGTAGTATTCCATTGTGTAAATATACCACATCTTCTGAATCCATTCCTCCGTTGAGGGACATCTGGGTTCTTTCCAGCTTCTGGCTATTATAAATAAGGCTGCTATGAATATAGTGGAGCATGTGTCCTTATTGCATGCAGGTAAAGTCTCTGGGTATATGCCCAGGAGTGGTATAGCCGGATCCTCTGGAAGTGTCATGCCCAGTTTTCTGAGGAGCCGCCAGACTGCTTTCCAGAGTGGTTGTACCAGCCTGCAATTCCACCAGCAGTGGAGGAGTGTTCCTCTTTCTCCACATCCTCGCCAACAACTGCTGTCTCCTGTGTTTTTGATCTTAGCCATTGTATGGTATATTCTATGAAAAGTGGTCTTAGTTACCCAGAACTTGCATGTTGTTATTATTATTAGGATAAGGGAATATTTGAGCTTTGACAATTATTACTACCAATATTGTTATTTTGTTGTTGTTCATTAGCACTTCTAAGAAGGAAGTGTGAAATAAGCACTGAAAGTCAAACTTCTCTGGGACACCCTTTGTTCACAATTTCACAAAAAAATTTGTTTGAAATAAAGGACAATAAACCATGGATCTAAAATTAAGTTTTGGGGGGGGGGAATCTCCAGATTGCACTCTCTAGGCCTGCCTCATTCCTGATGTGCATTTCTCCTTACAGCTGTGTTGACGAGAAGATTTCCATTTTCAATCCTAAGGCCTGTAGATTGTATAGCACACATGTGTGTGCACACAGGGGCATGTATGTGCATGTTTTTTGATACACATATGAAGATTCACCGAGAGAAGCAAACAGTTCAATAGTTCATGTCTGCTCTGTTACTCCCATTTCAAAGATGGGGCACCAGTGAGTTTAAAGATTAAACGGCAGACTGAATTCCACCCTGATTTACTCCTTCCTCTCCTTCAGAGCATCTCTGGGACCCTCAGACCTCATTTGTGTAGTATGCCAGCAATGTGTGGCTTTGAACTTCACTTTAGCAGACTTAATTTGACCCAGTATTTATATTTTATAGGCGGCCAACATGAATTAATCAGGCTCTCTTTCCAAGTAGAGAATTAACGGGGGTGGGGGGAAGGGTGTCTTTTTTTTCTTTTTCAGATGGATCCAGTGTTTATTTTATGCCAAGATTTTTCACCTTGACCCCTTCATAGACAACAAAATCCAACGTCCTATCCACTTCACTCAGTCATGGCCAACGTGACATTTAAAGTACTAGAGCATGTTCTTCTATAGCATAGCAAGTCACTAGCTGGACCATCAAGAAAGGCTTAGGCTCTAAGGCTATGTATCTTTTTAACTTGGGTAGCTTTGTTCTTTATGCCTGGTCAAGGGGCAAAACTTATGACCAGTATTCAACAGGAATGAGACAAATTCCATTTTCATTAATGCATAATTCGAATGGATATATCACCTTGAAACCAAAAGAGAAAAACCTCTTCTAGGAAATGCAGTTAACAGTGTATAATTAGGAAGCAGCTCCTGAAAGAAAATGCCACCTTAACTTGTTTTGGTTCTTACAGTGTACATGTGTCTCTGTGTGTTTGGATGGATGCACAGAGGACACAAGTGTCCTTCCGCATTGTGCCACCCACCTTATTTGCTGAGACAGGGTCTCTCACTGGTCTGGAGGTAGCTGACAAATCAAGGCTAGCTGGCTATTCAGAAAGCCCCAGGATCCTCTTGTTGGTGACCATAGCACTAGAGTTAGAGGCGACCAGCATCCTTCCTGGCTTTTTAAAACTGGGGGGTTCTAGGAATAGTCAGAATACACAGCCTGGAGCCAAGTAAGACACATTAGAAGACTCAGAGAAGAGACTCATCACCTTTGAGGGACATCACAAGTATTTTCTTTGTTGTTCATCACTGACTTATTTCATACCTTAACTGTAAGGTATTGAACAAGCATACAAGATTGCAAGCCTTGGGATCTCAGGCAGAAGACACAATAGCCTCTACTGAATACTACAGCTAACAGACACTTGCTTCCAGTGATCACCTGGGCTTCTGATGATGTTTTTTTACCAATGCCGACCTGCGCTGATGCCCACCTTTGCCTACACTGACCTGCACCGAAGCTCACCTGCGCCTATGCTCACCTTTGCCTACACTGACCTGCACCGATGCCCACCTGTGCCTACACTGACCTGCACCGATGCCTACCTGTGCCTACACTGACCTGCACCAATGCCCACCTGTGCCTACACTGAACTGCACCAATGCCCAACTGTGCCTATGCTGACCTTCAGTGATGCTAACCCTCACGGAGGATGGCCTTCCCCCTCCCCACTGCTCACCTGAGCCTATGCTCACCCTCACCAGTGCTGACTCTCACCTACACTGATATGCACTGATGCTGACCTAAAGGCACTTCTAAGCTCTCACCCAAAAGTCACTTTTTATTTTTTCTCTTGAAAAATATCTTCTTCAGATACTGTCCAAAATCTTAGGCATGTTTTCTTGGGCACTCTGGACTCTCACTATTTCCCTGAAGACCCCGCCTTCTCTAGCTGATTACTGACATCCACACCTAACTTAAAAGGCAGGGTTTGGCTTCTCTCTTCTGCAGGTTTTACAGCTTGGCTGCCTGCTGATTTTTTTTTTCAAACTCTTATAAAATGGTTCTTAAGCTTAAAAGAAAGAAGATAGACAAAGATTTCACTAAATTTCAAAATGACCTCACAACCTTTTAAGAGAAAAAATTTGCCTGTAACAAATTTTCCCAAGAGACAGTATTTGCTGGCTGTAATATTGCTTGTGTCTAAATATCAAGTGCAGCCATGATATCCTTTAATAGTTAATCCTCCAACATGCAATTAGGCATTCGAACGACAATCAAATCCATGACTGTATCTCATGTTTGCCTTCCCTTTCAAGGCCTCTACTAGAGGGGCACTTACTCTGTCAAATCTGCTATAGTAATCAAAACATTGAAATTACTTCTTTCCACACTAAATATACTGGAACTGGTTGTTTGATTAAATGTAGAGCAGAGAGTGCAATTTGCTAAATTACAAGTATTCTGAACATGTAAATATAGTTTAATTACTGCAATTAAAGAAGATTACTGGAGATTGGCAGATGGGAATGTAATGCTGTTTTAATTAGAGTTTTTAATGCACTGTAACATAAGCATAATATTAACCCTTTATCCTAGAAGAGGTGGCTGGTCTTTGAAAAATTAGTATTTAAAAATGTATTAGAGCAAGTGTTTCATAACAAGGCCTACACTGGGCCACACTCTGTCAGAAGACCGCCGCAGAGGATGGTCACAGCTTCTCAGAGTAGCCGGCAGAGGCAGAGAGTCAGGCATAAGGAAGTGATCCTCAGGACTCCATCAGTCAGTGAGATGCTGACAACCCATGTGAGGACACACAGGGACATGCGAAGAGAACTGCTGAACTGGTCTCATAAAATCATCACAGTGGCACTGGAGTGTGGCTTGGTGGTCGAGCATATCCTTACCATGTGGCAAGGCCCTGGGTTTAGTCCTAAGACAGAGGGGGAAAGTAGAATCGTGGGCTGCGGAAATTGCTTAGTCACTAAAGTGTTTGCCATACAAGCATGAGAGGAAAATGGCGGACATAAGAAGTTGTCCCCCTGGCCTCCACATACATATGCATACCTGCACATACACATGTACCTGCATGCATGAACATATACATATGTACACACATAAAAACTCACTTACATGAGTCAGAATACTGCCACAGTGGAGTTGATGAGATGGCTCAGCAGGTAAGGGTGCTTACAATCAAACTTGAGTTTACTCTCTGGAACTCATAATGGGGAAGGTAGGAGTCAATTCCTACAAGCTGTCCTCTGACCTCCATACAAGTCTGTGCATACACACACATGCACACGCACACACAGTGTAATTTTTAACATTAAAAAAAGACGGCCCACTAAAGGGCCTTCTACTTCACTGCACAAAATTTCATAGAGCCTGTGTTAATAACACACAAAATGTTTCCAAAACTCTGTTTTTAAAATGCATTTATTCACCTTTGAGGAAAGTGCAACAGAATTCCAGCACATGTTCTACAGAGAGAAGCCAGTATGTTATCATTCTCCTTTCAGAACAGTAGACCTCCATAAGAGTAATATCCTAGAATGTAAGAAGCAATCTCTGTCATCTTGAAAGCTATCACTTGCAACATTTTATCCATTTAAGTCAATAGCCTATTAGAAATTCTAATTGAAAGTTCAATAGTCTGCTTGCAGCCTTACAATAGAGGTTGCCTTTTGGAAAGCCATTTAAAGTCTTAATCTCTTTATCATTTGGTATTTTGAAGCCTAACTTTGTTCTTGTTAGGCAGATCAATGGTATTAATTTACAAAATGGGGGAAAATGTCACCCTTCATCCTTTAAGTCTCAGCGCTGGGAAGAGCTGCACAAACGAATCTGATCACCGCCTTCCCATATTAGCAAGAGGTGCCCTGGGACGCTTGACCTACAAATTTTAATTACTGCATGAAAAATTCAGTTTCTGGAGAAGAAGGGAGCCTTCAGGAAAAGCAGAGGTCTGCTCTGTGTGTGTCTGCAGAGTTTTAAGTTTCCAGGGCTGGGTTTCTACATCAGTCCCTGATGCCACAATCAATGAAAGAGGCTGGCTATACTGAAGAACGAGCCACCAACCTAAAAACCCAGCAAGATCAACACAAATACACCATGGCAGATGAGTGTGGCAGCGGAGGGGAATGTATTTATAATGCAATGAGCAAAGATGGGGTGTCCGGACGGGCTGTCCATGTGCCTGTCTAGTGGTAAGGATGGGACAGTGATAGCTGTAGAGCTAATGAAGGAGACTAGGGAGATGGCTCGGTCACGTATGAGCTTGCTGCACAAGCACACGAACCTAGGTTTGGATCTCCAGTACCCACGTAAGACGCTAGGTGTGTGCGGTACCTGCCTGTGATCTTCTCGCCGGGTGGTAGGGTGGAAGCAGTAATCCTTAGGCTCACCAGCCAGCCAATCTGCCTTAAATGGTGAGCTCCAGATTGAATGAGAGACCCTGCTTGACTCCTCCTCCCTCCCATACGGTGGCGAAGACCCGGTGTCAGCCTCGGATCTCTGGAGGCATGCGTCTATGTGTGTACGTGCATCTGCACGCATAGGTAAGTAAATGAAGAAGGGTGAACCCAGAGGGTGATGCCTTGTGAGTAAAAACACGAAGCAAGGTTTGGGCTGGCTTTTGTGTTTAGTGTGTTCAGTTCTTCATTGTTAATGCTGATATTTTCTTTTTTAAAGAAATTAATGCATACTGATTTATTCAGTGTTAGCAAACCAATCTTAGGAGGAAGAGGTAGGAGAGAGGAGGAAGAGGCGGACCTAAATTTGAAGTTCTATTCCAAAACACTGCAAATATTTTTACAAAGGCAGATCTCATTTCATACTGCTAAAAAATTAGAATTTGTTTACATAATTTTTAATTCTTAGTTTTAGATTTTCTTTAAAAAAAAACAAACAAACTCAGCAAGTTATTTACTTCTGAGGTTTGCAGCAATTACAAAGGTCCACGAAGCAGCAGATCTTGGCTAATCTAATCACCTTCTTATCTACACTCAACTGAGCACTGGGGTGCAAGGAACCACACAGAGCCATGTAGAACTGGTTTCTTCACCAGTGCTGATGTGTGATGGTCCTCAGGAAACTACTCTTGCTGTGTGCTTTGATTCCATCCACAAAATCCGGGAAGTCCAACAGCTCTTTGCTATCAAGGTTTGAGACAGGCTGGCCTCAGATGTGCTGTGGAGTGTGCCTTGGACTCCTGATCTTCCTGCCTCTACTTTCTAGGAACTGGGTTTACAGAACTGCAAAACCAAGCACAGTGCATGTGATGTTGGATATGCAACTCAGGGCCTTGTGTAGGTTAGGGGTGTAAGCACCCCACTAACTGGGCTATCTCCAAATCCTCTCAAATAGCTATCTGGTGACAGAAAAGGAAAATGGCAGTGGGGTTCTATTCATCCTTTCCTTTTTGTCTTCAACAGATATCTGTGTTTTTCTTAAGAGAAACTGCTGTCACCAGCTAACATCACCAGCCAGAACCCTGTGATGAAGTACCCTAATGAAAAGACCATTAGCATCTGTCACATGTGCTCCAGAGTCCTCTACCTATACATATCACTTACGAAAGTTGGAAGGTCTCTACAAAGAATGAGGTCTCATGATGTCAGAGCTAAAATGTCTCTACCTTGATCTACCTAGCAAGTGACACTGGTGGGCTGCTCCTTAGGTTATGATGTACCAGTATGAGAGACATACTCATGCAATGAAGCCAATCCTTGCACATGGTAAATACTGCCTCTGGTGAGACTGCAGGGACAGACCCAGAGACACACACAACAAAATGGATGTCAGAGAACTGGAGAAGCACACGTGTGCCATGGCAATGCCTGAGCAGCAGAATGCAGCATCCCCAGAGCGTGGCATTTTCAAAGCCTACATCCTAACAGCTTGGAATCCTGAGACTCCTAAACAAGAAGCCCCGAGGTTCCATCTGCCTTGCTGATGAGATGCCAAGCTGCTGTCTGGAAGAGGGCTTGGCAGGACCTTAGGAACCCTGAGGAGCCAGGGCTGTGTAGTCCGGTCTTCCCTTCATGCTAATCTGGAGTATTCCCTGACACCGGCTGTTGGCCTATACCCATGACTGGCTTTGTACATGGCTAGAAATCAACCACCTAAGAGTATCAAGTTGTTGCTTAATTTTGTGTAAATTTGTAAATTAAGAAAAATCAGAATTTGAGATGAAGCTCAGTTGGTACAGTGCTGGCCTAGTATGCACAAGGCCTCAAACTTGATGCTCAGCACTGTAGAAACCAAGCATGGTGGTCCACACCTACAATCCCAGAAGTCAGGAGGCAGAGGCAGGGGATCAGATGCCCAATTTATCTGGGGCTACAGAGTGAGTCTAAGGTCAGACTGGGGTATAAGAGACCCTATCAGAAACAAACATCAAAGCAATATATTTACTTGCCTTTCTAAAAAGCATTTGGGGGGGTGTTAGAGAGATATATTAGCTGTTGAGTCCTCATTGATGTTGCAAAGGGCAAGAGTTTGGTTCCCAGCACTCACACTGGATAGCTCATAACTTCTCCTAACTCTAGCCCTAGGGGAGTCAAAGCCAACTTCTATTACTCTCCAGGCAACCACAAATACACATATAAAAATGTATGCATGTAAAAAAAAATAAAATCATTGAAGCATTGTATTATAAGCCTAATGGTAAAAATCCTATATATATTAGAATGTCCTCTGAAGGACTTAGCTTCTGGAGTGAGAACCCTACAGTGGAGCCAGCCACCACAGTGGTCGAAGGACCCAAGGGACACTGTAGACTGCGATGGTTGGAACCCAGAGTCCATGGACCTAACTGTAGAGTTTGTGGAGTTCTCTGTAAAAGCCTGAAGGGAGCCTCTATAGCTCCCGTGAGGCTGCAGAAGGAGTCAGTTATCAAGTGTCTTTGTTTCAGAGTCATCACATCTAACTGAGAATCTCAGAAAATTAGATCAATCTCCTTCCTAATGCTGAGAGGCCACTAGAGAAGCAATCAAGAGAATGGGTGTATGTAGCTCACACATCACACCAAGAATGTCTAAGGAGCAGGTGACAAACACAAGATACTCTTGGGCAGAGGAGACAGCCCAGTGAGCAAAAGCACTTGCCATGAATCCGTAAGGATCTGAGTCTGTATTCACAGCATCCATGTAGATGCTGAATGTATAGCACACTTCTGTAATCCTATTACTCCTAAGAAGAGAAAAGAGTCAGCAATGGGAAAATAGGAGGAATTCATGGCCCAACTATCCTGGCATATGTAGCAGAAAACAAGAACAAAGAAACCCTGTCTTACAATAGATAGAAAGCACATTGCTAGAGTTTCCTCTGACCTCTAAACATGTAGCCCCCCCAGGGGTAAATACGTTTAGTAAAGTAGATTAGGCAAATTCACCTTTCCTGAACATTAAAGGATACAGGGTAATACCCAGAACCTACAATTGCACACATCTCTGGGTACAGTCAAACTAGCCTCATTTTTTACTCAGAATAGAAAATAATCAGATGAAAGTTCTGAAGATGCAAAACATTTTGGGGGGAAAATTCACAAGTTATCTTCTGTCATCCTCTAAATACCCAGGTGCCACTTCCATGGGAGAAGAACTGCTCCCAAGGCAATTTTCTCTGAAACAACGAATCTGTACAGTGCCATATATGACGGATGGTCTTCATTTCTTTTCCCACAATGACTAGCTACCCCCAAACTCATGTAAGAGCCTGATGGATAGGCACTCTGCAGCAAGCACGAGTTCCCGGGGATGTTCAGAAGGCAGTACCCATTGGATAAAGGGGCGGAGTTGTCCTTCTTAAAGGAGTGGAGGGATAGGATTGGTGGAATACAGGTTCCAAGCTGGAACCCATGCCTGTTATCCTGATCATGGACTGTGCAGCCTGCTTTATGCCCACCATTATCTAATTGTGTGTATACAGTTATGACCAAGTGCTCTGGTGAGTTTAAAGGTGTCAATCAGCATGTTAATGGCACCTGAAGACTTCACACATCATCACTACTGTCACTCCAACAGGCACACTCACTCTCTTTTCATTAAAGAAGCCCACAAGCACACCCATAATTCCAGCATTCATAAGGTGGAGGGAGGCAGGATGATTAAGAGTTCAAGGCCAACCTGGGCTTCAAAGGGGATTTGAGTACAACCTGAGCTACATGGGGATCCTGCGTCATAAACACAAAATAGGGTTGAAAATTCCAACCTTGCTTAAAGAAATGACTTACATGAAACAGATCTCATCTCTTAGAAGTGACTGTGGGCTTTGAATCTCAGTAGGTCAAAAATGGGCACAAAGCACGCCTAGGCCTGCACCTTCTTCTACCCGCCTAAGTAAGTCCAACAGGGATGTTCCTAGTGTTCATCTCTTATGTGTAGAGAACCCTGGGAACTCAGGAGTAGAGGACGCAATACCTACAGCAGCACCGAGAGGCTGAACTTCGTAGAGTGTTCAACTTGGTGCAATATGTGTGCAACTATACAGTGGAGGCTTATGGATCAAAGGGACCCAAAACTGGAAGGGCCAAAAACAGAGGGTTGAGAAAGCTGGAGAGGAGGCGCTTGGAGAGAAGGAAAGAGGCTAATCAATCCCACAGACCACAGACTGAGGGGAGGCGGGTTACAGAAAAGGTACAGAGAAGAAGGCACCAATCAGACCCTCTAGAGAACCTGGAGAGGCAATCACCAGGCTTTGGAGAACACATCAACAGCCTGTAGGGGGTTTCCTCCAAAGGACCCTTTCAGGGTCGTTCTGGGGTTGATTGCCTCTTATGCCGGGCTGACCTTGATGCTAACTATCAGGGGAAAGAAGAAAGGAGTGTGTGTATGTATGTGTGTGTGTGGGGGGGTGCTGAAAACTCTGTGACTAAATGAATCAAACACAAGTCATGTGCATAATATAAGTCATACACTGAGTTGCCTCAGAACAGAAGCCCAGGGTTCGGGCCGAGATGGGCACTGGGTTATTCCTGGGACTCAGGGGTGGGACACTTTTCACCACCGTAAAGTACTACAAGTTTATTCCTGCAGCATTTTGACATCTCAAGTGGGCTCCATGGGTCCTTGAATTTATCTATCTGCGATATCCAAGGTCAACCAGAAATTTCCTATGAATGCAAGAGGGGCTGGCTGACACTTAGGATGTATAAGTCTTATTGTTAAAATCAATTGGGTGTAAGGGTTGGGCTATTGTTTTAGTTTCATTCTGAGCAAACTCTCTAACAAAAAGAGACTTGGAGAAAAGAGAAATTTATTTGCTTTATACTTCCAAGTCAAAACTCATCACTGCTATCACTAAAGAAAGCCAGGTCAGGTACTTGAGGCAAGAACATGGAGACAGGAGCCATGTAGGAACTGCTTGCTGGCTCCCTCAATGGCTCACACAACGGCTGATACTTAGCCAGGTTCCTTGTACAGGCTAGGATCACGTGTTCAAGGAATGATGCTAGGAATGGGTCCTTCTGCACCATTTATCAATCAAGACAATACTCTACCAAGTCATGGTCACAGATCAATCTGATTTGCGCAATTCCTCAACAGCAGCTTTCCTCTCAGATGACTCAAGGGTATAACAAGTTGACAATGACTATCAAACCTAATTAGGATACATACCAAGTTCTAGACTGTCCATATTTCTTATCATCCTCCAATATTTTCTCAACTAACTTTGGAATATACTATCTTTAAGAAGACTCAGTTCAGCTAGGGCTGGATGTACAGGGATATGCTCCAGCTCCCTGGGGCATATTCTAAGTTTGAGGACAGACTGGGATACATACCAGACCTTCTTCAGAAGAAATAAGGGGGGAGAAGGAAGACAAAAAGGAAGAGAATAGAGGGATGAAGAGGAAAAGGAAGAGGAAAGAAAAAGAAAGAGGAGGAAAGGGGAAGAAAGGAAGGAGTGGGAAAAGGGAAGGAGGAAGGGGAGAAAAGAAGCAAACAGAGTAGATGAGGAGGGGAACAGAGGAGTGGAGAACAGGGAGCGGAGAGAGGAATTGAAGAAGACACGCCTGACTCAGCTTTCCTCTGGCCGTCTGAGTGAGTTAACAGACTGTCCTTAGTAAGATGTCCAGACAGCATCTTTAGGGACCTCACAAAGTTTCCATGCAGAGTATCAAGCCTGTTCTCACTCCACTGGGAGCTTGTGAACTTCACACACAGAACAAAATCAGCAAAGGGACTTAAAGCAAGCACAATGCACCCTTTTAACAAACACAAAGGTATTTTCAGCCAGTTTTGTGAGACATTTGATTCTCTATGTTAATTTCACTAGAATATTTCTGCACTATGGATCTGTAAGATTCATAAGAACCAAGACTTACACTATCTCAGAGTAAATATGACTATGTCTACCATAACCAGACTCCATTCCAAAGCTACATCTCACAGGGTTCCTCAGGAGGACTTCCCAGGGTCACAGTGTTTGCATATACTCTTGCTAATACTTCTACACAGGACTGAGGCAAATGAGCTTGAGGAGAGCTTAGCAACTGAGGACTTTGCTCACCTTGAGCCACACACACTCCTATCCCAACAATGCACTTAGCCAACTGGGTCCGCACCTCCATTCAGCTGCAACAAAAGCATTGAGTGGCTCTGACCTATAGGTCCCCAGCAATCCTCAGCAACTTCCCTTTTACAGTCAAACACATACAGAAGCATATCTTGCAACTAGGAACAGTAGGTCAATCTGGTTTTGGATATTGTGGTAGTTTAAAATTTCAACTCACAACAACTTAAAATAACCTGAGAGAAAACAACCCCAACTGAAGAACTGTCTGGATCAGTTTTGGTTTGTGAGTGGGACTGATTCAAGCGTTAAGACTTTTAAGTGGTTTAAAATGATCTAACTTATAGTGGGCACCACCATTCCCTAGGCTGGGCCTTGAACCATATAAGAGTAATTAAAGCTAGCTTGAGCATGAGCAACAAGTGGGCACCAACGGTGTATTCATTTCTCTCTGCTCTCAACTGTGGACACGGTGGGACTAATTGTTTGAGTCCCTTCCTCAATTTCCTTACAATGATGGACTATAATACACTGGAATTATAAGCCAAACAAAGCCTTTCCTCTCTAGAGTTGCCTTTTGAAACTACAACACACATGTGACTGAAATCAGACATATCATAAAAAAGGCTTACATACGCCCAGCCTATTGATCAAATGAAAACCACCCACAACTCATTCCTAGCAACAAACTCCTCTTCTCTTAGGCTCACAAAGGGAAATGCTGGGAAGCAACAAGATAATCTTAGGGAAATCTTACCCAGAACCAGCTACTCCACTGTACTTATTAGCCACGCTATATTGTTATCCTGGTTTTTGTTATTTTTTATATTTGTTTTAAATGGAATCCTACCTTACTTGTTTGTGTGTGTGTGTGCATGCGTGCGTGCTTATTCAATTCTTTAAACAAGATTCCAAAGATCTGAAAGCATTTGGACCAGACAGTGACCGCTGGTAACAGGTCTTAGCTGAAGAAGCCAATGCCTATCCCCTCGATTCCTAACTCAACCCCAGTATTGAGAAATGGCTCCTCTTCTGTCTGAGGAGGTAGGAGTCGGACAGCTTTCACTTGTATCCCCCATATGTACGCCATAACTGCAGGACTTCTTTTTACCCACACTCCCCTCTGTTGTGAGATAAAAACTGTGGCTAAGGAATAGATTCTCTATTTCTCCTACTGGAGTACCTCCTTTTAATTGGGAAAATGGGCCACTGTAACTCCATCAGCAGGACACATTCAATTACCTTGCAGAGCCATTCTTCCTCAGAAGACTCTAGCTGCCATCTGGCTGGGGCAGTTAAACAAGCACAGCCATCCTACATGGTAGCTAATGAAATTAAATGTGGCATAGATACTTAGCATGTACAGAATTCACACTTTTTCTCGTTGAATAATGAAAGATGTAGGTTGGGAAACTAGGATGGTGCTGTGGCTGGCTTTCCTAACAGCAGAAGTGATGGCTCACATCTAGGTCAGGCAGGAAAGTCTACTTTTCAACAGGTCACTCTGTATGCCCTCTTTTAATTTATCTGCAAACCATGAAACCGTCTGGCACTGTTTCCTCTGAGACACCAGATTCTCCACGTCTCCCAAAGCTCTTCCTTCTGACTCCACATTGGCTACTGTCTTCATCTAAGCTTTCAGTCTTTCAGTTCCATGTGATGGGAGTGAGCGGGCCCAAGTGCAAACTGGCATGGAGGACATGAGTCCAAAGGCTATCTATGACCTCTCACTTGCCTTGCTCTGACCTAACCGTAAAACCAAGGCATCGTGTATGTGCTCTCTTGTATTCAGATATCTGCTGTTCCTGTCAGCTCAGTATTAGCAAGATGGCGCCCCATTCTTCCCCTAAGAAGTGTCTTCCATGTGCAGTTTCTGGAGGATTGACTCAAACTCTCGTTTTACTGGGGATCCCAACTGGCTTAACCCAGAGGGTTGCTGCTAGAAGCCTCCATAAGGAACCTGTGCTTGCAATTAAACCAAAGGAAGACGATTCACATAAAAACACAAGTTAGACTGGAGGACAAAAAGAGGAACGATCTCTGAGAAATGTGTGGAACCAGCACACACAACAGCTGCCTCAGAATTCTCCTCCATAGGTACAAACTATTAAGAACATACACAAACGCTCCTGGCACCACATGTGCCTAAGCTTCCCGTAACCTTGGAGTTCAGCCTCACAGACTCCCAGAATGCCAAGGCTAGACTGAGACCCATAATCCATGCCTTGCTTAGGAACAGGCTAATCTGTTAATACAACCTTTCATTAACCATCCGTTGTCACCCAGTATCAGTACCTACCCTGTATGTTGCCCATCTGTTCGTGATGCAGCTGGAGCCCAGGAGGTATGGCTACAGGTTTAAAGGATGACATTGTAGAAGTACTAATGATGGCTACTGTTTACCATGCACTCCACGTAAAAGGGCACTGGGTATTTTCCATATGTTCTGGTTTTTTTTTTCTGTTCCTATGATAAAAATACTCTGACCAGAAGGAACCAAGGGCAGGGAAGGGTTTATTTGACTCACACATCCAGGTTGGAACTTGGAGCAGAATCCATGGATGAATGTTGCCTGTTCCCTCTCCCGGGCTTCTGCTCAGCTAGAATTTTTATATAGGTCAGAATTACCTACCATGAAGCTGCCAAAAGTGGACTGCACCCTCCTTCAGCAGTTAAAAATCAAGAGAATGTCCCAAAGACATGCTGACAGGTCAGTCTCATCTAAGCCATTACTCAAGACTACAGGTTTTGCCAAGAGGAAAAGTTAAGGGTACATATGTCTTTCATTTTTTAATTTTATTTTTTTGTTGTGTGTGTGTGTGAGTCTGCATGCACCCATGTGCCCATGTGTGAGTATGAAGAACACGCCACAGCATGAATATGGGAGTTGGAGTACAACTCCGTGGCAAAAATTTTTCTCAACTATGTGGGTTTCTGCAACTGAACTCAAGTCTTCAGGTTTGCACAGCAAATACTTTTGGTCCTCTGAGCCAGCATTCTCTGGTTTTTTAAAAGCTTTCCTCTTTTTAGACAGGAATGTAAAGACACAAAGCTTGGATTTTTGTGTCTTTACATTTGTGTCTTTGAGAGCTAGGAAGATGGTTAAGAAGTTAATATGTTTGGTGCATTAGCACCAAAGTACCTGAGATTGGTCCCACATTAAAAAAAAAATCAGGTGTGGTGGTGCGTGCTTATAATCCATCTGGGAGAGATGGAGCAGGGGCTGGAGAATCCCTAGGTGTCCACCAGTCTAGGCTATTCAGTGAGTTCCATGAAAGTGAGAGACCTTGTCTAAAAACAAGGCTGGATAGCACTTGATCAATGACAGCCAAGATTGACCTTTGGTCACTATAGTTACATATACAAATGTTCATTGCATATGAATGACATGACCTTTGGTCACTATAGTTACATATACAAATGTTCATTGCATATGAATGATATGTGCATGCATGTACAAACACACACACACACACACACGGGGGGGGGGGGGAAGACTATTCTACAGTTGTGGATTCCAGGGGACAGTTTAATGGATGATTTGAATAAACTGAACACAGGTACCCAGGACACCTGTTTTTGCTTGATTACAAGTAGACAGTTAAAAAAAAATGAACAAAAACTATCATTCTCCCAACATAAAGGATGAATGTTAATATGTTAGGAAGGTGCTTCAGGAAAACGATAAGACGCACGGCTAAGTAAGTCTTAATAAGTCAGGTTCAGAAATTTGGTCTATGGGTTGAGTGAGATCTAAGTTTTGAAAATTCATTAATTCACTTTTCTCCAGCTTTACACATCAGAAATGATCTCTACAAGGGCAGTGTCCAAAAGTCCTCAGATGGAAAGAACAGACCTGTAAAGGCACCCAGGGTAACATGTCAAGGTCAGCTGCAAACTTGCTTCAGAAGCCACCTTGAAATTCATTTCGTTGTTTGCTCCTAAGGTGTTGGGAGTCTGGGGTTTGAAAGACACTAAAAAGAGTAAATATAAGCTAAAATATACACTGTAAGGGGAGATGGCTCAGCCAGTAAAATGTTTTGCTGTGTAAGCACAAAGACCTCACTTTAGACTCTAAAATCCACATGAAAAGGCACAGGAGTGTGCCTTCCTAATTCCAGCACTGGGAAGGTAGGAAAAGGTAGATCCCTAGAGCTCCACAGTTAGCAGGACTAGCTGAATTAGTGAACTTCAGGTTCAGTAAGAGATCCTGCTTTAAAAAATAAGGTACAGGAGCTGGAGAGATGGCTCAGTGGTTAAGAACACTGACTGTTCTTCCAAAGGTCTCGAGTTCAAATCCCAGCAACCATATGGTGGCTCACAACCATCCATAAAGAGATCTGACCCCATCTTCTGGTGTGTCTGAAGATAGCTACAGTGTAATTACATGTAATAAATAAATAAATCTTAAAAAAAAATAAAGTACAGAGTGAAAAAGAAACCCAACATTAATGACTGGTAAGCACCAAGATGCACATGTATGCCTCTACAGACACAGACACAGACACACACACACACACACACAAACACACACACACACACTCACTCACCATGTTTTCTCTCCTTCTCCACATACAGAAAGACCTCAGCAGATGTCCTATTTCATTTTCACCAAAACAAACACAACAGAAGACCCCTTTAATGTCCACGAGGCTGCCTGACCTCCCATTTCTCATCTCTTTTCAATACATCCAAGCTCCGATATTTATCTTTAACTCTCACCAACTTTATGGGGTTGGGAAACTCCTACAGGAGATGGGGTGGGAGGCTGGTAATGCTTGGGTTGGCCTCCTCAATCTCCCTTTCATTAAAATAGAAGAGCTGGTCATTGCCTTGTATGGATACACCTCCCAGCCTCCCTTACTGCACAAATCCTTCTGCTTACTCAAAAAATGAATTCTTCATAACTAAATCTTTCTTTTCTCCATTTAGTAGACAGCAGGAGGGGATCACTTAGGCCTTGACACTCCCTTCGCCAGCAATTTGATACATCATTTAGAGACTTAAAAAGAAAACTTTATTATATTCTTGCAGGTTTTATTTATTTCAATCCCAGAATCTTTTGCTGACATGGCAAGACTCAAGCAGAAATGTTTTGTAAAACTCAAATGAAACCCTAAGTGGACACTTGTTTCATAAATTTTTAAAAGACCCGTTTACTCCTTGGAAACAGCTTTTATAAGCCCTTTCCATCTTGCTTGAGAAGACACAGTGTATAAAACGCCCACTCTGGTCCCAGCAGCACCAACACAGCCTCAATAGGCACGGCATAGCCACACATAAAACAAATGTGGAAGCAGTGCTGAAAGCAACGGTACAATGCTTTAATGAGAGTGGAGGCTTTGTCTCGCCTCTGAACACTTCCTGGCAGAGCTGTTTGCATCCTTCTGATATTTGTGGGTCTTCTTCTACCTTACTGAAGACAAGAAGCCCACCCATCACCAGAATCTCTCTTCCTCAATTCATGCAGTCAATACCCAGAGTGCTACAGGGGAAACTCAAGACTCAACACTTCATACGCAGATGGGAGAAGTGGGGCATTAGGAAAATCTTTTCTCAATCGTAATTTAGTCAACATATGATAGTTTAATACCTCCTTTTCTCTGTGACATGTTTTTAGCTATATGGGTGTGAGAGCAGTGCCTGCACAGACCAGAAGAGGGCTGTAGATGCCTTGGAACTGGAATTACAGGCAGGTGTGAGCTACCCCATATAGGTGATAGAAACTGAAGTCCGGTCCTCTAGAAGAGGTACTCTTAACCTCTGAGCCACCTCTCCAGCCACACATTCACTGTCTTTAAGTTGTTACTGCTCTAAGTCCTTCTTAGGGATCTAAATCTATCACTGTCATGACCAAACTTTACTAAGCAATATTTCATCCTTTCTTTCCCCCTATCCAGTTCTCTAGTCTACACATTATGAGGCACGGGGTTGGAACTTTACATCTCACTTTTCTGCTTTTGTGTCTCTAAATTTTCAGGAAACTCCAATAATGGATTCTTCAGAGGCCTTCCGTTGATATACAAAATGTCCGTCTTCATTAGCTTTCATTGTCAACTTGGCACAGCCTAGAGTATCTGAGAGGAGAGACTTAATTAAGGAACTCTCTTCATCCGATGGATTTATTTGTAGGGGGTTATCTTGACTGGTAACTGATAGAAAAGGGCACATCCCACTATGGGTGGCTCCATTGACTAGTTAAGTGGTTTTGCACTGTAGAAGAAAAATCACCAATCATAAGCTGCAAAGGAGCCAGTAAGCATCCTCCTCTGTGGTTCCTGCCATACGCTCTGTGAGGTCCTCGGCCAGTGATAATGCCACATGGGACAGCAAGAAGGCGACCTTCAGTCTCCTGACTTCCCTTCCTGCAATAACAGACCAGGACCTGGAATTCTAAGCAAAATAAACTCTTTCCTTTTCTAAGTCACTTTTATTCCGAGTATTTGATCATAGCAACAGAATGGAAACAAAAGCAGTGTTAAAATGCTGTGCTGATCAACTAGTACGTACTCAAGATACCAGTTATTATCTCCTGGATAATACTCCTGCCAAACACCTTCTCCCAGCTCATGATGAATTCATTAAGATTCAAAAATCTGCATCCAAATGTTAAAACTTTGCCATGCAGTGACAAGAAACATATGAAGGAAATAGGCAATGTACTTGTAGACTTACATATATACACAGGAGAAGTCTCCATTTATGTCAAGGAAAAAACAGTTGTTTAAAAAAGCTAAGGACGAAAGTCTTACCTGAGCAGCAGCTATTTCCAAAGTGAACATTCATTTTCAAACCAGTCAGAGGAGGGCACCCCAGTGGCATTCCTTGGGGACCTGCCACTCAATATACTGAGTCTCATTCCACTGGGCCTGTCACACAGAGCATGTTAACTGATTCAGAAACAATAGTGATTTCTTGCTTGGATATGGGGGTCAGGTATAGAGAACAGGTTGAGTAACACTATGTAGAGAAAACATAAAAGACAAAGAACGCCGGTTCTTTCCTGACCGGATTTCAGCCCTGCGATAGGTTTCCACATGGAACTTCTTTCAACTTCATGCCTCTAGCAAGTATCTCTATTCAGTTAAGTGAGGTGTGAAACTTGCCTATTGTGGGTGGAAACATTCCCTAGGTGAGGATTCTGGACTCTACTCAATGAAGAAAGCAAGCTGAGCATAAACATTCACTGTTCTCTGCTTTCACAACTCTGGTTCGAACTGACCAGGTACATTAAGCTCCATTCCACTATGACTGTACACTGTAAACTAACATAATCCAAATCTCACCCTCCTCCTTTTCCTTCCTTAAATTGCTTTTGTTAAGTTGAATTTTATTACCATTAAAGAAAAAGGAGCTATAATAGTATTCATAAACATCTGGCTTCAGCTTAATCAGCCATTATTCAGGAAAGCTGTCCTTTTTTTGCATTCCATCTCACACTTGCTAGGTTGCTCTATTTCACACCATATTCATTCTGCAATTAATGAGTTTTCCCTACATGCAGAGTTCTAGACCTTTTCCTCCTCTACTCTATTGGTGGGGCCTTCAGCCAAGAGTTGATGTGCACTGAAAGAAATCTAAGGGAATGATCAGAGCAGGCAAGTGACAAAAGAAAAATCTATAGGGGACGGGGAACATTTGGGGATTTATGATGGTGTCCTAAGGGGGTCAGAGGGAGAACTGCGGGGAATTCTCTGACATTAGGAACAAATAATGGACCTGGGAATGGTGGTATTAACTCATAATTCCAGGACTGGCAGGGAGGAAGCCCCCCCCCCAAAAAAAAACAAAAGAAAAACAGCTCACTGGGTAAGGAAACGCTTTGCACCTTGTAAACCATCTGAGTATTGATCTTTGGCACTCATGGTGGAAAGAGAACCGACTCTTGGAAGATGTTCTGTAATCTCCATACAAGTGCCAAGGCACGCACTCACACACACACGCACACAAAATGTGATGATGATGATAACCTTGTAATAGACACAACAAAAGTGGTAAGTGTAAAAATTAGTAAAACCTCGGTACTTTAGCCTAGCTATAAGTAGCCATTAGTATCAGATGCAAAGTGTGAGGATATCTGCTTTCTTTAGACATGCAACCTCACACTTGGGCTGACAGAAAGAAAGCATGTACAAGAATGGCTGTGTTTGTGCATAGACAGCCTGTGGGGCAGGGCTACTTAGAATTAATTCTGCCAGCTTTGAGTCCTGTTAGGTATGATCACTTCCCAGAGCATTTTCAGATGACTAAACAGTAGCTTACAAAAGAGGGTTTGACTTCTTTATTGGTTGTTTTCATTAATATATTAAAATATGATAGATAATAGCATATAATAGTCTATAGAAATGAAAATGTCTGTGTGACTATTCAAAATACATGGGTGGGGTATTGGGAAGATGGCTCTGTCCATTAAGTGCTTCCCATAAAAAGCATGAGGACTTAGGTTCGAATATCCAGCACCCACATTTGAAACTGGACACAGTAGCCTCATCTGAAATCCTAGCACTGTGAAGCAGAAACGTGAGGTCAATGGGGCTCTCTGACTAGCTAGCCAAATAAGTGAGCTCCAGGATCAATAAGAGAACTTGCCTCAAAATAATAAGACAACAGGTCTTAGTACCAGGGACTGGGGCAACAGTGTGATAGGCCTGATGATGATTTTGTTCAAAGGAACATGGATTTAGGAATTCTGGATTAGAAAAGCATTGGATGCTTTAAGCAGGCCTTAAAGGGATATACTAGTAGGAACATGGAAGACAGGGGTGCTGAGGTTGATTTGAACATCGAAGGCCGGGCTCAAGAGGTTTCAGGAAAGCATGTTAGTATGTGACCTACAGACTATTATTGTGATATGGTGGTAATGAATTTGGCTGCCTTTTGCCCCTGTCCAAACAGTTTGCCTGAGGTTAAAGTGAAGAGGTTTAGAAAAGGATAGTTTAAGGATTAAAGGGGTATATATAATATAAAAGGGGAAAAGAGAGTGGTGACCTCATGGCAAGATTCCACCCAGCTAAACTTTCAACTCTTAACGAGGAATTAAAGAAAAATTTAGGTACACATCTTTAATCCCATTACTCAGGAGAAAGAAGCATGTAGATTTCTGAGTTCGAGGCCAACCTAATCTCGATTGAAAGGTCCAGGACAGCCAAGCTTAGACAATGAAAGAGATCACTGAAAACAGAAAGTTGGTAAGATGTAATTGAATGAGAGGGTCCATGTTCCAGCCCAAAGGAAGCAGGAGAACTTAGCATCTTTGGCCACATGGTTCAGGTTTTAAAGTCAAGGATAGAAGAAAGTGCTTATGGAATCTTCAACCTTGACTACTGAAAGATGCTGAGGCCAGGAATGTGCTTGGGGTGTCCCTGCATGGAAACCTAAAAAGGCCATGGTGGGAAGCTATGAGGGTGAAGCCTAGATTGCCTTGGACACTCCAAGAGGCTAGAGATTCCAGAGCCATGGGATACCTGCCAAGGAGAGCTGCTAACAGGAACTGGAACCAGCTCCAAAGAAAAAAGTGTGCTGCAGTCAGCAAAGCTGAGAGGAGTTGGAGATCTGAAGAGGAGTCTGGCATCAGACATGGAGATGCAGAGTTCAGGGTTTGCCCAGCTGGTTTTTCGTCTTGCTTTGGTCTGGTCTTTCCCCACTATGTTCCCTTCCCTACATTTTGGATGGTAATGTATATCTTGTATCATTCATTATATGTTGAAAGTATGTGATCTACTTTTTGATTTTGATCTCATAGGAGATTATATTTAAAAGATCACATGAATTTCAGAAGAGACTTTGAATATTGGAGTTTTAAACCTCATTGAGACTTAGAAAGACTGTGAGGGCTTTGAATATTAATTAAATGCATTGTGCATTAATATTATGTCTACAAGCCTATGGGGTCCAGAGAGTAGAATATGGTGATTTCAATAGGTATGGCCCCATAGACTCATGTGACAACCTCCTGAATACAAAGAAAACGGGGTCTACCTATAACAACTGGAGGGCCATCGTTATCTGGACCGTTGCTCCCACTATCTGAGAGGTGTGGGCTCCAGTGCTAAAATGTAGCTAATGAAGTCTGTGGGCGTCCATTCTGGCAACAGGAGGTGTCGCATTGGTGGAGGAATTATGTCATTGTGTGGGTGGGTTTGATGCCCAATGTAGTACACAGTCTCCTTCTGCTGCCTTCAGATCAAAACATAGAACATTTAGCTCCTTCAATACCACCATGTCTGCCTGCATGCTGCCGTGCTTCCTGCCATGATGCTAAGGCACTAAATTTTTGAAACTGTAAAGAGCTCCAATTAAATGTTTTCTTTTATAAGAGTTGCCCTAGTCAAGCAAAGTGTGGAGCAGGGACTGAAGTAAAGGCCACCCAGAGACTGCCCTACCTGGGGATTTACCCTATAAACAGTCACCAAACCCCAACACTACTATGGATGACAAGAAGCGCATACCAAAAGGAGCATGCCATGGTTGTCTTCAGAGGAGCCCTGCCAGAGCTTTACACATACAGAGGCAGATGCTAGCAGCCAACCATTGGTCTGGGAGTGGGGTCCCCAATGGGTTGGAGGGTGGTCTGGAGGAGCGGAAGGGGTTTACAGCCCCATGGGAAGAACAACGATGTCCCCCACCCAGACGCCCCAGGACTCCCAGGGACTAAACCATTAACCAAGGGGTACACATGCTTCCAGCCAAAAATGTGGCAGAGGAATGCCTTGTCGGGCATCAGTGGGAGGAGTGTTCCTTGGTCGGGTGAAGGCTCAACAGATGCCCCAACAAGGGGAAATGGAGGGGGGGAGGTGGGAGTGGGTCGGGTAGAGGGGCATATACTATATACTTGGAGGCAGGGAGTGGGAGGAGGGGTTGGGGGGTTTTGGGGAGGGGGGAAACTGGGAAAGGTTTTACCACTTGAAATGTAAATGAAGATTATATTTAAATTAAAAAAAAGTTGCCTGGTCACAGAGTCCCTTCATAGCAATGGAAACCCTAACTAAGATAGAGGGGCTAAAGAGATGGCTCAGCAGATAACAGCATAATAGCACATATTGCTACTGCAGAGGGCTCAAGTTCAACTCCCAGCTCCCATGTTGGATGTCTCAGAAATGACTATAACTTTAGCTCCAACACATCTGATACTTCTGATCTCAGCCCTTGACTGACAGCTGCATTCACCTGAACATAGCCACACACAGACATGCACGTGGTTTAAAAAAGTAAATTAAGATTAGGATTGAGAAGCAATTGAGAAAAAGACCTAGCACCGACCTCTTGCCTACTTCTGCACACACACACGCACACACACACACACACACACACACACACACACACAATGTGTGTGCATAAATGTGTGACACACACTAAAAAGGCTTAAAAAGAGGAAGGGAAAAATTCATCGTGTCTTGAGAGCTGAAGGACCATGTAAGTAGGAGAATGCACTGCACTTATCATCTTAACAAGAGACAGGACTAGGAGGCAACCTCCTGATTACAAAGAAAACAGGGTCTACCTATAATAACTGGAGGGCCACCGTTATCTGGATTGCAGCTCCCACTATCTGAGAGGTGTGGGCTCCAGTGCTGAAATGTAGCTAATGAAGTCTGTGGGAGTCCATTCTGGCAGCAGTGGCCCCACTGCAGGGTAGCTGAGTTTCACATTCACAGCCCTGCCACCCCAGTGTCTCTGGATGGATAAGCAGGGCTGATGAATTCTGTGCCATGCCCTGGCTTATGAGGCTCGGAAAAATTTTCTGCAATTTAAGGCCACTGCTGTGACACTACTCACACAACTCCCTTCCCATGAATCTGTGAGAGGAGGAACAGGCAGGTCCTGGGGCTGACTGATATCACCTGTACTAACTAGCTATCCCAGCAATGACAGTGCTGACCACGGGTGAAACTATGGTGAGCTCATCAATCCATGTATGTTATTATGAATTTCTGGGGATGTGGGAAGGTGTGTCAATTGCAGCCCGTTTCTCGAATGAATCCTTACTGTAGTATGAAGCTCAAGGCTGTTGGGATCAGGTTTACTGTCCCAGTGGTGAGGCTTTCCTTCTGAACCCAAAGACATCTGTTCTAGCTACTCTGTGTTGAGAAAAAACACGGAACAAGCAACCAATGGGGAGGGGGGTGTTTAATATGGTTTACAATGCTAGATCACAAGCCTGACTAGGGGAAGTCAGGGCAGAGACATAAGCAGGTAGCTTTCTTACAGGGCTCAGGGCTATCAGCCTAGGGATGCTGCTGCTCTCAGGGGGCTGGACCACCCACATCAATCATCACTCAAGACAGTCTTTCACACACATGTCCACAGCCCCTTATCAGAGACTCCCTCTTTTTTATAGACTTTGGTTTTGTCAAATAAACACTAAACCCTAACCAGTTCAATGGATTCTTTTTAGTTGCCTCTTTTTCTTTCTTTTCTTTTCCTTTTCTTTCCTTTTTTAGAAAAAAAAAACAGTCTGAAGGAAATTTGAAATCCCTCAAGCTCTTAATCACTGATTTCAGACCAGAAACAGACAAGTGGAATGATTGCTCATGTAACAGCATTTATTTGAGTAAAATTCCATTGTGCTACATGATGCTTCATGGTCCAGACCCCAAAAGGCAAAAGTTTCATGTTCCTCAAATACAAATCCTAGCTTATAACGCCATATACACCAGGTTAGTTTGCCATGAGTCTCTGGATTGTGCCTATCTCCAGCTTCCATCAACCACGTGGGTCAGATTACAAACGCATGCTGCTGTTCCCAGGATTTGAACTCAGGTCCTCAAGCTTGTGCTGCAAGAATTTTATTTACTGTGCTATCTCTGCAGACCCCTCCCAGGCGGTTGGGATATCTGGGAATTCTTCTTGACATATGGAAAAGTGTGCAAAAAATATATTATTTTCTAGACCTATATTGTCTAAGACATATGTAGCCTGTTCAGAAACTGACTCAGAACTAAATAAAATTAAGATCTAAGTCAACCTAGTCACATCCACTCACACATCCTGTGACTTTTGAACACCTTGTAGGACCTGATGGAACACCTCACAGGGTGGCAGCAATTCCGAGAGGCAGTTCTATCCCTTACCATGGACTGTGATACTCTTTAAGCTCTGACTTACATCCTAGTCTAACTGAAAACCCACCTTCAGTCTTGCCATCTAAGATCATCCCCATCTTTACTGAGAATGTGTTTATGTGATCTAATTTTCTTTGTATTGTGAGGGTTGTCAGTGAAGAACAGAGAAAGAACTCCTTGACATGTTCTGACACCTCAGAAATACTTAATTGGTTTATGGGCTGGCTCTTTTCAAATCTAAACTCAGCTTGAGGCCAAATCACTGTGTCTGTTAAATACATGAGGATTCTATTATTAAGATGCAAGTAAATGTTCTTTTTTTCCTTTTTGGACCAGAAAGAGAAGACAGACTCCATATCTTTGAATGTATGGACTTCAGCACTGATGACCAATCACAAAACGTTATAAAACAATTGTTTTTCTACAAAGTTCCAGGCTAGCCTCCAGGTCCTAATGTATCTGAGGATGACTTTGAACCTTTGAACCAATGATCTTCCTGCTTCTACTTTCGAAGTGCTGGAATTATAAGACTTCAAGGCAATCTGGGTACCAAACCCAACGTTTCATGTGTATTAGAAAAGTACTCTACCAGCTAAGCAACATTCCCCCTCAAATTCCAAAATACAAAGTCACAGGATGTCCTCTGATTGTATCTAATCACAGATAAAACAAACAAATAAGCAAACATGACTATAACATGTTGGTCTACAAGCAGGAGGGGACTAAGATGGAGTCCTAAAAAGATGAGGCATCTAAAGGGCGGAGCAGGGAAAAGAATAATATTACATGTTTTCTCTGGTATGTGAGCCAAGATTTATTGACGGAGAGTGAGAGAGGTAGGAGAGGAGGGAGGAAGAGAGGGAGGGAGTGGGTTGGGGACCAGTGAGAAGGTATTAAAAAGAGGGTAATTATGGTGGATATGAACCTAGTATTCTCATATATATGTGTCAATATATAACAATGAAGCCCATTGAAAACAGTCACTGGTCCCAAACTTGATCTTCTAGCTCTAGGTTCATGGTCTTTCTATCCATTGGAAGATGGAAAGCTAAAGGAAACAAAAAGAAACATAGACAGTCTTCCCTCCAAACACATCATTCTTTAAAAAATTGTAATCACATTAAAAACATTCTCTCTCTCTCTCTCTCTCTCTCTCTCTCTCTCTCTCTCTCTCTCTCTCTCTCTCTCTCTGTGTGTGTGAGTGTGAGTGTGTGTGTACACACATGCAGACATGGACAACAGCACACATGTGGAGACAGGAGCACAACCTAAGAAATTGGCTCATTCTACCATGCGGATTCCAGATATCTACCACAAGTCGTCAGCCTTGGCAGCAGGAGCCTTTACTCACTGAACAGTCTTGCTAGCCTCACATCTTTCAACGACAAGCAGTTCTCTAAATGGAGGTGAATGGACTACATCCTTCCAAAGTAGCAAGGTATGCAAAGATTGCCAGGAACTGCTCCTAAAGACATGCGATCTGATGAAGATGTCAGTCTTAACTCAGATTCCCTTGAGAGAGTAGGCTCTAGAAGTCAATCCACAGTTCCAACCATTGATCAGCCACACTAGAAATACCTCAAAGCCCAGAAAGATTCATAAATATTTTTAGAAAGGAGTCGGGAAAACTGTACAAAGCAAGAGCTGAGGAGAAGAGGAACACCTGACAGGACAGATGCACTCATACACCCACAGCAGTTGTGGCTGCAATCACAAGATCTATCTAATCTGCTTCTTACATGGACCCTGAGAGAGGATGATGACTAGAATATGGACAGTCAGCTTTTTTAAGAGCGTGGTTCCTGGTAGGTTACTCCATCAGATTGTCCATGAAACATAAATATACTGATAGCTAAAATTGGCTTTCATAGGTTTGAAAAAGAAAAAAAAGACAAAGTTTGGAGGTGAGCAGAGGTAAAGGTGGATCTGGGAACTGAGGAGGTGCACATGATCCAAATACATTGTTTGCACATATGAATTTCTTAAATAACTACTAAAAGCAATATTTTAAAAACACTTTGCATAAATAAACAGAAATCTTTGCAAAACACAGATGTGGAGACATAGATGGGAGTTGAGTCTTACGTTGCAGCGAAGCTACATTAATCATGACAACCAAGAACGGAGGAACAGGAGGAGGTGGAAAGGGGTCTCTGCATTTCCCACGCTTCATCTCATGACATCCAAACAAGCAAGAAGACTGGCCTCTATTAAGGCACCAGTTCAAGTCTTAGAACAGTTCAAGGATTATAGGAACAAGACAAGCAGCTCAACAAACCAGCCTGAGGAGGCACGTCCTCAGGAACGGCTTTGAGATTGGTAAAACATAATCTAGGCTTAGGGAGCTTCACTTCCACACAAAACCTGAAAGCCCTTGTCATCGTGTCTTAAAAGGCATCTGATTTTAGCTGTATTTACAGTCTTAACATCATCGCTGAATAACAAGTATTCAAAGAAACAATTCAAAGGTAATAAAATCACCTTTGATGATAGAGGTAGGCTGCAGCATATGGGGACATGAACAAGTGGAGTTTGGGAGGCTGTATACCTAAAGAGAGTATAGTATGGGCAGTACTGGAGCTGGATTTCACAGGGATGTTCTATACTACTCTCTGAGTCGATAAGACCAGAGGGAGGGAGGGCAGAAGTGGTCTGTCTACTCATACCTGTATTCTTCAGCCTGAACTGGGCCTATTTGTTTTTAGGAAGCAAGTACATAGGGTTCAGCCAAGAATTTGTTCCCCATTCTACATCTAGTTCTATGAGCTCCCACCACACGTACACCCTGAACCTGAGAGTCTCTAAGCCAGCTGTTTTCAACCTGTGCATCATGATTCCTATGGGGGGGTCACATATCAGATATCCTGCATATCAGATATTTATATTACAATTCATAATGGTACCAAGATTATAGCTATAAAGTGGCAATAAAATACTTTTATGGTTGGGGGTCACCACAACATGAGGAACTGAATTAAAGGGTTGTAGCATTAGGGAGGTTGAGAATCACTGCTCCAATCAATACCACAGATCACCTCTAGGTCATAAGCAAAAAGTTTTCCACCATCCAAATAAAGAAAGTCTGTTTTGATTTCCCTTCCTTGTGTGTGTTGTTTTATTATGTGTGAGTCAAGAGTCTCCTATAACCCAGCCTGACTCAAACTTACTATGTATCTGAGGATTACCTTGAACTACTGATCCTCCTGCCTCCACCTCCCCAGCACTGCAAAGCAAGAAAGTATGAAGGTTCCTCCATCTTACATTCTTGCTTAGGGCATTTTATAACTCAAATTTCATTCCCTTGATGGAGAATTTTATGAAAAATTACCCAACTCTATTCTACAAACCTAGGGTCAAGATGACCCAGCTAGTTTACCTTAGTTTCTGTTAAACTGCTTGCTTGCAAACCTTGGACCTCAATTACTGAGCAAGGCACCAGAATGTGGTTTTTTGTCTTTGAAAACCCCTTTACCCTAAACATTCAGTTATAAGCTTGGATCCCAAACACCTGAGTGCAGTTCCAGCCGACTGGAATAAAAACTTTGAACTGCTATAATCTGTATCTCAGTGGTCATCTCTGGTGGGCTTCCTGTTAACAAAAGTGCTGGAAGCGAAGGCACACAACACATGTTACATGGTGCTGGAACTTGGCACCAGGACTTTGTCCTCCTTCTATTTCAAATGACTACTTAACTAGCTAGGAACCATCATTCTGGCAAAAACTAAGAAACAATTCTGAGTTAGTATTGGAGGTTCTAGAATCCTTACATAAAATTATGTGAACTGAGCTTGGGCTCATTGGTTAAGCTAAATTGGTAAAGTGCTTCCATTGCAAGTGGGAGGACATGAATTGGATTCCTAGGCTTATTACACAAACAAATGCATTTGTGAGTTTACTGTAAGAAAGCAGGTATGGTAGCATAAACTTCTTACCCCACTGCTGGAAAGGTAGAGAAAGGAGAAGATGGTCTAGATAAATCAGGGAACTCTAGTCAGTGAGAGACCCTGGCTCAAAACACATGATAGGTGTCATTTTAAAAAAGACAGCTGAGGTTATTCTTTGCCCTACAAATGCATACAGATTTGTAGCCACCCCTTCCCCCTTAGCAAATGCACATGCATCCTCACAAACCAACCACACACAAGAACAAAAATTATGTGGCGTTATTTTGCCTTAGGGCTATAATCCTCCAATCTCTTTACCCCTCTGTATTATGGGAGGAACAGTACCAGGGGCAACATGCTGCCACACTGAGCTATGTTTCTCAATCACTGAAGAGTTGGTGTGCTCTTTATGAAACAGGTCTGAGCTGAAAGAAAAATGGCTTCTTTTCCTACAGATGCACCTACTTAATAAATTTACTGTAACTGTAAACCTTCATGTTCCCTATCTTTAAAGACCACATAAAACCAGCAGTAACATTTTAGATGTAATTCATGGGTTTTACTACACAATGGAATAATGATTTTCTACTGTGTTCACTATACCACTTGCCAAGCATTTAAAGTAAGCAGAGCTTTTGGTGTTAAGTGGAATACTAGGAAAATATGCAGATATGTGATGTGTGGTTGTACGTAGAGCAATATGCAGGAGAGAATCAGGACTCAAATGTAGACCACAGCTTGAGGCAGGCTATCCCACCAGTCCTAATAATATACTGCTAAATTTTATTGGTTGTTTTTGAGGTTCTTCTATAGACCAAAATGGCTTTGAACTCACTAAGTAGCTGAGAACTTGTAGACATTGAACTATCAAGTCTCCTGACTGTTGGGATTATTGGTGCGCACAACCACACCTGTATCTTGGTTATACAGTGCTGCAAATGGAACTCAGAACTTCATGGAAGCTAAGATTACTGGATGTTTATCTAATTTTTCAAACATTCATATTTAAGTTATATATACATATAAATATATACATGAACACACACACATACACACACACACACACACACACACACACACACGTCTATTTGTTGGGATAAGCACATGAGTACAAGTGCCTGGAAAGCCTACAAGAGAGCATTGGATCTCAGGGTAATAGAGATACTGGTGGTTGTGAGTCACTTGACCTGGGTCCTGGGAACCAAACTCAGGTCCTCTGCATGAGTAGTGTGTGCTGTTAATGGCTCAGCAATCTCTCCAACCCCTGTCTACCAATTTTTAAAAGCTTTTATACCAATACAATTAACAGCAGCTGGAAATGATGGAAAACCAGACACTTGCTACTTGAAAATCCACTCTCCTTACAGTCCATTTCTGTCTTCAGTTATCTCTATGAAGACGAAAGCAGCCATGCCTTCGATACGTCTACTTAATGCTTAGATAAATCCTTGTAGGACTTCAAATTTCAACAGATATATTAATTTATTAGTTAATTAACTGTTTGTCTGTTCCTTGTCATAGTGTTAGAAATCCAAATTTCTACCCAATAAAATTCTGACAGAATTACTTACTGAACTTGAGCCTTCCAACTAAGAGAGAAATTGGAGAGAGTCCAGATTCAATATTTTTATAAACTCAAAGATGAGAACCTAAATCATTATAAATCATGCAGAAGAACTGATTTTTATATGGTATAATGACTCTTTGTTTCACAAAGGGGAAACCAAAGAGGTGTGTGTGGCTTCTCAGGGAGCGCCTTCATAGATCACTTGTGGCCACATAAGCCAGGACACTGTCTAAAGTGAAACATGACAATTGACAGCACATTCTAGAATGGCTTTCTTTACTCTTTATTGAGTGATCTCATGAGAAATGTACTCCAAAGAAATAACAACCAAGATACAACATGATTAATAATGAATGAAGAAATCCAAATATCTGAAAATGGGATAGATAAATTATGGAATGAATAACATGGTAGCATCCTGGATAAGCATTAAAAATCAGCATAGGGAAGTATACTGAATAAGCTTGAAGGAAGTTTATAGGAGATACACTAAACGCAGGAAATGGTTATAGTATATGTGAAGGTTAGTGTTAACTGTAAGGGCTAAAATAATCTAGGATGACAGACATATCTGTGGTGGATTACCTTGCGTTAGCGCAGGGGGAAGATCTGCCCACTATGGGTGGCTCCATTTCCTATCTCTGCGCTCTTGGATGATACACAAGCAGAGAACCAGCACTTACCTCTCTCCGCTTCCTGACTGTGGATGCAATGTGACCAGCTGCTTGGAGCTCTTGCCACTTTCGACTTTCCTGCATAGGTTGCGTGATATTTGTCTGGGGTAGGGCTAAGTAAAAAAGAGGAATCCCTGCTTCTGATGACAATAGGATCTGCAGGGTTTTCCATATACTGGGTAGTGAAGTAGGAGCTGCTGCAAGCAGTGGTAAGGAAGGGTACAGGGCTAGAGGCTAAATGAAAATGGCATGTCCCAAGATATGTACCTTAGTGCATGACACCTCAGAAGGGTAACATGCCAGCTTAGTCCAGCAGTACCAAACCAATAAGGAGACATAAAATAGAGTCTGATGAAGAATGTGATTAGGCTATAAAGACGCTCTGGGTATATTCCCTTGCTAGCTTATATCAGAGGAAAAAAGAAAAGGCAGTGTAATTGTCTAAAAGAAGGGGAGAGAAAAATCCTTGGTAGTACTCGTGTGGAAGGGGTAAGGAAGAGAAGAGAGGGCCACTGGGCACTAGCACAGTTCTTCTTCAAGGAGGAAGCGTGCTCAGCAGATTAAAAGGCTCAATCTTCAGCAAAGTACTGGGGGCCAGAAGGTGACCTTTATAAATCTCTGAATTAGATGGCACTCTCTGGGGTGTCTTCTATCTAAAACTACTGACACCCTCAAGGGAGCTGGAACAGACAGCGTCTCTGCTTCCCGAACTCTGATGGAGGCAAAGTGGCTCAAGGAAAATATTGAAGTCGAGAAGGTAATTGTGGTTTTGATAACTGAAGTGTGTGTGTGTGTGTGTGTGTGTGTGTGTGTGTGTGTGTGTGTGTGTGTGTGGTGTCTGGGAGGGGAGGTTTCACAAGTCCCACTCTCCCAGTCCCAGATCAACCCAAGTTTCTTTCTACACAATAACACTCACTTGGGATCAGTAATCAACAGCATAAACTGGGAACTGTTTCCTTTCTTCCATAGGTGATTGAGAGGAACACACTAAGATCCCTTGGGCCTTAACATGAGAGGGAAGAAGACCTCTCAAAAGACATGAACTAAAAGGTCACAAACTTCCACCATAGGAAAGGTACTGGGCATAGTAAGGTGGAGTGTAAAGAAGCTAGATGCTGTCACTCCTAGAAAATAAGATCAGGCGAGTTGTGTGGTAGTGGACAGTGCCCTCCAAGTGTGCAGGGCAGGGTCCTTTTGTACTTAATGACCATGGGAAGAGGTCATTGCTAAATAAAGAAGTCATGGATCAAGTCCAATCCATAGCCTACTGGGAGCACAAAGAAAAGATGAAGAACATATTAAGACAGATCAGAAAGGTGGAAAAGGAAGGGTCTTTAGGAAAAAGTGACTTACTCCAGAAGCATCTCAAGGCTGGGCCATATACAGTGCTCCATTATACCAGTGAACGGGCAAAATGTTGGTGTCCTTGGTCATATCCATTCACCTGCCCAGCTTACACTCCCATGCACAAAACCACACATGCAGGTATATCCAACCCCATACAAATGTGCATGCTGGTGCATACAGAAAAAAAAAAAGTACCATCTTTGTACCCTGAGACCCAAACACTGCAATCTGGACTAGGGAAGGAGTTAAGGAAGATTATAGGATGCGGAGTGACTTTCTGTCAACTTACTTCTCTAAGAGAAGAATGCATTTGCATTTTCATTGAACTGATCAAATGTTATCTAAGAACTGCTTAATTGCCTTAATGGTTTAATTCTATCTGCTGCCAATCTGATTAGAGGTGTCTGTGTCTGTGCGTGGCACCCATGTGGTTTGGCACTAAATGGGAAGGTGAAACCTATTACTGCAAGAACAGCAACGCAGAGCTGGGTGCCTTCCGGTTAATTGAGAAACCACAAGTGGTGTGAGGAGGTCGCTCTATCGTTTATTTTAATTTTCTTCCCTCCTGTCTTCCCAGTCACTTGATCATCTCAGGGACTTGCCTTAGATTGGAGACTGCTAAGAGCATGTGTTAATTTGGGTTAAGGAGAAGGTGAGCCCAGGTATTAATGCAGAGTGGAGAGGTTTAATAGAAACCGGGATGTAATTTAATAGTTCCTTCATGTCTGAACCATCTATCTCTCATATGGATTGGGATATAGAGCTACATAGAATGTATACAATCACTATTCTCCCAAGACCATATCTCTTGGGGCCTTGTAGCAATACATAATCTACAGGAATAAAAGTCACCTCTTTAAACCAGCCAGAAAATACCCAGAAATATAAGCTGTGATGTCTGCTGTAAGCAGGTGTAAAGTCCCTGAACTTCTGTTTGTGAGCTGGCAACCTAGGGTGAGCAAGCCACACCCTATCTTTGTCAAAGTATCCTCCACTTCAAACTGGAAGAACTAGTTTTGAATCAGTTTCACAAAGAGCTTCGAAGTCCTACGGGCTCGTCTCAAGACGTGCACAGGAACTTGAGAACAGCGGAACACAGCTAAGCCAGTACTCCCAAACAATTCAATTATGCATTGCTGACCTATACCAAAAATGCTGAGATGAGTCGCTTTTAGAAGACCGATGACTGGGGATGAAAACACAAGCCCTCATGCTAACCTAGCAGGCACTATACTGGTACACTGAGCCTCTTCCCCTGGCCACATACTCATCTTGGAGAAGCCACTAGAATAGTTTTTAACAAATGAACCTTTCTTGTACAGCACCATGTGAGACATTTAAAAGAACCTTTCACGCAACAGTTTAAACACGGGAACAAGGTCTAGGAATGTAGCTCAGTTGGTAAAGTGCTCACTTAACATACAGGAGGCCCTGGGTTTGATTGCCAGGGTGGCAGAAAAAGTGGACAGTATGCACTGGGAAAATAGCTCACCAGTTAAGAATTCGGCTGCTTTTCTAGATGACCTGGGTTCAAATTTCAAAACTAACACAGAGTGGCTCACAGTGGCTTGTTACTCAAGCTCAGAGTGATCCCATGCCATGATAGATAAATGCATGTTAAATGACATAATGATACTGAGACACAAAAACAGTTTAAAACAAAATATTAAAAACAAAGGAAAATTTGGCTCTATTGTTGAATTGCAGCACTCAGATAGATAGACAGACAGACAGACAGACAGACAGACAGACAGACAGACAGACCGATAGATACAAACTTAGACAGACAAACAGACAGACAAGACAGACAGACGTATGTATGTATATATGGATGGATGGATAGATGAAAGAAGGAAGGAAGGAAGGAAGGAAGGAAGGAAGGAAGGAAGGAAGGAAGGAAGGAAGGACGGACAGACAATACCCTTAATTCCACATACTACATTTCTATAGACTTGAGCTTATGTGTAAGCAATTCATCATTTAATTAGGAAAAGGAAAAATGGTGTTCATCAACTCTCATTGACCCTTAACAATCAGAATGCAGCAGAAGCCTTGCCTACCATCACCACTGTATATCACGGTCCTTCTAGCTACATGTGTTCATAGCTGTCTATCTAACTCAGCTTGTGACTGAATGGTGCTGAGCAAGAGGAAAAGAGGGGAAAAAAAAAGATCATGGTGGGAGCATCAGGGTGTTTTGAATGCAAAGCAGAGACTTATCTTTTTTACTGTTGTGGCTCCAGAGAAAATCAATTTTGACACAGAACTGCCACTTTACAAGCAAATAACTATACTTTCCAATAACCTAATCTGCACGAAGCCTACTGAAAATTCCCTAAAGAACCAGTAGTTAAAACCTCCATTAAATCAAAGGGTTTAATATGGGAAGGGAAGAGAAGATGCAGTTTGACTTGGGAATGTAATGGACTCGGTGGGGAAATAAATATGTTGTTTTATGTGTACAGTTACAGAATATGAGAATGTGTACTCATTTCACAGGGAATTCTCTTGCTGTGCAACTTATTCCTAAACAGATGTGATTTTTGCTTATTCAAAAACATTTAGGTAACAATTACAGCATAATAAATTATAATTGCCTTCATCTTCCAGCCATGTAATGCCATCTATGCAAACACAAAGAGAAGGCAATTATGCAAACTGTGAAACCCATTTCCAGGTAGGTTCTGCAGCCAAGGCTCAAATAATATATATTGTTCTCACATAAACACTGTATTCTGCCATATATACACAGCCTAAGCAATACGGAGAAGAATCTACTGAGAAACTAAGGTGTGTTCCTCACAGGCTAGGATACTCCACAGCAGGGTGGTTTGGGGGAGCCAGGAAGGACTGCTAGGCTTTATATTCCTGCTTTTATCACGGGCATCGAGTACCATGGAACAGTCCAGGAAACCCAGCATCCATCCATTGGTCCTTCACATGGGAACACAAAGATGCAGCAAAGGATATTTTTTTTTTAATTTAAAAAAGAAAAAAAAACTGGACAGTGGTGGCACACGCCTTTAATCCCAGCACTTGGGAGGCAGAGGCAGGCCGACTTCTGAGTTCAAGGTCAGCCTGGTCTACAGAGTGAATTCCAGGCTAGCTAGGGCTATACAGAAAAACCCTGTCTCGAAAAACCAATAAATAAATAAATAAATAAATAAATAAATAAATAAATAAAACCCCAAAAAACAAAACAAAAACCTGTTGATTTATTCACTTGTGTGTGTGTGTGTGTGTGTGTGTATGTATGTACTACAGTGAACACATAGAGTTCAGAGGACAACTTGCAGGAGTGAGTTTTCTCCTTCAACCACGTGGGTCCAGGTCTTACCCACTGAGCTGTCTCATAAGCCCTTATTACAAGTTTTAAGACATAATATAACATGAATTTCAGATCTTCTATGAGCCACAATGCTGAAGACAGGGAGAAGGAGGGTGGAGTCCAGATGCCTTGATGTTGTAGTGGATGCAGAAAAGCAATGTTTCTGAGCTTAGGATACCTACAGGCATGCTCAGGAAAGAAAGGGAGAATATCAGGGAGAGAGGAGATATTCAGGGCAGGAAGAATATTTAACCTTTGCAGAGCCACATCCTACTTTTGTGATTTAGTGAGGGAAAAGTTGCCAGGAACCAGCACCACCTGGGTGGAGACGGAGCATTCAAACGAAGCCCTCCTTCACCTCCCACATTTATCCTGAAATACCTGAGCACCTGAGTAGAGCACGTGAGTGTGAGATGGTGGGATGGCTTACCTCCCACTGTGTGAGGAATGAGCCACAGAAACTAGCAATAGTGCAAACTGGGAGGGAAGGGTCTGAATGGAGCTGTGGAAGTGGCTTATGGTGCTGTAAGTTCCAGATTGTTCAATACTAACATCATTATTCTCAGAGCATCATATGTTCACTGATTATAGAAACATGGATAAAAAGCAAAGTGCCCAGTTCACAGGCTGTCAGTAACACCAAGGACCCAAGTTTCAATGTATGGGTCATCTGAACTCAAGGACCATAGGCTTATGTTAACAGGGTTCTGAGGAGTTGGTGTCACTATCTTGATGGATAAGAAGATGCTAAGCAGAAGAGATAGGGAGAGAGGACATAAGAACATCGAGTACAAAGGCAGTCTATGGGACTAGGATGGCTTTTTAACTATGAGAAACTTCTCTGCTTACCAGAAGCACAGGGTGGATGAGAACATTTGTGGCTCCCTCACTCAGAGGAGTTCTGAGGTCAGCTGCCTTGGAGTACTGTGACTAATGAGAAGATCATCTATTCATCGAAGCCTTTTGTATTCCAATCCTACTTAGAAGGCAATCATATCATAGCTGTAACTTAAGACAAATGGAGAATGAATAAAAGGGGTACCTGTGTATTTTGTCAGTGTCCCACTGCTAAAGGGTACCACGCTCTATATCCTGGTCACCCATCATGCTCCTTGTTTTCATTATCAGTCAATCAGTCATTCCTTTTTTTTTTCAAACATATAAACAATTTTGCATTTGTTTCAGGGAGGTTTGTACACATTTGTACACTTGGGGAGAGAGTGTGTATGTCTGCATAAGTGTATGTGTGCAAAGGCCAGGAATGATTTCAATGGTCTTCCTCTATTGGTCTCCAAATACTTTTTTTTTTTAAAGAAAGTGTCTCTTAATGTCATCAATGAACCCAGAGATGGGGCTCCCTGAACAGCAAGCCTAGCCCTAATTGTTGAGTTCCAGAAGCATGGGAGACCTTGTCTCAGATGGTCAGCTAGTGAAGAATGGTGAGGTAATGTTTGTCCTCTGGTGCACATAAGCATGTATAAAAGCATCTCTCTAGTCTGGCCTACTGTATTTTGGAAGCTTCCAAATGACTCCATCACTGGGATGGAATATAAACATGATGAACAAAGTATGATGAGAAGAAACTACATCACCTGAAAATGCATTTGCTACTTAAGAATGAAAGTGATACTTCTGTTCTTCAGAGGGAAGTTAGGTTTGAGACCAGGAACATGAATCTCAGATCTGAACTTGCAGAGAACCTGCACCATGAGGACATCCCTGATATCTTTGAGCACAGGCCTAAAATTTAAGTGATATGTCTTTTCTAAAAGATTAGAATTAAAAAAATACATTGTTTGTCCTGGTTCATCCTTCCAGCTAGCTACTGTTTTTGGAAAAAGAGGTTACCACAGTCTTCTATTATTAGCTATCAACAACCTTGGTGCCACTTTTAAATTTTATGTTTGTGATTTACCTATTTAATCTATGTTGTGTGTGTGTGTGTGTGTGTGTGTGTGTGTATACATATGTGTGCGAATGCAGTGGCCAAAGGATGTCTTCTATCACTCTCTATCTTACTACCTCAAGACAGGGTCTCTCAATGAACCTAAAGCTTGCTGTGTTGGCCAGACTGACTGGCCACTAAACTTCAGGGATCTGCCTGTTCCTGTCTACTAATCCGGGGGTTATAGGCATGACAAGCTAAACTGTTTGTTTGCTTGCTTTTCTTTTTCTTTCTTTTTTTTAATCGTGGGTTCTGGAATCTGTAACTTATGGCCCTTATATTTACAAAGCAAGCCACCTCCCCAGACACCTCAGTTCCAATTAAAATTAACCTTAGCAATAATATATCAGCATGCTAAGTCACTGTCTCAACTCTCTCCTCTAGTACTCACATTTATTAAATTTCTATTAAATTATTTCAGACTTCTCCTTGGAAGTTATGGGGATAAAAGAACTATAATAATAAGTAAGAAGACGAGATTCTTTATAGAGTCCTCAAATCTGCTCACAGAATATCCTTTGGTTCTTTTTAAACATAGGAATGAAATGTAACACAGATCTAACACAAGAACATATTGTTCTTTGGGGCAGAAAATGCTGGTTGACAAGACAGAATGTCCGTTATATAACTCATTTCCACTCGCCAAAAGGCTTACCATTCTAGAATGTTCCATCGGAGAGATGTAGATTTAGCTAGATTCATACAACTGCTACAGATATAAGGTATACATGGTCCCACAGACCAAGTGGTCTTTAGTGTAAATAAAGAAAATGGAGGCATGCTAAACACTGACATTTAGCTTTAGTTTAATGATTTTAAAACCTAGATATGGCATGGGTTATTTCAAATTTATTTTAACTGCCTATTATGTTTGGCTAAGTAGATTCTTACAGCAACACATTGGAAATATACGTACTGTATAATGGCTGGGCTTTGTTGGCAGACAGCACTCTCATAAATCTAATTTATTAGAAGGAATGCCCAATCACAGCTCACTGCCAAACAATTCCAGACAGGAGGCAATTGTCGAAATATCTGACACCTCAAGTAGGATACAGGAATAGAGAAAAGAAAGACAGACAAAGGTTGTACAACACTCACTGGAAAGGGAGTCAGTCTGACTTCCGGATCAGGTTAACAGTGAGCAGCAGCATCTATATCACAGAGTGCTGGCATTCAAGCAAAAGTGGACAGACAAGGTTTACCTACATTCTCAACAGAAAAGAAGCTCACTACTCCTAACAAGAGTTAAGACTTCCAAATACGCTTTCCATTGTTAGACACTGTCTACACTTCCTCTACCTTCTCATACCTGGAAATAGAAAGATTCCAAATGATCTAAAACACATGGAGTGCCTTCAGATACAAACTTTAATAAACCTGTGATAATATATTTTTACTTAATATCCTTGCCAATTTGTCTTATAGACTTGGATATAATTTATTTTCCTTTACACAGAGAACAAAAAAGTGAGATTACATTATGAAGAAAATCAAAAATTGGTCTTTGTATATCCCTACAATGCATGCTGGGTAGTCTTTTATGAGAAATTTATTTGCATTCTTATTTATTTACATATAGACAGAAATCATATAGCCCAGATTCAAACTATATAGCCAAAGATAATCTTGAACTTATTTTTTAGACAGTGTTTCATTATCCAAGCCTGGCTTGCCTAGAACTCCTTATATACGCTATGCCAGCCTTTAACTCACAGAGATCCACCTTCCTCTACCTGCAGAGTGATGGGACTAAAAGTGTGTGCCACCATGCCCTGTAACTTTGAACTTCAATTTTCTTGCCTCCACCTCTAGGTGCTGAAATTTTGCTGGGTTTATGGGATTCTGGATAATGCAGCCCATGGCTTCGTGCATGCTAAGCAAGCACTCTCCACACTGTGCTACATCTCAGCTCCCTTCAAAATCTTCCTTAAGGGGAGATTCACCAATGGTAGGGGGAGTGCTGGAATGTATACCGTCACCTTTGAAACGGCACATCAAAGCCTAAGCCTTGAGTCTGATGAGTTTCTATACTGCTCAGATTCTCCCTATTAACGTTACTCCAACGAGGAGACATGTCCAGTGTCCTCTGCCTTTTTACCCTTGAAGTGACAGCACAATCCACCGGTTCTCAGGTAGACAAAAGGTATGCCTCGAGGGTCAAAGGAATCTCTGTCATTCATGATGTATTATGCTTAGTTTAAATGAGCAAGTCCCACTTGCGCAATGGCCTATTAATTTACTCCTCATTGATTTACACCACTTTTGCTGGAGATCTTCCAGCACACGCTGCTGTATGGCACTCCAGCAAGCTCGCCTCCAGAGCGCTCCTCCCCTTCAGCTTCCCTAGCTCATCCTTCACCCATTCATCTTCATTTAGACATTTTTCATCCCCCTCCTCCCTTGTTCCTCCCTCTCTTGCCTGCTCACAGTCTCTTCTCTACCTTTTCTATTTCCTTCTCTTCCAACCTTCCTCCCCTCTTACGTTAGGACTCTCCATAAATCTGCAATTAGAGGTTAGCAACGCCCAGAGGAGAAAGAAGCTAGTCAGCTCTGAGATAAGTCAGGAGGGTGGAAAAAAATGTTCAGACAAGGAGAAAGCAGGTCAGAATACGTGTGCATGGGTAGAGGTAAGAGGCCAACCTCAAAGACCTTCCTCAGCTGTCCTCTACCCATCTGTATGTCCCTAGTACTGACTTATAAGTGGAGATCACTAGACCTGGCTTTTTAAAAATGTAGGTTCTGGGACTCAAAATCAGGATCTCAGGCTTCTAATAGCAAGGGTTTTAGCAGCTAAGAGATATGCTTCTCAGCCCCTGAAGTATTAAAGTTTCTTAAAATTATTTAATTCATTATAATTGTGTACATATGTGTGACAGTGCAGGTGTACATGTGTGTTAGTGTGTGTAGGTCAGAGTCAAGTTGGGGAATCAGCTATATCCTTCCACCATGGATTCTGAAGATCTAATTCTGGTCATCATGCCTGCATAGCAAGTGCTTTTACTACTGGTATCTCCCTGGTTCAGGTATTACATTCTTAACAAAGAACATCTTTGATAAAGGTCTCATAAAAAGATGTGGGGGTCCAGAGGCTTCCCCCTTCTACCTTCTCAAAGCCACTTTAGCTCAGTATTTCTTTCCCTCCAGGTCTCCTCTTCAGAGGATTACTCAGTTTGGTTAAGAAGCAGGAACAGCCCCGCTTCACATGTATGGAGCTAGAGTCAAATCAACACATTTGGGAACACTGATGAACAACACACCACTGGGATTACCAAAGGCTGGGACGTGAGCACTGCCTTCCGCAGGCTTTTGCATCGTGACACCACATCCATCCTCCCGAGAAAATGAAACCCAACAGCAACAAAGAGACATTTTTTTCTTATTTTTCCAAACAGCATAGGAAAGGCATCTCTTGTTGGTTCCCTACTCTTCTTTATCTTCAAGACTTATTTGATATCCTTGTCCAAACAAATATACTGACAATTAAAAACAAAATGCATATATTAAATGCATAAGTGGAAAAAGCACTCATCATAGCTGCTACTCTGTTCTTTTCTGAAGGAGGATGCTGATTTCAATCTGGGACTTTTTGACTCCACCGGACAGGTGGATCAAATCATGCCAGCAGCTTCCAGACTGAGCTGCTAAGGCAACTCCGCCTAATGTCATGTTCTTGGTTCCAATCACTTGCTAATGAGCTGAATAAAAGCCGTATTACTGGCTTTTGCTCCTCTCTTCCCTTTCCCCACCTCTTTTCTTTTTCATCCCTGTCCTTCCAGACAGGATCTTGTGTATCTCAGGCTGGCACAGAACTTCCTGCACTGCTGGGAGTGGCCTTGCATATGATGATCCTGTCTCTCCCTCCACCTTCCAAGTGCTGAGACCTTGAGAGCACACCACCACACTTGACTTACATGGTACTGTATGTGGACTGTAGGGTTCTGTACATAGTAGGTCAACTCTTGACCAACTGAATCACGTCCAAGGCTCCTGACTGAAATCCTTAAGGGATTCAGAAGACACTGTTGCTACCCAGACACAGCAGAGGAAAACTTCATTTTTAAAGGAGGGAGCAACATGAACACACACCAAGCTGAGTACGGACAACTTCACTGTCCTGCAGAGTCGAACTTGTTCAAAAGTGAACCATGACTATTTGATGCCTGGCTTCTACTGCTGGACACTGTCCTGCCTACTACAAAACACACTCTGCCCACCTGGGGAGGTAGGCTTGAAGGACAGAAGGGCAGAGTCTAAGGCACTGGGAGCTGATGGGGCCTGTGGTTAGTTAGGTATTGGAGTGTAAACGTCCAGAAATGAGCTCAGGCTTGACTACAGGAGGATTACTAGCAGCTAGGTAAAAGCCAGCACTCTTCAGAAACTTATAAAACCAGGTCCCATCTGCCAAAGGAGTCAGTTCCCTTACCTTCATCAGAAGGGAGATATGGCTATGTCCCTGTAGTTGTACATTAAAACCCATGTGCAACACCTCCAGGGTCCCTAAGTCCCTCCCCACAAGTACTTGTCACATACTTCAAACTCCAACCTAGCCTTTTGGCTCTTCCTTTCCCCCAGTTATTCATCCTCCTTGCAACCCACAATTCTCGCTATTCTCTCTCATAATGCTCTATTTTATATCTCTTGTTATTTCGCCATGTCCACATTTCTCCCCTGCTATGTTCTCTCATGCTCTCTCGCTTGTATTATAAACAGTTCTGGTCATGTCCAGTTTCCAGGCCATGTCCAGTTTACTTCTCTTTCTCTCTGCTCTGGATTTTTTCAGATGCCTCTGCATATCTTCTACCTCTTACAAGAAAAACCAACTCCCTAAAAACGGAATAGTCACTCTACCAATTTCTTTATTGTGCCCCCTTGCATATAATTACCAAGTGTGAATTATTAATACATCTTGTTAGTGGATCATTGTAGTTCTTAAAGATAACAATTATTTATTGAGTAAGAATTACTAATGTATTCTTACTCAATAAATAAACACAATCTCCAAACACACTGAAATTAGAAGATCTTCTGATACCACACAGGTCCAAAAAAAAAACACCCTGGAAAAAAACCATTCGGGTTCATACTATCCAACTTTACCAGTATAATTTTGGAAGAGGGAACCTCACTTGAGGAAGTGCTCCCACTGGCTGTGGCCAAGCCTGAGAGGCATTTTCTTGTACTGACAATTGTTGGGGGAAGGAAGCTCACTCTGGGTGGCACTAACTCTAGGAAGGTGATCCTGGGTGCTATTAGAAAGCAGGCTGAGCAAGCCACAGAGTCAAAAGCCAGTAAACAACATTCCTCCATGGCCTGTGTATCAGTTCTTCCCTCCAGGTTTCTGCTTACCAGTTTGCTCCATGATTTATTCATCCTAATTTTCTATAAAACCCAGGCCCACATAGGGATGATGCTGCCCACAGTGGGCTGGGCCTTGCCACATCAATCACTAATGAAGAAGATGCCCTACAGACACACTCACAAGCCAACTTGGTGGAGAAAGTACCTCAACTGATGTTTCCTCTTCCAAGGTGACTCTGTCAAGGAGACAAAAACTAACCAATACAGAGAGAGTGGAAGAAGAGGAAATAAGAGAAGAGGGAAGAGGAGACAGAAGGAGAAGAGGAGGGAGGAGGAGGAAGACAAAGGAGAGGAAGAGAGGAGAGCAGGGAGAAGAAAGATTCTTAAGGTTCCCAAGGTAGAATTTCTTTCTAGTGATGAAAAGGAGACCAATTCAACAGAGGTTGTACTGGACCCCACACCTCCACATTACAGAGACTTTATTTATTTTTATAGGTGTGTATTTATTTATTTATTTTTATAAGTCCACGTGTGTATGTGTAGCACATGTGTGTCTGATGTCCAAAAAGAGGGTGTTTGTGTTCCCTGGAGCTGCAGTGATGGAAGGTTTTGAGCTGCTTGATGTGGGAATTGAACCTGTGTCCTATGAAAGATCAGTAAGTGCTCTTCACCACTTAGCAATTTCTCTAGTCACAGATTTTAGTTTTTAATTTGCACAATCTTCTTTAAACACACAAATACTTTTTATGAAACTTAATCTCTTAAAAATTTTGAACAAATTTTATTAAAACCTCATGGGTATTTGGGTATAGTATTAAAGTCTGTTAAGAACGTTATGTCTTCTGAACTTCTGTTCTTTTTACTGTAGAGGAAAAGACTGCAAATATTACACACATAGGTATTCAAGGTCAACTATAACTTGTAAAATGTCAATTAAAACTAAATGTCATTAAAAATTCAGTCAGGTTCTTGTGAGGAAAGACTTTGAAATCCTGTTATGGTGACTATGGTGAGAAGAAGGCCCCTACCAAACATATGTAATGACTGACTATTTTAAGCCTCTGACCCAACTCTCTGGTTCCTAAGACTTGGTCCTGAAATGACCATCAGATATGACTAAAATTAAATAATGTTGGCCTGTAAGTCAAATGAAAAGTAGCATAATCTAAACATCCATCAACACATAAACACAAAATTTATGTCTTTTTTGATTCAGTCACAAGAATTACAAAAGGACATGCATGATTTATTAAGCACTTAGCATATGATACCAATATTATTATATGTACTGTTAGTTTTGTGTTGTTTTATAGTGAGCACCTAATCAATTACAAAATGGCAAAAGTAAAATATGGATGAGGGAATTCACAGAGGAGTGATAACCATTACAAGAGAGAATTATAAACCATCCACAGTGAGTGGTTCATGCTTTTAATCACAGTATTCAGGAGGCAGAGGTAGGATACAAAGTAAGTACGGCATACTTAGAATCACCAACGTCTTCCTTAGAAAATGAAGATGGCAATTTGTTAGCATTTACTTTAAATGCATTTTATTTTTAATTGTATGTATATATGTGGTGCCCTGGAGTGCAAGTGCAGCGGAAGGTGGACCCCGAGGTCTGGAGTTAGTTATGTGTGAGGGGCCTAATGTGCGTGCTGGAGATCTTTGTGTAGCTCCATTCACAACACTATGCACTCTTAACCATTGAACCATCCTTCCAGACTTGGCTAGCTCAACAGAATGAACACTTCTACCTTCCTTTCCGAAGCTGCTGTTCAGTTTCTGAGGTCCATCAGCATTCCTACGTCTGATCACTTTCCCTTTATGAAGGCTGGAGCTACTGAAGTCTCCAGATTCCTATCACGTTAAATAAGCTCTATCAAACAGCAACAGCAATTTAAAGGGTAACTGGAAAACATAAGGTTTAAAACGATGAGTGAGGGCCAAGGGGGATGGCTCAATGGGTACAGGCTCTTGCTGCCAAGCCTGAAAACCTGACTTGATCACTGGTACCTACATGGTAGAAGGAGAGAACTGACTTCTGCAAGTTGATCCTTTGACTTTCACATATGCATGCTGGCATGTGCACAGTGTCCATCCTTGATGTAAGATAAATAAATACATGCAAAGAAAAATGCATAAAATCTGAGATAAAATGAGCGAAAAAATGAAAATATTAAAAAATACAACCAAACAGAAAAACACTGGGCATGAGGGCATACACATAATATAAACATATATCGCGAGAAAATTACAAACAGTTTGTCTTTGATGGCAAGATATTTTTATTCATCTTAACATTCTCTGCATTGGAATGCAGCTTAAAATCAAACCAATGACATATAGGTTTTATTATTGTGTATGTGTGTGTTCATATGTATGTATGACTACAGGCACGCATATGCCACAATGCATGTATGGAGGTCAGATAACAACTCCCAGAAGTCAGTTCTCTCCTTCCACCCTGGGACCTGGGGAGGGAGCTTGGGTTGTTCAGCCTGTGTAGAGTGTGCTTTTATCCACTGAGTCTGCTTGTCGACCCGCATGCACGTTTGTTACTGCATTTTCTTGGTGGCAGATAACATAAAATTACATGTTTCAAGTGACAGCACCTTCAATGAAATGAAACAGAGTTTGACAGTTCATTCTTTTGATGCTGAGGGGAGGGCAGGTAAATAACTTAGTGAGTTCTACCCTTCATTCTGTTCACGGAAGGAAGAAAACATACACAAAAGAAAAACCATCACTGTTGTTTCTGGGTAGAGTGCTCTCTCCCATCCCACCTTTATCTGACAGTTTCCACAGCAGCGGCAGGATATCCATCTATGTATTTCTAGTCACAGCACAGGCTAACATTCTGGATAGTATTGGCAGGTACTTTTGGGGATTCCAAATCCATCTTCTACTCTTAATATAGTATATAAATGGCATGGACCCTCCTTGACAGCATAAAAAAATTATATGGTGCCCATACAGAAGCATCTCTGTTGGAACAATTTCAATAGCTGGTATGATTTTTTTTTTTAATATCATAAAGGTTTAATGTCATCTTGACTCCTGAAAAATAAAATACAGGAACGGATATTGAAAGCTAACACACCTAAGGAGAGGGGCATTTCTTTGTGTGTGTTAAGAATGTGTGGTATACATAAGTGGTTAAGGCGCACCTCTGTGTACAGAGGTGTAAAAATGCTTGTGCGTGCATACAGGCCAGAGGAGAATGTCAGGCGGCCTGTTCTGTCCTCCACTGCATTGAGACAGGGACTCTCACTGAACATCGAGCTAAGCTGGCAGCTACTACATCCCAGCTTTCTACGACCTTGGGCTTGCAAGCCATGCCTGGCTTTTTACATGGGTGCTGGAATCTCAACTCAGGTCCTCACACTTAAATACCAAGTGCTCTTACCTACAGGGCCATCTCTCTAGTCCTAGGATAGGGAAGATGTTCCTGGGGCAAGGAACAGTTCATCTAAACTAATCCCATTTGCCCCCCCCAGTCCTCCCTCCCCAAAATCTAGCCCATGATGGCTCATTTTTGCATACTTTTTTGTCAGCATAAGGAGGTCTGTATCTGCCATGTTCCAAAGTGGACACTTTAGTTTTAATACAACTTAGTACAACTGGGACCATGTAAAAGCCGTCATTCTGACTTTAAAGCTAGTAGGCACGTCCCAATTCCTGCCAAACATGAACAGAGACCTAATCCATCAAAGACATAGTCCATATCCAAGGAAAGTCCATGTATGCATGAACCTTGATTTTTGGCTTCTCTAGTTCCACTTCTTGTGACAATGAGATGTGGGTTTTATGCACAGAAGATGAAGGGCTGCATGGTTTGGGCAAGATCCGCATGCAGTCACTAACCTTTTGGCTTACAGAATGTCCGTGTGGTGGCCTCTGGTGGGCTTACTTTGAAACAGCTATCTTGCCTGACCTCATATGTTAGATTCCTACCTCTCAAGGCAATGGCATCAGGACGTGGGATCATTTGGGAAAGATGATTAAATCACTAGGATGGAGTCATTGTGAATGGCATTAGTGTCCTTATGGAATAGTGCCTGGTGAGTTCACAGCTATCAACTAGATAGAATAAAACCAGAAGATACTAATGATTTGGAATGTAAATAAAAAAAAAAAAACCAACCCAGAAGATACTGTTTCTGACAGTATACTAATCATGGAGCTCCCTACCTCTAGAATCATGAAAAGGAAGACCAGTGTTGCTTATATGCTACAAAGTTAATTATGTTTTGTTACAGAACCCTGATCACTCAGGCAAAGTTGGCATGGGAAAGAGGATTTGTCGGCAGTCATTAACTGAAATGGAGTTGGGGGGGGAAGAGGCTGGGAGACTGAAGGTTAGAAAAGCGTACCTAGAAAATAATCCTGATCCTATCATCTTTTTTTCATATGCTGGGGAACCCATGCTGGGAAAGGAATCATAGTGGCATGTTTCAGGAAGTTATGGGTGCATTCAGTAGCCCTATGCATTCTACTTATTCTACCAAACACACACAAACAGACATATACACACACAGACATACACATGCAGACATACACACATAGAAAGACATATACACACACACATACATACATACATACACACACACATACACACATAGACACACAGACATATACACACATACATACACATATACAAAGACATGCACATATACACACATACACAGAGATATACACACACACACATATACACACAGACATATACACACATATACAAAGACATATACACCATAGACATATACGTACAAATAGACATATACAAACACATATATATACATACATGCACATATACACACAGAGACATATACAAACATACATACACACACTCTATACATACACAGAGATATACACATACATACATATACACATGGACATATTCACACATATACAGAGAGAGAACAAAAAGAAAAAAATACAGTGATATGACCCCAGATACATTAGCACTTGTCTGCTATGCTATGCACCATCCAAAAAAATATTGATGTATTTGTTGTGAAAATATTTGTATTTTGGGACACTAAATCCTCAGAAAGAGCATAAAAATGAGGTGTCTGGGGTAGCATGTCCCTATATAATAAATGTCCTTTGGGTTTTATGTATTATACTAGGATAAGTCAAAGCGCAATTGTCTCATCAACTTGAGTGGTTCCAATTTAAAATGCTTATCTAGGTGGTGGGCAAGATGACTCAGTCAGCAAAGTACCTGTGCTGCAGCTCAAGGACTTGAGTGCAACCCCTAGGAAGCCATGCATATGAAAGAAACTCACGCAGGGTAGTCGGACTTTCAAAGCTGTTGCCTGTATTACAACTTCAAAATGATTTTTCTCAGTTTCACTTTAAGAAACATGTGCAGAAAACACTACAGCTAGGAGAAGTGCTTTCAAAATAATCCCAGCACTAGGGAGGCAAAGATTAGATACAATCCCCGAGGACTGCTGGCCAGCCAACTAGACCTACTCAGTAAGTTTCAGGGCAGTAAGAAATGGCTGACACCCTCAGTTTGAGGCTGTCCTCTGGCCTGTATAAGTGTACAAACAGACACTGCATACTACCCGCCCCACCTGCCCACACTCAGAACATATTCTCAGGGAGCCCAACCTAATTATTAGAAACAAACAATCTTTGAAATCACCCTATTTTATACCAGCAAGACAGCTGATGTCTTTCTGGGTGACACTCTTTGAGCCTGATTAACTTGCTGTGATGAACTTCAGAGGGGACTGCCATTGAGCAGAATGTCTATCTGATCTTTAATTCTACTATTCCTTCCTTTCTTACATGGCACACAATTCTCTCAGTCCCACCAGAGCGGCCTCGTTCAGGGTCTGCATCAATACCTTCAGAGCTGAATTCATTTCTGTGGGGAGTCCGGTACGTCTGAACTTTCCAAAATCATTTGGCCCCCATTACCAGTAAGCACTGCTCTTAAATAGGACGTAACTTCAACTAACAGGCTTCATAATCACAGCTGAGTCGAACAAAAGGGTCCAGAGGAGAGCAACATCAGTCACTTTTATTCCCATCAAATGAGCTGTAAGGGGCAGAAACTTGTGATTTCAGAATCAAGTGCTCTCAGTTTGATCCTCCGGGCTTATTAGGGATGTAGACAGAGAGGAGGAAGAGGCTTACTAAAAAGTGTGCAGAACCCCAGGACTCAGATTAAACACATCACTGTCAATACAATTGGAAAAGACAGAAAGGAAAGCAAATTCCACCGGAACACTTTTGAGTTTTAACAAATTCTCTCTCGTTTGATGGAAACTGTACCACTTCACAACCTTCTTCCAAAGAGGAGCAGAATGCCAGACATACCTTCATAACCCCACCATTAGGAAGGTAGAAGAAGGATGCTCAAAAGTTCAAGGTCAGGTTCAGGTACATAGGGAGTCTAAGGTCAGCCTGGGCTGGCTGACAAGAGGCTCAGCAGGTAAGGTGCTTGTCATCAGTCACGATGGCCTAAGTTCTTTTCCTGAGACTCACATGGTAGAAGGAGAAAGATGACTCTGGCAAGTTGTCCTCTGAGCTCCACACATAAGACATAGCAAGTGAGTTTCAACCCACTAAACAAAATATATACATGCGTTCATAAATAAATGTAATTTTTTAAAGGAGGGTCTGGGGAAATAGCTCTGTGTTTAAAACTGAGTACTGCTCTTCCTGAGGATCCAAGTTCAGTTCCTAGCACCCAAAATGGGTGGCTCACAAGTGCTTGTAATTCTAGCTCCAATGGATCAGATGACCTTTTCTGGCCTCTGTGATTACTTGTATATACATGTGCGCGCGCACATCCATACACAAAGAAATATGTACACATTGATAATTTATATTAAAAATGAATAAACATCTTAGTAAAAATAATTGAGTTCATTACAAAATTTATATTGAATGAAAGAGTACAAAAATAACTTAAGTGAAATAATTACTTTTATGTTTCTACAAATATGGGATGATTTTATATTACACTTAATACTCTCCAGGCATTTTATTGAATATGTCATATTTGTATTCTTTAGAAGTACTTGATGAAAATGCCTCTTTGGCTGTGAGCAATTTCAATCTCCAATGAGTTTCATATGGAAGGTACTCAAATGTCAGGGGGGGAAATGAAATGAGAAAGGGAAAAGATGTCAGATTCAAAAACATCAGCCTAAAGTAGATATAAGGACTAGTGAAATCCCAGCTGTACATGTAGAAGGAAAGGATGGAGACACTGATGTCTGGAAGTGTTTCAATGTACAAAGGAATGTGTATGTGGTTTGTGTGTTTGTGTCTTTATGGGTATGTATGTATACATTTCTGTGGTTTGTGTAACTGTATATATGTTTGCATATATGTATGATACATATATGTACGTCAGTATATGTGTGTGTATGCATGTATAGATGGATGGCATGTGCATATGTGTGTGTGTGTTTGTGTGTGTGTGTGTACTTGGGTGTGGTAAAACTTACATATCATTTTATCACACTAAGCACATTTAAGTATACAATAAACAGCTTTAAGTGTTTTGGCAGTGTTATTCAACCATCACAGACGCCTGTCCTTTAGAACTGATCACATGTGGTATCATTGTCAGTCAGATATCTCATGTCCTGTCCACACTCAGAAGTCCTTTCTGAGACAATCAGAAGTAATACAAAGAAGACCTCAACTCAGAGAAAGAAACAGAGGCAGAGGGTTTGCCTCACTGGGTCCTTTCACTGCCTTTCTTACTTGTCCCTTTAAAAGCATCTACTTTGAATATTCCCTACCATCCACTTTAGACTGCATAAAAGATCCAATGGTCCCTGGAGTTCCATTTTCCCTAAGAATTCAGGAACAGACACCTTTTGCTGGCAGGGCCACAACCATGTGTGAAAGCAGAGACTTGCTGTTAGCCCTTCTCCATGAGACATAAAAGTCACTCTGTTTGTTAAAATGACTTAAGAAATTAAAGGTGGGCTGGGGAGATGGTTCAGTTAGTAAAATGCTTTCCTTGCAAGCATGAGAATCGCAGTTTGATTCCTAGAATCCATGCTGGGGGGAGGCAGGACGTGATGGCAGGTGCTGATAAGTCCAGCAATAGGAAAGAGCAGGAGGGACTGACTGACTGACTGTCACCCGGGATACTAAAGGAGTTCTAGCTGTGGAGAAACCCTGACTCAAAAAACAAGGTAGATGACACCTGAGGAACAACACTGGGGTTTATCCTCTGGTCCCCATGAGTGTATACATACACACATGCATGAATACAGGTTTACACAAGTGCAGACATCAGCATGCACACACATACATGTGTGCCTGTGAGTACACACCCCACACACTCCCAGAGAACCCGGTTTTGTATCGTCTGCTTTAGTTATTTCCATTACCCTGTGAGAAAACAGTTGTTACTCTAAGGAAGTGAGGAGAGATACCTTCTCCAAAGATGCCACTAAGAATCAGTTATGGTGGCACATTCCTTTAATACTAGCAGATGACAGGCAGAGCGGCTGACGTATGTCTGTGAGTTCTAGGACAACCAGGGCTGTTACACAGAAGAGAAACCCTGTCTCAGGAAACACAAAATCACAAAAACTAGCAATGAGCCTTCAGGCATTCTGTGTGACATAGCCCATCAAGAGTGACACCTTCTGTCTGATATATTCATCTACATGTTTATTGAACATGTTCCTGTTTTCATTCACATTATTTTGATTAATGTATGAATGGGTGTGAGAATACAGTAGAAAAATCTAAGGTGACTGTCCCTACCAATAAATGAAAAATGAGACCTCTCCCTGCCTTACACTCACTGTATTTTATAACTGAAACACATCTATTATTATTATTATTATTATTATCATCATCATCATCATCATCAACAACACCATCATTGCAACATACTTCCCCTGACTTCAGCTTTGAAGTAATGATATAAAATTCATTTTATTTCTTTTCCAAGCCTGGTTCTTTCACACACAACATCAGACTTGTCATATCTGAGGAATTATTAAAATAAGATGGAGCCTGCTATTTCTGGGCAGAAAAGCCTCTTTGAGCCAGCGTCCTCAGGAGAGCCTCGGTCTTCATCTCATTAGTCGGTGCTGAGACATGTCCTAGTCTTGGAGTTCAAGGTGATGAAAGATTAGGGCGTTGGGCCTCATCTCATTCTGTATGCAGTGTGAGTCCTTCCCTGCCCGTGAACACGAAATTACATTGAACCTGGGGAGTCTAACTCCATTAATTTTAAATGGAAGATTAATTTAACAATATGCGGCAGGTATTTGTTACAGACCTATCATGTAAAAGTGACAGTTGGCAATAAATTGTACCGACTCACACTGGCCAGTGGCCCTAGCTCGAATAAATCAGGAGGCATTTCCACATAATTGCTGTTTTTTAAGATGGGAAATGGGTGATGTGTTTCTCTGATGAAAGACCAAGGCAAGCCCATTCAAAGAAACTGGCTGATGTGAAAGGCCCGACGCAGCTCTGGAGGGAAATGCTTTTAATGAGTATTTCCACGATAACTAGGGATGAATAATAAAGACTGTACTGGTGCAGAGCAATGCTTAAAAAACACTACAATAATTCTGTTGTTTGAAATTGTCTTGGTAATTTTTTTTATCAATTTCCTTGAGGTAATTACAGTAATAATACCCCAGAAATAATAACCAATTGCAAGTGATAAGGAGAGGATGTAAAGGGAAGGGGGGGAAGGTGTGGCTGCTGATAAGGGAGAGAGATTCTGCCTTTTCTACAGGTCCCTGTAATAATGAGAAGGCATCAAGAACTTGTAAGGCTTGGGGGTAGGAAGGACAAAAGGGAAGGTGCAATTGAGTGGATGTTTCCAAAGACAAACGCATGTTCGTTGGTTCTTTCTTTTTCTTTCTTTCTTTCTTTCTTTCTTTCTTTCTTTCTTTCTTTCTTTCTTTCTTTCTTTCTTTCTTTCTTTCTTCCTTCTGCTCCTCCTCCTCCTCCTCCTCTTCTTCTTCTTCCTCCTCCTCTTCCTCTTCCTCCTCCTCTTTTTTTTCCTACCATGTTATAACACTTTCTTAAAGCCCTCAAAGCAAATATTCAGCTTCAAGTAAATGACAGGAAAAAGGAAAGGCCCACAATGCCTCAGCACTTGACTGCTTGGAGATAAGCCAGGCAAGAGAGAAGAAGGCACAGGAGGCTCGGGGCACTTCTCAGGAGAGGCTACAGTCTGGGAATGGCAGCCGGCATGAGGGTCCCCCTGCCTTCCCCCTACCCGAGGAAGAGTCCTTCTCATCTCTCATCGGCGAGCTGCTGGCTGGCCAGTACTCAGAGACAGGATGCTGAAGGACTTGTGTCTGCACTGGAGCCCAACATAATCCTTTAAAAAGATGAGCACGGTAAGGATGCTCGCCATCCCTCCACGTACCTTCTCATGTACTCAAAGGATCACTGGGATGTCAGCTCAAAGGCCTGCCTCTCAGAAGCTTGACTCTTCTAGATGCCTGCTAGTTAGTTAGTCTGAGGGGAAGAAGGACTTAAGCGGCTCTCAGATTGTTACCTGACATATCCCCTGACTCAGTTCTCCAACTTCTTTCCAAGACATCCTTTCGCCAGGGGGAAGGGCCAATCACACCAGAGCACCTTCCAGCTGTAGCTCCTACAGAGGCTCCAGGCTGCCCGGTGGACTAGTCTTAACCCCCTAGGGTCTCTGGTAAGGGTCTTCTCATCAAGCCACTGCTAATTTCATCCCATCATTTTGAAATGCAAACTACTGATATACAACTAGCTGTTCCTTGGGACTGGTGAACGAGACCACCCGAAGTTCCCGATGCTGTAGTCTTGGTCTAGAAAGTTCTGCTCAGTCCTTTTATGGTCCTCTTATGTATCCTTTAAAAGCTAACACTAATTGCATATCCTCTGTGAAAAAGCCAATGCATAGTTTAAGTGTTCCCAGGGAGAAGTCTGACATATTCATTTTTCTGGAGCATCAGATCAACCAACATAGTGGACATTGGTTAAATTCATAATAACCAGGCTAGCTTAAAGAAGGTATTTCAAAAGACCATCATGATTAGGACAGAGGTGATAACAGAGAACAAGCTGACATACTTCTGTGTCTTTTTATTAATACACTGTGGAGTTAATGTATTATTATATAAGACTGACAAGTGAATTACAGTAAATATTTGCGAATAAATGGTAATGACGGTAAGGTCAGGATGGGGAGAAGGCTCAGTCAGTAACACGTTTGCTGTACAGTAACTTCAGTTCCCTAGAATGCACTTTTAAAAATGCTTGGCATAACATTACATGCTCATAAATGCACTCTCTGGGGAGTGGAGGCAGGAACATCTTGGAAGCTGAATGACTGGTTACTCCAAATAACCAGAGAGTTTCAGGTTCAGTGAGAGAGTTTATCCACACCAGCAAACATTGACCTTTTGCCTCAGCATGCGGCACGTGTGCACATATACGCAAACGTACACATTCACAGACAGACAGACAGGAGGAATCCATCTTTTAAAGGGTCTTTGTCAAGTTTATTTACAGAATAAATTTAGAGTTGCATAGGATAATCAACCAAGAAACTTCAATAGCTCTGTAAAAACAGTGATGGACTACAAAGGTAGCTCAGTGGTAATAATCATAAAGCCCTGATTTCATTCATCAACACCAAAGAGGGTATGTGAGGGGCGGGGGAGAGTAAAAATGTACACGTGGTGGTGGAAGCTTGCCATTAGCTACTCAAAAGGCTTAACCAGGAAAATTCAAAGTTCAAAGCCTGCCTGGCCTGCAGAGTGAGTTCAAGACCAACCTAGGCAATGCATTGAAAAATTGCACCAAAAATGGGAAGTCAAAAAGAAATCTGGGGATGTAGCTCAGCTGTACCTGTGCTTGGAAGAGCCAAGGATCTACCTCAGTAGTGTAAGTAAGTGCCTGCCTATAATCTCCTCATGAGAGGCTGGAGCTGTCTTATTACACATTGGCTAGCACTTGACAGGTTCAGGTTCAATGCCCTCACTGATAACTACATAAAAAGTCAAAAGCTGTAAGTTAGATCAAAAGAAAGGAAGAGGTGGGAATATGGAGCCTATTAGTACGAACTGTTCATGTCCAACAAAAACAACAAAACAAAACAAAAACCCCAAACACCCCACCCCACCCCCTGCTGATGTGCTTTCCAGTCTTCTCAAAGGAGCTTGAGGCAGGAGAGCTGATACAGAGGCACTGGCGTCCCTTCATGGAGACAAGGGATGCTGGCAATGGATGCCTCTAACCAGTTCTCTTCTGAGCTTTAATGTTAAATTTCTTATGGGAGTGCATCACCTAATTAGAGGAATTGATAACTGCACTGTTCCATAATGAGGCCAATACATTTCAAAGTCATTAAAGATAACCAAGGCAATAAGTCTGGGTTTAAGCGGCGTTTCCTCAGATTTCACAGTCTGCGTGTTGCAAGTGTGGGGGGAAAAAGCAATCCCTGCCTAGTCAACTGTAAATGCTGGGTTATTGGAATCTTTAAAACAGGCAGCAAGGAGAAAATTACATGGCCAAATCTCCTTTTTCCAGTTAATGAAGAATTAAGACTCCCATTTACCATATTAGAAGGTTCATCGGGGGTCCAGGCACTCCATAGCTGGTGTCTGACAGCAATGTCAGTTTATCTGAGTCCCAACGCTGGAGTACATGACAGAGGATCATTCATAACTGTCGCATCTACTTACTGTTATCATTGTCACATGGCTAAGGGAATCCAGGCTGTGGAGCTGTCCGCCTCTGTGTCCCCTCTCAGCCCTGCGCCATGAGAAAGGCATTCCAAGGCCCATTCACATCCTATTATCCTGTCAGCACATTGTGAGGGGACAACAGAGTCAGCTGGTTTCCTGCAATCTCATTGTCCTGGGAAAGAGATGTGACTCCCCTGGGATGAACATTCATGTGATGGCATGTGGTATCAGCACTCAGAAAGCACTTTAGAGGAATGGTCCTACAGAGAAAATGGGTGTGTGGGTGTTGTGTGTGTGTGTGTGTGTGTGTGTGTGAATGTCTGAGGTCAACATCAGCTGTCTTTCTCAATCACTTCCTATCTTCTTTTTGGAGACAGGGTCTCAGACTTGAACCTGAAACTTGTCAATTAGGCTCCCGTGGCTGACCACTAAGCTCTGGGGACCCTCCTGTCTTCTGAGTGCTAAGGATCAAAGGCATGGGCTTTTTACAAAACAGGCTCGAAGGACCAAACTTATGTTTGTTCTCATGTTTCATGACAAGCACTGTAGAGACTGAGCCATCTCTCCAACCTAAGAAACTATTTTTGATGGCATTACACCACACAACATCAACACCAAAAAGAAACGTCTAGAGTTTTTCACGTCTTTGGTGCTAGAGGGCTTCGAAATGAATTTTCCAATGGCCGGGAAGCTGATATAAAGATGCCTATAACTGAACCAATCAGTAGATTTTGAACATAACATATCACAGAAAGAAAGTGCAGAATAATTTATAAGCATTACTGTCTGCATAGCGGTAGCTGAGTTATTGCCATATCACCAACGTGAAAATTCAGAGTTTCTAAGAAGAAATGTCAACACACTCTCAGACAATAGGCAACTTACAAATGGAAATGTGGGCTGTGCTCACAGGTGATTCCACAGGGCAGGGTATGGGCCTCTATATCCCAGTAGGAAAATAGTGAATGCTATTTTATAACAATTCAAGGTCATCCTGGTATATACAGCAAGGTCCAGGGCAGCCTGCACTAGATAAGACTGTCTCGAAGCATCAAAATTCAGAACAAAATGCAAAAAAGTGTGGAATGCGATCACAGAGTACCAAGAGTAAATAGCAGGGAAAGGAATGAGGAAAGAGAGAAAGGAAAGGAGAGAAGAATGGGAAGAAACAAGGAGAGGAAAAAGGAGGAAAGGATGAGGGAAGGAAGGGATGCCTCATTCAGCTTCTCGTTACCTGAACCCATCTACAGATTGAGGCAGAGAAGGCATGAACCCAAGCACAGTTTCTTTCCTTGCATGATTACTTCCCCAGTCGAGTCTCAACTTCTCACTGGATAGCTCATTTTAATAGGCAAATAGCCAGAAAGAAAATATACTAGTTTACTATATTAGAAAGGAAAGAATATGGACTAAAATCAGAAGAAAACTGGCCAGAAATCGCTATTCTTGTGCACTCAGTGCATTTGTGGGGACAGCCTTGCTGGGATCCCGCCAGAGGCAGGATGAAGACATACGAACCATCCAAGCTTCCGGTTCTCCTCACTGCTGTACCGGATAATTAGCAATCAAGACAACTGCTAATTATGAATTCACCCTCAACTTTTGAATTTTTAGATGCAAAGACTGGAAGGCCCTGCTGCTCTCCAGTTATCTCAGGGTTACAGCGGTGATAAAAAAAAACCATGGCCAAAGTAACTTGGAGAAAAAGAAAAGGTTTATTTGGCTTAAACTACCACATCTTAGGACAGAAACTGAAACAAGGCTGGAGCTGATGCACAGACCATGAAGGAGTGTTGCTTGCTGGCTTGCTGTTCATGGCTCTCTCAGCCTGCTCCCTTATAAAACCCAGGCCCAATAGTCCAGGGTCAGCACCATTACTGAGTAAGAAAATGCCCAGAAGGTTTCTTTGCCTATAACCAGATCTTTTAGACATAGTTTTTAATTCAATGTTTTCTCCTCTCAAATGACTCTAGCTTATGTCAAGTTGACAAATAAAAACAGCCAGCACACCAGTTATGGCAACAATTGCTACAATCAATCAATCAATCAATCAATCAATCATACATAGATACATACATACCATTAGTCCTAAAAAAGTAGGTACACTTTGGGAATATGGAGTAAACAGAAGGGAATGTCATCTCAAATACAGTCTGGCAAGAATCCAGAAAGGAGAGCCTGCTAGAGCTGATGACAACTTTACCTTCAACTTGCTCCCACTCCTTTGAGGTATAGGCTCTAACTTCACAAGAACCAAAGGACCTGAACACTCCTCTTCCACGTTACTGCGGCCTTTATCTGTCATCACAGGCATTCTCCTACACCTCCCCCTCTCTTGTGTTGCTATGGGAGGAAGTGAGGGTCTTGAATAAGCTTGGCAATGACACTACCATTACATCATTCTTCCAGCCCCTCAATGGGGTATTCTGGCAGTCACTCAACCACAGAGCCTGCCGCCCCTTAACCCATCACTAGGAGATTCCAGGCAACTGCACTACCCCTAAGCTAAATGCCAGCCTGTTGGAAGGTAGGAAAAGATCAGGAAGTTGCACTACCATTAACCACAACTTAAGTTCCTCACTAGGAGATTCTAGACCGTGCTTTATCACTGACCCATACTCCTAGCTCTCACTAGAGGATCTAGCCAAGTGCTTTACTACTAAATCACACCTGCAGCCCTCACTACAGCACTCTAGACAAATGCCCCTGTCCTTCACTGGGAGATTCTAGGCAAGTGTTCTACTGAAGGATGCTAGTAAGTGCCTCTCCAATGAGTTTAATCCCCTATTTTTCTTTCAGGAGTTTCAAAATTTAGAAACATAGTGAAACACTGCCCAAGTTGGACTTGAAACCACCCTAAAGACCAGCCAATGCATGAATGTGTGATCTTCCTGCCTCAGCCTAGCCAACAACTGAAACAAGTAGCTGTTCCTACCAGGTATGGCCTTACAATGGTCACTTCTTCAAGTAAGATAAAACTGTCTCTCACACTGCCGCTATGCTCTGCGTTCAGAGCCCCCTCCTCTCGGGGCTTTAAATAGTACAATTCTGAGAGTCCAGAACTTTAGTGCATAGAGAGAGTTGGGAACACTACGCATTGTTACTAGACATACACTATCATGCTGGAAAAGAGACCAGTAATAATCATAATGATTGATAATGATGATAGAGGCCCATTTGGGGCAGCAGCTTACAGAAGAATTCCAACATACACAAGTGGGTCACAAGTTTAAGTATGAATATAAAATGACCTCTATAACGAAAGCACTGCAATTCTTCCTGACACATGACAAAAGAGGCAAAAAGGAGGGTGTGGAAAGCAACATGACCAGTGAGGTCAGTTTCCCAGGGAAACACTGCAAAGACATACGTCTATAGACAAAGTAAATAATAAATGAGTAAAGAGCACGGCCCCCTGGTTACTCCTACTAGAACTTACAGGAACAAATTGTCTGTCTCAAGCTGGGTGGAATATACATTGAGATTCAAGCTCTTGAAGGAAATTATTAAGGAGAGTCCTATTAGCTTTCTCTGAAGCACACTCGTTTTTCGGTATTGCCACTGTATAGACCAATTATGATACCTTTCCATGCTGAGAAATGATTGTTCTGCTAAGGCAGCTCCGGGAAGAATGGAGAGCTCTACATTTTTAACCTTGGGGGATTTCTGTTATGGCTGCTGCTCCCTTGCCACTTCCCTCAGATGGAAAACATCTCCCATTAATTTAAATGCAAAATTTGTTTCAGGCTTCTCCAAAGTTACTTGAAAAATGTTACGCACAAAGCAATAAAGTTTTTATGCTCTTAAGACCACTAATGCTTTGAGCTTCATATTCATTTTGAAGAAATGAACATTTTATGGTTCACAGAGGAATAGCTACATGAATAATGTCGGAGATTATAATGCATCTAGCAGAAAGAGATTAAGTTTATGTAAACTATTTAATCAGACGTGAAATTTTCTCAAGGGGATAAAAATTCTGACCTATTTCAGTTTACTTTAAAAATACCAATACTGGGTTTCTACCAATCTCTCCATTTATATCATGTAAATATTCATTAAAGATGGATTTTTATTTAAAATATTTTGAGAATTTTATATATGAACACTGTATTTATAAAATTCTACACCATTCCTATCCCCACTCTAACGCTTTCCATGTCCCCTCCAATTCTTCTCAAAATCATGGCCTCTTCTTCAACTATAGATAGAAAGATGGGCAGGCAGGCAGGCAGGCAGACAGACAGACAGACAGAGAGACTCCTGCTGATCTGATCTGATGTCGATGGTATGTGTAGGAGTGTAGGGATGACCACTTGAGATTTCATACCCTTATATAAAACAGATTAAATGGAAGCTCAAATTCACAAGTAAAACTTCAATCAGTGAATCACCATTTTAAGTGATCACAGCTTGTAAAACCTATGGGAACACTCCTGTTGAGTGCATCATGGTAAAAAATCCTTCTGTTGCTATCAAATAGATCCCCACAGATAACACTTACACAAATGCATGGGACTCTTAGTGAACCAATAATGTTTATTGTATGCTTACGCACATGCACTCACAAACATCCCAAGCTCATTTCTGGTAAATGACTGTCTCTTAGTATATATTAACCTGTTCCAAACTTTTATATATGGGGGGATCACAGAGAAGGTACTTCCTTATGTCTGATGACTGAACTCACCATGTTTCTGAAATCCACCCATGTTACTGTGAATCAACAGTCTCGTTTCAGTGCTTAGCAATGACTACCATCTACACATAAGAAAACATCCCCAAAGGAGATGGACACTGCTTACTTACCTCTGGTTTTGGATGCTATGAACATCACCTCTGAAGTGGGGGTGTTCTGCTTTTACTTTTCTTGGGCAATGTGAGGACTAGACTTAATGTAGGATACATTAAAAAAAAATCACGAAAAAATACTACAAACTTTTATGAAGGTAATGCTCAGTCATAATACTCCTCATCCTTCATGGTTTCAATGACCAGGATACACATACACACACACACACACACACACACACACACACACACACAATTCAGCAACATTTATTCAGAGTTCACACAAATGATTTAACCAAGATAGAAATGAGTTGGAAGTCTTGTGAGAGTCAAGTCAGAGAAGAGCTCTAAGGAGTCTGTCTGATTAGACCTGGCATCATGTCAACACTTTGTTCTGTAGAGATGAACTCTAAAACTCTCTTCTCATCAAATTCCTCTGTCAAGTAGTCAGCAAGGAGGAGGCATCTGCTGGTGCTGTGTCCAATGCATCATTCTATCAAAGACTCTTGCATAAACACCATAACCCTGGCACAGACAAAGGGCTGTAATGCAATCTGGCAGAGCCATCCTTGTGGAAGAGTTTGAGATGGTGAGGAGGGAATGTATGTTATGCCTTGTCAATAGGTTCAGAGGCCTGTTGACATGTAGAGCTTGGCCAATGCCATTCGCTGGTTGTCAGTTCAATCACAAAGCTCTCTACTGATGAGGCAACTGCATCTAAGAATTGAGTGGTGCATGTGCATGCATACGTGCATACATGTGTTGGTTTGTCTGTCTGTGCTTATGCATGCACTCATGTCTGTCTGTCTGTGCATGCAGTTGCTGTGGTTTAATCTGCAGATTAATCTGTGTATGAAATAAAAGATGTGGAACTTAGATGACCCCAGAGGTCAGCTATTTCGCGAATAAAGGTATCTAGTCACAGAAGAAAACCTCTTTGGAAAAGTAAGGGACATATATTGGGTTAATAAGCACTCTGCTATCTCCATCACTAACTATATAAATGCAGATTTACTGCCCCTCCAGTGTTGCTCTCATGGTAATTGCTGTGCCTAAAAGTGTTCTTATTTTTCTATACCACTGCTTGTTAGACTACAGAAGGAATCAGATGTCACAGTGAATTTCTGTAAGGTGAGTCAGAATAGGAAAAAACCATAGAACCATCATGGGACTTGCAATGAGGTAGGAGGAGTCAAAGTCTCCTTCTGGCACTGTCTAAGCAAGTCACAAGCCCACATTAAGAGTTTCTTGGGGGCAATGGCTCAGCGGTTAAGAGCACTGAGCACTGACTGCCCTTCTGAACGTCCTGAGTTCAAATCCCAGCAACCACATGGTGGCTCACAAACATCTGTAAAAAGACCTGACACTCTTCTCTGGTGTGTCTGAAGACAGCTATAGTATACTTAGATATAATAAATAATTCTTTAAAACAAAAGAGATTCTTGAGACCCAAACTAGTAATCAATATTACTATGGTTTAAATGACCATCCCTTCAAATGTCATGTTGAAGGGACTGGGGAGATGGCAAGAGCAAGCTAGAGATCTAAGTTCCAGTCCTCAGCATCTTATATAGAACTCTGGGCATGCCGGCACACATCTGTAATCCCAGTGACAATGAGCAGGATACCAGAGGATCCAAGTTTGGGGGTCGGGGTTGCTCACCGACCAACCAGTCTAGCTTTACTGGAAGACCTTGTCTCAAAAATGGAAGGTGCTTGCTGCTAAGCCTGCCAGACTCCTGGAAACCACAGGATAGAAAGAGAACTGGCAAAATCATTTGGAATGTAAATAAAGAATATAGAAATAAATAAAAAAAAAAGAAAGAGAACTGGCTTGCATAAGTTGTCCTTTGACCCACACATGTGCACCCCAGGACATACTTTCCTATTCCTACACATACACACAATAAAAAAGTAGAGAGCAACAGAGGAAGATACCAGACACAGTCCTCTGCCCACAACATATGAATGCATGCATGAGCATCAGTGTACACGTATGTTGGGAGGGGTGATTGTGTCAGTTTTAATCCTCACAGCATCGGTACTAAGCTGAAACATTCAGAGGTAATCCAGTGGTGGGTCACAGCCCTCCTAAAGAGATTAAGCCATTATTTCGTGAGTATTTCTAATAAAAGAGGAAGTTCAATTCCACTCACTTTCTCATTCTTTCAGTCTATCTCATCAACATTCCACCATGGCTGATCTTCTCCAGAGGAAGGTACCATCTTCTTGGCCTTCTCAGTCTCCACAATGAAATGAGTTTCTTTTGTTTATAAATGATATAGTTGCAGTATTCTGATATCAACCAGAAAGTATACTATTTAAAAATCCAAATCTATCATGTAATGGTTAAGGTCAGGGTTGAGACAAAGACTAAATGGGTAAACTATTTGTAAGTGTTAAGAACCTAAATTCAGATCCCCTATACCCATGAAAAGATGAATATGGTAGCATGTGTCTGTAATTGAAGTGTTCCCACAGCCAGAAGGGAGAATGAACTTGAGACTCCCTTGGATCAGGCCAAATAACCCAGAGTATGGAGTAGCGAGCAAGACATCATCTCAAACAACGGGATGCTGAATATTGATATCTGACTTCAATACGTGTACCATGATACAAATAAACATGAACTCACAGATTTATATATATATATATATGCATAAACACATGTATATCATATACATGAACAACACAAATATTTTAAAGAGATTGTTAGGAACATTCTGTTTTTATACATTATAGAAAAGTTCCCAGTTACCTCTAAAGCTCACATTATAAAAATTTTATTTCTGTCACATGTCTGGCTAGGATTTGGGGAGATGGAAGTGGAAAAAAAGAAGTATTATGTCAGGGTCTCAAAGTAGGCAAAGATGGATGCAAACACTTTATATAGTTGGGGATGACTCTGAACTTTTGGTCCTCCTATCTGGAGTGCTGAGATCATCCTGCTTCCACTTCCAGAGTGCTAGGATCGCATGAATATGGCACCACACAAGGACAGGCTGGCTGGGACCCAATGTCACATTCTCAGCTGTCCTCATATAATTAAAGGCAGGATGAAGTGTGGTCTAGCATGGTAGTCAGATACTCACTGGATAAATGCTGCAAATAAAACCTTATGAAAGTGGTCCAAAGGATCACATTACAACAAGATCTGGTACCTACTTTAGCTATCTCTAGAACTTTCTGAAATATTTCAGAGACTGTCGGGGCAGGGTGGGAGTGTTGCATAGATGATATAGGGCACGCAAGAGGGTAGACAGGGGATTTCAGAGAGTGTGAGACAGGGTCATGCTCAGCAGAATTTACTCGAAGTCAGAAATGTATTTCTGTTAGCAGCGGAATCAATGCAATTCACAGACAACAAGGATTACAAAAACTGTGTGAAAAGGAGCTCTTCCATGCCATTGGCCTCTGTCCTGCTTAGCATTCCCTCCCCATGTGTCCCCTGAGAGCATGGCTCTCTTCAGATGCCCTTTCCTGACCGCTACAGTTGTCGCTGTTCAACATAACTGCAGTCTCAACACTGTCAGACCATTTCACAGTGACGCCGTTGTCTCAGGCAATGTCAGACCACTGCCAACCAAAAGCGACTAACCTGTGCTGACAACACATTACGGCCCTGCCATAAGCAATCATCGTCTCACCGGAGCAAGATGGCAGTCGAATTAGAGCTGGGTATGTAACAACATGCATAGAAAATTGGCATAGCAGCTTGATAAACAGAAACAGGGCAGCAGTCAATGAGACAGGCAGAGGAACAACTGGGCTAAATATCTTGGCTCAAGTCAGCCAGGAGTGGGATTGGGAAGGATCCCCATAGAGAAATGAATGAAGACCCTCTATCCTGCTAGTGTTCCAGCATACCTTAATCCTTGCATGGTGCTGAACCATTGTGTTCACAAAAGAGCAGAATCAATATACACCAAATTCAAAACTATAGGTTAGTAGCAGGAAAGTCCAGCCCTTCATCGAGTATAGGGAGGAAGGCCTGGCCAACTGGGAAAGGACTGTGCTCGACAAACAACTACAAGACCAGGGAAATGGCACAGTTGGTAAAGTAATTGCCATGTGAGTGTGAGAACCAAAGACCCATTTTCTGAAACAGCTAAAGCTTGGTGATATACATCTGGAATTCCAGGACTAGGGAAGACTGAGACAGGTGGATCCCAGTAGCAACCAGAAAGGCCTGAAAGGCAAACCTCGGTTCTCAGTTTGTCAAGCTTACACGGGAACATTCATTCCTCAGAACTGATGGTGGAAGGGGAGAAGTGACTCTTAAAACTTTTCCTCCGACTTCCACATGTGAACTGTGACACATGTCCCTGGTCACACATCATCTCCATTATCAAGATCAGCATCACTATCGGGTGGTTGTCCTCTGACCTCCACATGCTCGCCCACTTACAAGCACCTACACACACACACACACACACACACACACACACACAGAGAGAGAAGATAACAAAAGACCACGTAAGTTGGGCATGAAGCTCTAATGAGGTGCAGAGAAGACTAAGAAGTACTGGTTTCCCACATAGAAAGAACTCGTGGCAATTAACATGTCAGTTAATTATGAAAGAGTCTTCTTGCATGAGATTTCTACCAAACCAAAAGCCAGGAGGGGTTAATATGATACAGTACTGCTCAGCCTTGTCCATGGATACTTTTGAGAAGAAAGACAGGACAAGTAGGGAGAAACAGAACAGGTATTAAGGACTCGAAGGCAAGTTGTCTCTAGGGAAACCAGCGCAGCGCACATGTGGGTGTACCAGGACACAGCAAGCTTTGTCTCCACTGTAGAAGATTAAGAATTTGGAATTCTCATGTGGCCTGGACACACAACCCTATTTTATTCTGATGCTACCTGCTTATATAGAGTGAGTAAAATATAGCGGGTGTCTGGCAGCTTCAGAGTCATTCATGGCTGGGGGTTATGGAGAGACTATGACCATTAGCTACTGTAGGACTGTCCTTCATGACTGGGCCATGAAGGAAGGGTCACCTGCATCATCACTTCAGTAACCCTCCTTGTGTGTCCCTTCAGCCCACTCTGATATATTTCATGGGTCCCTACAGAGCCGAGTGAGGGGGATGGAGTCCTACTTTATTATCCTGAAACACTGAAAATCTAATTAAAAGTCTAATATACAATATTCCCTTCAAAATCCAAATGTCATTTACAGAAACATCAAAGAGGAGAGGCGTGGAGTTGGATGGCCCTGTGGAGGTAATCAAGACTCCTCTCATGTGACTTCTGCTGATGACGCACAGGTCATTATTAGGGGTCTGCTTACATAAGAACATCTAGGGACAGTATCATTAGAGCCCCCACATATTTAATATGCCAGCGCACCGTCTCAGAACAGTTCTGGCTTTAAGGCAGAGAAGGTTTAGTCCCCAGACCCGCAATATAAAAAGGTCTATTTACCTTTACCAAAATATTGCTGCATACATGGGGAAAATGCATGGGCTGATTCCTCCCACAATTAAAAACCTCATGGGGTTGGGGTAAGACTTCATTCAGAAAACCAAAACAAGTACACAGATCTATATTCCTGCAGGGAGATGGGAGGCAGAGACAGGAGAATCTGGACGCTCTCAAGTCAATGAGCCCTCATTGCAAGCATGAGGACCTGAGTTCCTTCCCTCAAGAACCTGTTTTTGTTGTTGTTGTTTGCTTTAAAAAAAAAAAGAGCACAGCATAATGGCATGCACTTATAACTCCACCAGCACTGGGGAGGAGGAGACAGGAAGATGCCTGAGGCTCGTTCTCCAAGTCAGAGACCCTGCCTCAAAAAACAAGTAGGATAGGCACTAAAATAAATGGCTTTTTGGAAAAGAGTATTTTCTGTGTAAGCATAAAGGAACTTAGTTTGAATCCCTAGCACCCATTTACAAAGCTGGCCATGGCTGTGAGTTCCTATAATCTCAGCACTATGAGGTAGACATAGATGGACTGCAATAGCTGTCTGGCTAGCCAGCCTACACAGTACATTTCCAGGTCTCTGAGAGATCCTGATTCAAGACAGTAAAGTGAAAAGTGATGGAAATAATGCCTAAAGTCCTGCTCTGGCCTCTGCATGTGTGCACAGGTGCGCACATCTACACACTGAGATGTATACAACACACACACACACACACACGAGGAAAAGAAGGAGGAAAGGTGAAGAAAGGTGACAAAGAAGAAAGCAATCAACAACACCAATACATACATACATACATACATACATACATACATACAAACATACATACATAAAAACATAAAATAAAACAGAGAAAAAGTCAAGATAGATGGTGCCTGCAGAATGATAACCAAGACTGTCCTTTGCCTTCCACATGTACACACACACACACACACTTCTACAACTAGCAGGGAAAATTCAAAATGTACTACAAGAGTTTTTGAAGAATATTATCAAGATACTGTCTCTGAAAAGATTACACGTTGACAAAACTATAAAATACAGATGGGGAAAGTGTTATGTATGCCAGAGGCACACAGACAAAAATCTTTTTATTGTGGAGCTTGGGCTTGGAATGTGAATGTGGACTTGGAAAAGGGAAAGATAATTTGTTTTCATCATTAAATCTTTGCTGTTGTTCTTAGTGTATGTACACAGCAACACATTTCATTATGACATTTTCAAGCACAGACATCATTACACTATGTTCTTTTCTATCCCCTGTTCGAGTTTGATTTATATGGCTATGATAAAACACCGTGACCCAAAGAAATTTAGGGGATGAAGGGTTTATTTAGACTATAATTTCAGATCACAACCCATCATTGGGTGAATCGGAATGGGAACTCTAGAAGAAATTAAAAGTAGAAACTGGAGGAATGCTATGTGCTGGCTTAGAATCTGACCTATAATAAGCTAGCTTTTTATGCAGTCCAGAACTGCCTTTCTAGGGAATGGTGCCACCCACAGCGACTGGGCCCTGCTATATCAATTACTAACTGAAACGGGTCCCCACAGATGTGCTCAAAGGCCAATCCTATTCAGGCTATTTCTCAGGTGACTCTAGGCTAGCGTCAGGCTAACTAGGACACCGCCTTGGCCCCTACTCAGTCTCTCCAACTCTTGCTGCACCACCTCTGATCCCAACAGGTCTGACTTCCCTTTTACTGACACATGTATGCCATTGCCCTTAGTCCGTTTTTCCTTCTTTTTGCAAAGGATCTCTCATCTCAACTACTTGTTTTCTGAAGGTGATCAAAGTGATGCTGTGGGCCCCCTGAACTCCACAGTGTACTTCTAACAGAAGCCATGCCAACCCCACCCACTCACTTATCTGTCTATAGTTCAAGGACTTCAATTGCAATTTGAATGACTTTATTTCCACCTCTAACACATGAATAACAACCTCAGGTTCCTCTTTAATGCATATAACACTATTAATATTTAAAAGCACTGATATGTGGGCTAAAGAAATGGCTCTGTAGATAGAAGTGCTTTCTATTCAAGTCTGATCACCTGGGTTTGGATTCACAGAACCCACAGAAAAACCAGACACATTAGAACTCATGTAATGCCAGTCTTTCTTCAAGGAGATGGGAGGCACAGACAGAAGTATCCCTGGAAGCAAAAGCAAATGAACAACAGACCCTATCTTGAAGGCAAAGATTGATACCCCAGGTTGTCCTCTGATCTCGTCACACACAGTGGCACGTTCATGATCACACACACAAATACATTCAGGCAAGCACACACACATTCTTGCATATAATCAACTAGCAGACACTCAAATGCCTAGAGAGTTCAGCAAGAAGAAATTACAAATCTGCATTATGTATTTTTACCATTTAATTTTCTCCAACGAGCGTAGACGACTCATGTGCTCTAGAACCTGAGGTAGTTCTGCCATGTAAGATCTCACACAGCTAAGGAGCTATCAGGAAGTGTTCTTAAGGATCTCATGAGCAATGAGTGGCTACAACATAATCCAAAAGAAAAGAGTGGGGAATACTACCCAGGGAAGCAATAGCTGTTAAAATGTTTCCAGTGTTGGAACCTGTAGAGAGAGACCAAGTTTAGGGCCCAGAGAGTGGGGAGGGCAGGCAGGGGAGCGGGACAGTGCTGGGCAAGGAAGGACATCATCAAAAGATTATATTTAGTTGCATCAGCAGCTCTCCAACTTGATCAGGTTACAGAGCACCCAAAATTCGTGCAGCTGTCTGAAAAACAACAAACTATTTCTGGAGCTCTCCGAAATAATGAAATATTAATCTCACTTAAGAAGGCAGAATAATCTGCTTGTTGAGTATCTGAGTAAAAGATGCAGTGGAATCGATAGTTTTAATTATAAAATCGTTGTACATATGCATATACACATATAGTTTTTATTTTAGTGAGTAAAGGACACAGTTCATGGTTTTTACATAATATTTTGGTTCAGATTATAGGGCTAGGGCCCAGGGTTGGTCTGGAACATGGCTGCTTTTAGCCTTAGTTTCTGGATGATTAAGTAATATGACAGCACTTCACTGAAAGTAATGGAAAAGGAAGTGAATTTTGAAAGACACATAGACGCTGGTTAGGAAGGAAATACAACTCAAGTTAAAGAAAATAGAAAGTTAAACAAAGCAAGGAGTGGAGAACAAAACTTTTTAATTTTTGCTCTAACAACTATTTTCTAGACTGACTTGAACCTCAGGTTTTGTTTTGGAGCTATATAAAACCAAGCAACAAGAACACAGAGTGCAGAGCCCCTACGATAAGAAATTTAGGAGATAACTATAGGAGGAAGAGGAGCATAAACAACTTCCCTACCCTCTACCAGGTGAAAGGAAACATTCCATCCTCAGAAGGCACCCATGGGGATCTCAAACCTTGACTATTATCACTGAGAACAATACAAGTCCTTTCAATAGTTATGATGACAAAAGGACCCACAAACAAGTCTAAACCTTCAAAACCCTGAACCTGGAATGGTGAAAAAATAAAAGTGGTTTCCAGTTTCATAAGAGGGATGAGAGAGCCGTATAGTCTGTAGTCCTAGCACCTGGATCAGGTTGTCAAGGGGATTCTTAATCTAAAATATAAAGAACAAGTCAGGGGTAGTGACACAGGACTTTAATCCCGGTACTCAGGAGGCAGAGGCAGGACTTCTATGAGTTCAGGCCTGGTCTGCATAGTGACTTCCAGACCAGCCATGTCTACATATTGAAACGCCATCTTGAGACATAAAATAAAGTAAAATCATCATCAACAACAATGACTCCCCCAAAAAAGCTAAACAAAAATGAAGAACTGATAAATAGCATCTTTATTCTAGAACTAATTAAACAAGGACTAATTAAACAAAAATCTAAGAAAACTGGACAATTTATGATTTTTAAAAAATGTCAGGAAACAAGAAAACAGAAGGATGAAAGATTAAGACAACAGACGTGAAAAAATGCACATGATTCAGACACAGTAAGTAGAGCTAATGTTTCAAAAAGAAAAGGGATTTTAAAAAGACTAAACAATTTCAAATAGAAAGAAAACAATTTCCTTTTTTACTCCAGGGCTAACACACAATGGATACAAAATGGCATCTTAGGTTAGAAAAAAGTACTCAAAATAATGAAAGGAATACACCCCAAGGACACAGGAGCCAGCTTACATTTCCTTAACAGTGACCATATCTGAGATAATATGAACAGTAACATTATTAAGCACAGTAATGAATTCAAGACTGTTGGAAAAAGATATGAATTCATAAATTCATACTGACAACAGGAAGAATCTTTTTAAAGGGAATACGGTATTATTTGAGTTCTAAAGGCCCAGAAATATTTGAGTTGTAAATTCCTACAAAAGGACAGGGATCAGAACAAAGCAAGGTAGCACCACATGTAGTCCCAGCAACTAAGAGCTGAAGGAAGGAGGATCAGGAATTCAAGGCCATGTTCTGCTACGTAGTGAGACCAGGCCAGGCCACATGAGACTTAGAGAGACAGAGAAACAGAGACAGAGACAGAGACAGAGACAGAGAGAGAGAGAGAGAGAGAGAGAGAGAGAGAGAGAGAGAGAGAGAGAAAGAGAATGCCATTAAGTTTACTTTAAATAATGCATAAAAGTTAAAAATATATTACTCCTAACTCAGATACAAAAAAATCCTGAGCAAAATGCCAAAACACTGATATCAGCAGTATGTGAAAGAAAGACTATATCATCATCAATTTGTGTTTAACCAAGAATTACAGATTGATTTAACATTAGAAAATCAATCCTTGCGGTTTGTCTCAGTAAGACACTATAGCAACATCAAAACAGTACCTCAACAAGGATTCATGATAAAACCTAAATCTCAGTAAAACATAAGCAGAAAGGAGCATCCTTGCTCACAGGAAAAATACCCACATGCCAAACAGTAAAAACCCCTGGATCACCCTTAATAGGAGATATTAAAGAAGCTTCAGAACCCTGCCCTCATCAATTTAATCATCTTATCAAATATTATAAGTAAATTAAGATGAAGATGTTTTTTAAAAATCTAATCTTCAAGTAGAGACTAGAGAGAGAGCTCAGCAGTTAAAAGCTCTTACGATTCTTGAAGAGGACTTCAGTTTATCTTACAGTGTGCACACAGAGTGGCTTACAACTTGCCTGTAACTTGGGCTCATGGGGATCTGACACCTCTTCTGTTCCCTGTGGGAACCTCCATACAAGCATACACATAAATAATAAAATAAATCTTTAGAAAAATGCTACCTCTATGTACCTAAAGCATTTCTGTAATAAATTATAGAACACATCAATTTTCTATCATAGTATGCATTAATATAAAGTGTACAGTGATGACTATACTTATAACACCCATCCATTGCTAGAAACATTCCCATCATCCCACACTGAGTCTTTGTACCCATCAGATAATAACATCCCATTTCCTCTCGTCAGACCCTGACAAAACCACTCTCCTCTGTCTAGGTGGCTGTAACCACTTGGGATACTGGAAGTAAGTGTTATTACATAAGATTTGCATCACAGCACCTTTTCACTTACAGAAATGTCTTCCAGGACTATTAACGAAACAGCCCAGGTACACACTTGATTACTTTTTCTGGATGGATATGTGAACTTACCACACTCCATGAATATTGTTAGATATCGGAGTCATTTCTGTCTTTTGATCACTGTGAACAGGGCTAAATGAATGTTTGAATCTGCTGGTTTAATTTATTTAGGTATATATCTCAAAAATGAAAGTTCTATCAGCATGATTTTTAAAAGAAAAATACCACTTATGGGTTGGGGATATGAGTCAGTGGGTAATGAACTTGCATAGCAAGCATGAAGACAAGAGTTCAGATTTCCGGAAGCTAAATAAAGTGGGAATTAGTACTGTGTATATATAATCCCATCAATCCTAAAATGGGATGCAGGAATGGGACAATCCCCAGAAATCTGAAACCCAGACGGACTGATTAACATTGAGGTGAACAACAAGAAATATTACGTTTATGAAAAAAATAGTATTTACACATGTACTTATATTTGTGGTGGGTGAATGTGCCACTGCATGCATGACAAGGTCATATAACTTATGTTAATAGTTCTCTTCTTCAACCGTGAGTCCTGTAGAATAAATTTAGATCTTGAGGGTTGGTGGCAAGTGTCTTTACTTACTGAGCTATCTTGCTGGCCTGAAAGTTGTGAACAAGGAAGAAGATGAGGACTGACCCTCCACATAGTCTCATGACCTTTACATATACACTGTGGTTCTTGCTTGACTCTCAACAGACATTGCTCACCCATCAAACACACACACACACACACACACACACACACACACACACACACACAGCATATGCAAAAAAAAAATAAAAGAAACATAAGATGACATTATACTAATACCAAAAAACAAATACAACTAAGAATCAACCAGAAACATACAAATATGTAGCACAGCTACAGAAGAAATCATAAAATGTTACAGAGGACAGAAAAAGACTTAAAAGTATTTAAAAATATGTCAAAGTATAAGAGATCAAGACCATAAAAATATCAGTTTCTTTTAAATTCTTCAATAGGTCCCACAAATCTAATAATCCCCCCACCCCATTTGAGTTCAGAACTAGAGGGCTCTATAACTGCTACCAGTATCCATCATGGGTGCTCAATCAAGGACAAAGGGTGTCAGGCTATTATCAGTAGCTGAGTAGACTATGTTTCAAAAGATTAAGGCTATGCCTACCTGGATAGAGTTACTATGTCAAGGGATTCAAAAAGCTGTGATTTTTCTAGATGCCTTGTGCTTACTTTTAACAACTAAGTTTAGTGTTTCTTAACAGCTCAAAGACAGAGAGAAGGATCAAAGCATTATTCGCTTTCAATGAAAATTTATCACTCTTTATATGATCCAAGTGTTCCTGATTACATGTACTGAGCACGCAGAAACAGACGGAATGAAGGAGCCAAGAAGCACATCAACTGTATCAAGTGCTACCAGTACTTAAACGACATCAGGCTCTCTACTCCTCGGTCACTTGTGAATTCTCTCAGAAGCATGGGAAACATGAGATGCTGATTAACTGAGCATTTATGAACAGACTCCTGTGAGATACTGTATGACAAAAACACTTTCCCTTCCCTACAGGGAATGAGATTAGCTGCTCCTGGATTTCATTCTGGGACTGGTTTTATTTTTAAAAGAAATTTATATATGCTGGACAGCAGTGTACTATTCCATAAAGGTTAACCCAAGGTTCTTTTTACTTTTTTTTATTTGCTGTGCATGAGGCATGCATGTCATGCATGCATCTGTATGGGCATGTGTATAAGGGGTGTAACTGCGCATGGGGGTGTGCGCATATGGATGCCAAGGCCAGTGCTGGGAATCACTTTGCATCTTATTCTTGAGTCAAGTATTCTCAATCAAACCCAGAGCTAACCCATATGGAAAGTCTTGCTACCCAGCTTGTTCTGGGGATTGTAGGTGGGATTAAGTGAGTCTGGGGATCAGAACTCCTATCCTCACACTTGTGTTGGAAGAGCTTTAACCAGTGAACTCTCGCCACAGAACCACAGCTACTAAGTTTTAGATCAATTTTACCTTAAACACTTCTTGATGCCACTAATTTGTACTTATGTGAAAAGAAATAAAGGAAGATATGATGATATCTAAAGTCACATTTATATTATGATGTACCTATTGCCTGATTTCTACTGGATAAGGAAATACATAGAGTTTAGGGGAGGAGTTGAGGAGCTGAGGAGCTAGGTCAGTCAGTAAAGTGCTTGTCGTTTGTGCTGATCATATTTCTGTGAACTTGACACAAGTTAGAGTCATTTGGGAAGAACTTCTCAATTGATAACATAAGATAGCCTGTATGGAAACCTACAGGACATATTCTTCATTGATGCTCGTGTGGGAGGTCCTAGCTCACTGTCATTGTCACCCCAGGGCAGGCTGAGCAAGCCATGAGAAGCAACTAGTAGGTACTGCTGTTTCTGCCTTAACTTTCTACCCTGGCTTTTCTGGATGATGGTTTACCAGTGAGGAGATGACATCACCCTTTCCCCGCTATGTTGCTTTTCAGCATGATGTTTTATCATAACATAAACATAAGTAACATAAATCCTAAATGAGACACCTTGTAAGCAGCAGTGCTTAGGTGTGATTGTCAGAAACTCTGTAATCATGTGGACTGGAGTAGGGTCCTGTGCACAAGCAGTAACATCAGAATGGAGGGGAGACAGGATGTTCTATGGGGCTTGCTAGTCAGCCCTCGGAGTCTAATGGTGAGCTCCAGGCCAATGAGAGACCTTGTCACACAAAAAGAGAAGAAGGTGTTCCTAACATAACCCTTTGGCCTCCAACCACAAGTGCACAAATGCTCACACATAAAACACATATATGCAAGCATAAGAATTTAAAAATAATGGGAATGTGCTAACTACAGGAAACAAAGGAACAACATGGAACTTTACTCTGTGCTTTTTGAATTTTCAAGCATTTTTTTTGAAATGAGCATAGAGAGTTTTATTTCTCATCAGACAGGGAGAAATAATTAATATCAAAAGCACTCATGTAGTGCTTTACACACAACAGGAGGTCAGCACAGAAGGCATTTTTGCTGTTCATCTCCAGGTCTCAAGAAAGAGGAGGCTCTCTGAAAGGGCTCCACAGTTAACCAGAAGTCATCAAGTGAGGACAAGCCACAGACTGTGACTTAATGCACCCTGTTAGGAAGAGATGTGGAGAGCAGAGAGGAAGTACGGAGCTCTTCTTTCGATAATGATGTTTGGATCAAAGGAGGAAAGGTTCTGAAGACAACATGGGTGGCCTCACAATTATATGAGGAACAGACTGTTCATGGAATCAGATTGTCTTCTAACAACTTATATTCATACCTATAAAGTAGTACAGCTCTTGGTCATTCTCATAGAAGCTTCTTTTGCAGTAGAGGCAGTTCATACAGAGACTCACAAACTGGCAAAAGCATTGAGAATAACTGACCTCCACAGAGTATTTCTAGCAACCATCTACACAAGAACGGAGTACAATGAGGAAAGGAGTGCGTGTGGAGAGAATGTAAGAGCCAATAGGTGAGTATTATGAAATGTCTGCAGTCTTCTGGACACAGCACGGCACTGTACTCACTAACTCTGCAGCTATAGCTACCTGCACAAGAGCAAGCCAGTCACCAGGCCATCGAGTATATCGGAGAGAAGTGCAAACACACATGCGTACACACACACACACACACACACACACACACTCAAAATGAAGAGAAAACAAATTCTCATTCCTCTACAGAGGGAAAAGAATGTCCAATAATGTGTCCTTGAGGGCTGGGGGTGGGGTTAGGAGGCAGGGATGGCAGCACAGTTGAGAGAAGAAGGCTGTTTCATGGCTACCTTCTGTTTTTAACCAGCTAACTTGAACCTGAATGGGACCCAGGAATAAGGTGCAATGAGGAGAAATGAGAAGGGTTTCACTCATGCCAGCCTGTCTCCACACTTACCATTTATTACACCCAAAGGAACCCAGAAAACATAGCCCCAACAAATAACATTGTTAAAGCTGTTTGTCCATCTGAATCACCCAATCCTTGTGTGTGATCAGCCCTAGAGCTTGATCAACCCTCAGGGGTCTGAGAACAGCACCAAAGCTCCCAGATTTTAGTATATATTCATTCATTTTCCCTGATTCCCCTCTCTAATCCTAATTACGCAGGACTGGCCTGAAGCTGCGATTTTTTTTTTTCAAAAACGTTAACATAGTTGTTTACAACTTTAAAAAAAAAAGCGGCACGTTTGCATTCGGAGACCCCTTGCTTTAATTTATGCAAACCTTAAAACATTTTTTTAGCCCTGAGTTAGACCATCTGTGCAAGAAATAAAAAACGCCTAAGGGTAAAATAGGAAAGGGGATGAGGTTGAGGATATACATACCAGGAAGTAGACAGCCCGCTGGCTAGCAACCACTGCTGTGACCTTTACTACTTGAGAGAATAAGGGTAATTTTCATACATCTCTGTTTGGGGCGGGGAGTCTCTCTTCTTCTCTGTTAATAAAAATTTGTCAGAGTAGATTCTATGTAGACAACAGAAGTCGGCTTTGACACTTGTGCTGTGAGGCACACAAAGTGGGATAGGGTGGAGAGAGGCTAAGCTGAGGAGACACAGGTGTGAGGTTCACGCCTACAACCTGAACACTGGAAAGGCTGAGGTGGGAGGAGCCCTGTGAGGTCCACGCTAGCCTAGGCTAACAGTAAGTTCCAGTCACCCTGGATTACAGTGGCATTTTCCCTAATTCAAAACAAAAAAAATTAGGAACACAGAAAGATATATACATATAACAGGCTAAATGAGATTAAGTCAGAAGGGGCTTGAGAACTCTGAAATAGCAGAGGAAGATAGGAACAGATGAAATAATTGAGTAGCTCCTTGCATGTCTGTCACTGCACAGGGGATAATAGCATTCAATGTGTTTCAAAGCTTCACCATATTTAATGTGAAAATGTATACAAATGAAAAATCAGAACTGGGGAGGCCAAGGCAGGAAGATTACAAGTTCAAAGTCATTCAGGGCTTCAGACTGAGACTCTGCCGAAAATAAACAAACAAATTAACAACAAACAAATAAACAGTCTACACTTGCTACCAAACTTGAGGATCTGATTGACCCCCCCAAGATTCACATGATGGAAGGAGAAAGATGTTCCTACATGTGTGTGGTTCTGTTCTCTGACTACTACACTTGCTCTGTGTCATCTGCCATCTAAGTAACTAAATAAATGAGTAAGCAAGTACATACATACATACATACAAACATACATACATACAAAACATGCATACATGCATGCATGCATACAAACATAATACATATATACATGCATGCATACAAACATACAAACATGCATATAAACATACATACATATATACATACAAACATGCACACAAACATACATACATACATACAAATATGCAAATATGCATACAAACCTACATACATATACACATGCATACATATAAACATGCATACAAACATACATACATAAATGTAATTTTTAAAAAAAAGGGGGGGGGAAAGGTGACCATTTTGTGTACTGTAAGAAACAAAGGATCTTAGTGATACACTAAGACAACAGGAACAAAATGAAATCAACCCACGTCAAACAGCCCTTTTTCTACCAAAGGGGAACCGAGATCTGAACCGAGCTGGTGAACACACAGGACAGGAACTCACTTCTTTCTCTTATTCTTTTTTAAGTCTTTTATGACGGGGGCTTGGTGATGCATCTATCTTCAACCCCAGTGCCAAGAGGCAGAAGACAATCAGTTCATTGCGAGTTTGAGGACAGCATGAGCTACTGAGTGAGTTCAAGGACAGCCAGGGCTACACAGTGAGACTCTGTTTCCAAAACAAATCACATGAAGTAAAGGGGGAAGGAATTGATCACTTAAGTCACATAAATTCTGAGATTGCACAGGGGTGGCTTTGTGGAAACAAAACTTTTACCATTCAGTTGAAGGGCATTAAAATATTTGCATAAAGGTTTTAATAGGTGACAGTGATAAAAATATTTACATAAAAGTCTTATAACTTGTAGTTGATAAAAAATATTTTAATTACTTGTCCTAAACAGGTTTTACAGTACCTGACAAAAAAGACAAAAGTGTTATCACCCAGAGTCAAAAAAGAAGCAGCAAAACAGGACTGAAGGGGAGGAGGGGGGAGGGGGAGGGGGAAGGGGGAGGGGGAGGGGGGAGGGGGAGGGGGAGGAGGGGGGAGGGGGAGGGGGAGGAGGGGGAAGGGGGAGGGGTATGAGACTGAAAACAGACCGGGTGACCGTGGATGCCAATAAACAGTACATAAGGATCCCCCCATGGCATGGGTGACATCTTTCTGTAGGGTTTGGGGGTGGGGATTGGTACACTGCCTTCCACCATAAAGTCTCCTCCCCAAACACCACTGGTTAGTGATGTCAGTCACACATGAGTAAGTTAGTGTAAACCAGAAATGACTGCCTGGCTCCTATAACAATATTATAGCAACTACACTTGCCCTGTTTTAGAGGATTTCCCGTGCCAATCTTGAAAATAAAAATGGCATCTGCACCGACTGATCTTCCATTCTACACCAAGGTGTCTAAAGGACAAGGACTGGATCAAGCTCACAGAGCATTTTCTGACCACATTCTACCAGATTCCAGGAAGACTCAGATGAATACCGTAAGTATCCAGCAGGGAGTACATCCATCCTACCCCCCAGCCTCGCCACATCTGGAGGCCAGCAGGCCCTCTTTGAATTTCAGGTGTGTTTAAACAGCACTTCTCCCAAAATCAAAGCTTTTTAACAGACAGTAATATTACTCTGGAAAACGGGTGGCTTTCTTCTTAGGACTGGAGAATTAACATTACAAAGGCCTGACCTTCCCCGAATTAAATATCCCCCAAAGGAGCATGAGAATGTTTTGTGGGTTTGTTCATATTGCATTTCTTTCTTTTGATTACTTTTGGGACTTATTAAGGAATTCAGGCTTCTGCCCCTCTTCCCAATTTCCTTTCAGGGGCCTCAAGGTGCCCAGGGATGAAGGAAAGGAGAAAAACCCAATCGCAGGGGATGAGAGGAGCATCAAAGACAAAAACACTGTTGTTTATCAAAGAAAAAGTTTAAAAAACCCAAACTTCAAAGATGCAGTATATACTCGGTGGGGTCTGTCAATGGTTCAGAACATGTACATATAGCTATGGTATATGGAATTAAAAACAAAACCTCATGTAATGACACATTTTAGGAATGGTGTGAAATTAGCTTTGAAACAAAGCCAAGTATGGAGTGTTGAGGCACTGAATGTCCTCAAAAGACTCAGAATGACAGGCGGGTTTTCCCATTATTTACTATTAATCTACTACTGTACTCTAACTTTTTTTAAAAAAAATGTTTTCAATGATTCTGGGGATCAAACCCAAGGCTTAGGCACACTATAAAATGCTCTTACCACGGAGACACAGCCCTAGCTCCTCACTGGAGGATTGTAGGGGTGCTCTACCACTGAACCACACACCCAAACACTCACTGGGGAATATTTTAGATTTATGTGTTTCGGGGATGGGGGCAGAGGGAGAGAAAGAATGTGTAATTGTTAGTGGTGTTCAAAAGAAAGACAGGCAGTTGTGAGTCCCCTGATGGGTATACTAAGCCAACTCTCTCCAGTTCCTTCATCATGTAATTCTAGGTAGGCACTTTACCACTGAGCCATTCACTGGAAGATTCCAGGCAGGCCCTCTACTCCTGAACCATATCCTCAGCATCTTATGTAGATATGAAAATAGAATCAGGTATCTCAGGAAGAATATTCTGGTGAGATGTTCTGGGAAAGAGGGAACGGCATCAAAATGCAAATCTCAGGACAATTTGAGGACTGCCTGGATTGCATATCAAGATCCTACCTCAAAAAATAGAAGAGGAACCTGGAATAGGGCTCAAATGTTTGCCACAGACATCATATCTGTCCACCTCCCCAAACCTATCTAAATGGCTGGTGGCTCCTGGGTTGGGCAGAGGGGAAATGCCTGTAATTCCAGTCCCAGAAGACAAAGACAGGAATCTTTTGACTGGAGAGACACATAGGCATGCTCTGAGTTTGACTGAGAGACCGTGTCTCAGCAAATGAAGTGAGCAATTTCTAACATCAACCAGGGGCCTCCACATTCATGCTCATACACATGCTCATGGAAAAATGTAGATAAAAATGTAGATAGATAGATAGATAGATAGATAGATAGATAGATAGATAGATAGACAGACAGACAGACAGACAGACAGACAGACAGACAGACAGACAGAGACAGACACAGACAGAAGTGTTTCTGGAAACATCTAAGGAATGCTTCATGGAGGGGTGGGGGTGTGAGGCAAACTTCCCTGGGCTTTGTTCTGTATTTGACTCATTACCTCTGTTATCCTCAAGACTTCAAGGGCATGGCTGTAATTTACCTATCTCTTCCATATGGCAAGCAGGTTCCAAAAGCCCCGCAGAAACCACATGATAGAGGTGTTATTAGACACAGCTTTACAACCTGAGAAAGTCAAACTGAGAGTGAAGGAACTTTCACCATCAGATGCACTTGACATCAAAGCTGGGGCCACTCTGAACCCAGCTGTTTCACATTAAGTCTGCATCTCTAGCCACACCACACCGGTCTGTACTTGTCAACTGGGTCTGTGAGATTCCTGGGCAAGGTCACAAGCTAGCTCAGGCAACCTGTGAGAGTTTACACTACCGGATCACTTCCGCATACCATCTGTACTCATGTTTCTGATGACAACCCTCAGCAAGTCTCAGGTTCTCATATGTATACCCACAGACACAGCAATGTGCCTCAAACTTCTCAGTACCTCTTCCTCCTTCTGTTCACTGCCTTTCATATTCTTGAAAACTTCATGGAATGGACTTTTCCACTCACCCCTGGATATTAAATGGTAGGACTCACTCTTAAAAGTATGCCAAGCATTTAAAGGGGAGAAGGAAACAGAAAGGGCCTTCATTGACCTGAAGACTATGATCTCGAAGGATGGATGAGGGGGAGGAGACGGTGATGCTCGCTTATCCTCTCAGGGGGAGGATCTAAGGTTCAAGGTCCTCTTCATGTACGTAGGAAGTCTGAGGCCAGCTCAGTTACATGAGGCCCTACCTCAAAAAGTTAAAACAATGCCAGCACGATTCTTCATCAGAAAAAGACAACTGCCAGATCTGACTACCTCAGGCCAATCCTTAGAATTGACATGGTACAGAGAGAACTTGCTTCCACAAGTTGAGCCCTGACCTCCAAAAGACTGTGGCAAGAATGCACACAAGTAAATAAATGTAATCCAAACAAAAACAAAGAGTAGGCTATAGTAAGTTACTGGGATATCTACCTGGGAAGAAGGGAAGACAGTGGCAAAGTTCACATAGAGGTGGCCTGCCTCAAGTCATGGAGAAGAAACGAAGCAAGAGAGGGAGGAGAACACTGACTGAGAGAGAGGCAGTTTTGGAAGACTTCAAAAGGAGTGTACTCAGGATGTGTAGAGAAGCAAAGAACCCAGGAGAAGGAAAACTGAGACATCCTAGTCATAAAGCAGAGTCTAGTCTGACTAAAGGAAGTCAAGTATTACCTAGCAAGGAAGTAGCGGGGTTCTGATCACACAGGTTTCCTCCGCCCTGCATCCAGTCATCTCAGCATCAATACCAGCTTGGGTGTGGCCAGAAAAGACCTACTAGGAGTGCCTACTCATTGATGATCATCAGCTGTGTCCTGGGACTTTGTGACCAGGAGTACAAGTATTCCTAAACAAGTGTGTGTGTGTATGTAAACACACACATCTAATGACAAATAAAAGCATACACAGTTTCTCAAATGATTATGAAGTCACAAAAAAGCGAAGATCATGGAGGAGGAAGCAACTCTTTGTATTTTGTAATAACAGCATAATGTTGCCCTCTTAAAATCGAAAAAAAATTAAACTACTTTTAAGTGTGTGTGTGTGTGTGTGTGTGTGTGTATACACACATAATGCACATGCCAATGGATGCTAGAGGTGTTGAATCCCCTGGAGCTAGAGTTAATGATTGTTCCACACTACCCAATGGGGTGCTGTGAACTGAACCTGGACCCTCTGGAGAGCAGTACATGCTCTTAACTGCTGAGACATCACTCCAACCCTCAACCTCTTGAATTAAAACAATAACAAATTCCAAAGAAGGCAAGCTGTCCATACTCAAGATGTAAAAGGTACCACAAGACAAAGGCTGTTCAAAGAAGCCTGCTGAGGGTCTAGTTCTTTAGATGAAAAGGTAAGTTCCCAAAAACACTGAAAGGGAGGTGGAGGAAGTTGAAAGACAAGAGGGACAAGGGAGGGGGCAGGCAGGCCAGGACCAGTAGAGGCTGGCCATGTCACAGAAGCAAAGGGCGCCCCAGGAAACTACAGCCTCTTGCCAGGCCTGTCAAAAAACCTTAGGAAGGAAGCTGGGGTAGACAGCAGTGAAATCCCCTTAGCTCAGAAGGCCTGCTGGAGACAAAATGAAACGCGATCCTGTCTGGGCGGCCCCTGGGTAACATTTTCACTCCTGAGTTCCATTTTCAGTTTAGGTTGAGATTTTTTAAGAAGACAGCAAGCAGCACTGGAGTCCCAGGTGACAAGATCTGCTCCGATTTAGTCTTTGAATGTTGCAAATTAAATTCCCTCATCAGGCCTCTAATCACTCTTACCAGATGGGGCTTGTGCTCAATTTTGGATCCACAGGAAATTTAATGGTTATTGTTTCTGTTTAAATAGGAGATTATTGCATTTTAATAAGTTCTCTTTGGGACTTGCAGCAACAATAGAGTACTATGAATTACTGTAGACGGCTGTTACTGCATGCTGGGGAAAAATCAAGTTACTAAGTGTGACAAGTTGCTTTCTCTTCCCTTCCAGCAATCGCTCCGAGTGTATTTACCACCAAATTAAGTATGTGCCGAGGGGATAATATTTTTATCCTGCCGAGGGGGAGAAGGAGCTTGTCTGTGGATTTTCATTAAAATGACACATCTGTTCAGCAATTTCACAAAGTAATTCTGCTGAAAGTTTTATCAGCTAATTTTAATTATTCACTCCAGTGGGTTGAATACAGGATTCATCATGTTGAATTAATACATTTGACGGGAATTTCACAAAGAGGGGGGAGAAAAAGCAATCAACAAATTGAATTGTCATGCAATATGGATTAAATCGAGATTCTTTAATTAGGATAAGCCTGAGATTTGGTATTTTGAAGGTATTAGAAAGCTTAGCAATACAGTGGTAAAGATTAAGAAAATGCAATTAAATATTACACTTTGGACACTGGCGGGATCACATGTGAGCTACAGTCCTCTTTGAAGCAGGACAGTTAATAGTGTCAGTTTCCGGGACCGCTCACTGGTGGAACTACTGTCAATGAGAAACAGCTGCTGTTTGTTTGCCAGAGAGGAATGAAAAGGTAATCATGTTTTAAAAGAGTGGGAGCTGACTCCCTCTAAACCACAATGAAAGAATTGTGGGCCCCAGTATGATCAAATACTTGGGAAATGCAATGTTTGACTTCAGTTCTGCACCCACTAAACATACACTTTTAAGAAATGCAAATATTCCTATTGATCACTCAAGACAGAGATACCCTATTAGATGGACATGGAGAACAAGCTAGACCCTGCTCACGAGACAGATACAGAGTCTGGAGAATCTATCTGAATAATGAAGGGCCCTTTGTTGCACCACTGACATTGTACAATGAAAGGAGGTGACTGATCACAGTTAACTTAAACACAGAAGTATATGTGGTGACCAGGAGACAGATCACTGAAGAGAATGCAAACTAGACAAGTGTATTGTACAGGTTCCTGATCTCAAATGTATAGGTGGCCTTCAGTGATAGGGACAATTGTTCCTATTTCTTTCTGTGCCTGCTATAAAACACTCTGACCAAAAGCAACTTAGGGAAGGAAAGGGTTAATCTGGCTTACAGTTCTAGGTCACAGTGCACTCTTTGAGGAAGGCAGGGAAGAAACTCAACAAAGTCCTTCATACTGAAACCATGGGATAGTGCTTCCTTCTAGCTCACTGGCAAATTCACAGTCAACAAACTTCCTAAAACAGCCCAAGACTACCTGCCAAGGGGATGGTGTCACCCAGAGTGGACTGTCTTCATATTAATTAATGATCAAGACAATTCTCCACAGACATGTCAACAGGCCAATCTAATCTGGGCAATCCATCAACTAAGAATCTCAGGTGACTCTAGACATTTAGATCTAAGTACAACAACAAAGAAATCATTTTATTAGGGGGCATTTTTAAGCTAATTGATTCATAGAATTTAAAAACTGCTTTTTAATTCTGTATTATTTGAGAGAGATACAAACAAATGGTATTGCATTTTGGGTAAGTAAAAAACAACAGCAAATAATCCCATGTTTTAAATCTGCTAGTATTAATTCACTCAGTATTTATGTTCCACTCATTGTTCTGGATTTGGGAAGAAAACACACCATTAGATCCTCTGGAACTGAAGTTACAGATGGTTGTAAACTGCATAACATGGGATCTGGGAGCCAAATTCAGGTCCTCTATAAGAACAGTATGTGTTCTTAACTGCTAAACCATATCTTCAGCATTGGAATCAAAAATTCCTTACAAATATTATTTAAGTTAGAGTGTTGACATTAATTAAAATCCACATGAAAAAATAAACAATATCAAAGGCGATTAAGTAGGTAGAGGACTCACTTCTGTCTTCTCTTTTAAAAAAAATTTAAAGACAACTGCTTCAAATAGTAACCATAGATTTGTGGCATAGCACAAAACATATAAAGATAATGATAATATGAAGGCAGAGAATATTGATAAAAGAAATAATGAAATAGTTAAAAAAACAAAAACAGGAAGCATGTAGTCATCGTATGATTATAAAATCATCAATCTGTTTTTATATTCTCTGGAACAGTGTTCTCATTTTTTACATGTATTATTGAGGAGTGCTTGTATCACAGAATGCACGGGGAAGTCAGAAGAGACGCTAAGGGAACTGGTTCTCTCCTTCTAGCAAGTGGGTCCTCAAATCAGGATCAAATTCAGTTTGCCAAGTTGCCAAATACAGCAACAAGTACTATTACTCAATTAGACATTTCTCCAACCCTAAATCCTTGTGTTCAAACAAATGCACAGTTGAACTTAGGATGTATAAATGTATATGATAATGATAACATAGAAGGGGGGACATGAAGCTGTAAATAAAAGCAAAGTTTGTGCCGATTATCAGAACTTAACACTGCTGAAGGCTGGAATGTGTCCAGTCTCATCTTAACTAAGTCAGTGTTAAAGTAAAATAGATTGTAGAAATGTCTCATACATATTGTCAACCCTATCACCAGCACTCAGAACCAGAGTGACGAAGGTAAAATGACACCCTAAAAAAAACTATTTTAAACAAAACAATAAACCAAAGAATACCAATAACAAAACAAATATACGGATTTTAAAAATCAAAACAAGGCACGAATCCATTCTTGCCAGTAATAATATACACTATGTTATTAAGTCCAAGAAGAAGAGAATGTTAGATTGCATTAAAATAAAAAAAAAACTGTTTAAGAAACTTACCACTTGAAATGTAAATGAAGATTATATATATATATATATATATATATAAAAGAAACTTGCCTTTGATGCAAATCCAAACAGAAAAGTAAAGTAAAATAACTGAGAAAGATGCAAATAAGGCTTGGGAGACAGTTCAGTGGGTACAACACTTGTCTCTGAAGAGTTAGGACCAATTGGATACAATGTGGGTGTGGTAGGCCACCTGTAATAAAAGTTGGAGGGAGGGAGGGAGGGAGGGAGAGAGAGAGAGAGAGAGAGAGAGAGAGAGAGAGAGAGACAGAGAGAGAGAGACAGGGCATCCCTGAAGTGAGCTGCCTGAGACGACCTTTATCAGTGAACTCAGGATTAAAGGGAGAAACACTAGAGAGAGACTGAGGAAGTGTCAAGCCTGGTCCTCCACAAAACCTGTATCCATACGTATGCATGCAAACACATACACACATGCATGCACAGTACCTATGCATATTTGTGAAAGAGAAAAAGATATGAATAAGAAAAAAAAAGCTAGGTGAGTGTATTAGAAGCCAATAGACTTAAAACCAAAATTGTACTAGATATAAACAGGGTCACTTCATGATATAGTAAGTGTCAATCAGGGAGGGCCAACACTTACTCACATACATGAACCTAAATACACGGATTAAGAAAAACCCAACAGCAAAAGAAGAAAGAATTTAACAACCTTGGTAATGTGTAATTGGAGAAAGCACTATGTCACAGAGTATAGAACCAATAAACGGCCCAGGCTGTGGAGTATCCATGAGCAACGCAGTCACCTAAACCCACCTGACTCTTTCAGAACACTTGGCTAGAAATAAGCACAGATACTTCTTTTTCATCACAAGGTGTAGATCAACTGCTATTATGCTGTCAAGTATCAACAGACCTCAATGAATGGGAGAAACAGAGTTTTTTTCCCTCTGTATTTCTAATTAAATTGTAAACTAATAGCAACAGGAAACTTGGAAAGCTCAAAATTACTTTGGAATGTATCAAAGGGTTTCCAGTTACTGAGGAATCAATGAGCAAATCACATGGGAAAAAATTTAAAAACACTGTAAATATTGTAAAATCCACTCCAATAGAAGAGGACGGTAAAATGGAAGGAATGCAGATAGAACCCATGTCCAGTGGTGCTGACGTTCTATCAGGGGGTACAGTGGTGGTTCTACAACTGTCCATTTATAACAGAACAGAATCGGGAAATAGGAGCATAGACTCTGGTAGTATTATTTCTATAGCCCAAATATAAGAACTCTTTCTTCTACTTATTTTTATCATAATTATACAGAAGGATTATTTCTGCTTTTAAAACATAACATAGACTACAGAAGGGGTCTTCTCTCAGCCTTCTAGTTTGACTTTCTATTTCAAGATAATTAATTCATTAAAATGTGATTTCATAAAGATCATTGGATATGTAAAAGGCCGTTAAGTTCCTCAAGGCAGCCTCATTCATAATAGTACCTTCCCCCTCATGCTGGGAATTGGACCTAGGGCTTCCCTAGGTATGTGCCCTAACACTGAGCTCTAGTCTCAATCCCACTGTGTACTTCAGGATGTCCATTACTCTCTAAAAAACATAAATTCATTTCAGCACAATTTCTCTTCTGAGATTTGTGCAGGGTCCTTGTTCTCATGCCTGCAGCACTGTGAAAAACACAGGGTCCCACACCCAGAAAGTTGATAGCATTTGTGATGATTTATATATGTTTGGCCCAGGAAGTGGCACTATTAGAGGGTGTGGCCTTGTTGGAATAGTTGTGTCACTGTGGGTGTGAGCTTTAATACGCTAGTCCTAGCTGTCTGGAATCCAGTACTCTTCTAGCAGCCTTGAGATGAAGATGTAGAACTCTCAGCTCCTCCCATACCATGCCTGCCTGGATGCTGCCATGCTCCTGCCTTGATGATAATGGACTAAACCTCTGAACCTGTAAGACAGCCCCAATTCAATGTTGTTCTTTATAAGACTTGCCTTGGTTATGGTGCAAAACCTAAGGTTTACACAGCGTAAAACCCTGACTAAGACAGCATTGTTTCAAGAAATCGACAAAATAATGAATATCACAACCTTAGCACCGAGCTCTAGACCAGGCTTTTACTAAGTGTTATTGGGAAGAAATGAAAGCTGTGTCCCTTTAAAGCAAAGATGTAAAAGCAGAATGAATGGGCCAAGTCATCCTTCAACTGAGCCAAGGTAACACAGTTTACATGCCTTTGTGGAAGAAGTTACTTTATTTGCAAGTAGCTTGAATACAACAGAAAGGATATTAAGAAAATTATTCTGTAGCATGAGGCTCTCCAAAGAGCTGGAAACCCTCTATGAGATCTGCTTCCCTTTTGAACAATAGTTGATAACCATACTAGGAGCAGAGTAGCTTTTAATAAAGTACACAGATGCTGAGGCACGACATGGGTGAACAGACATTTACATTTACGTGTAAAATTGGATAAAGAGGTTGCTTTGACTAGTCCAACTCGAATTCATTAGAATATTTCTAGTTCTTCTGATATTTATAGCTCTCTAAGGAATCTGCAGAGGTCTGAGATGGAGTTTGCCCGCTATAGGGTTTTGATAGACATTTTAATCATGCATTACAAGTGTAAAACCCAGCACTATGACTAATACAAGTCCTGAACCAAGTTGAGAAAAGAAATTATATGAACATGGCCATGTTACATTGGTAAGAATTTGAGAAGAAAAGAGAGCAGAAAAAACCAAAATAGAATCATTTTAAACCAAGAAATAACTAAGTATCATAATCTTACCTAAATGCATTGCTTGTGTGATAGCTAGTTTTATGTCAACTTAACATAAGCTAGAGTTATCTGAAAGGAGGAAACCTCAATTGAGAAAATGCCTCCATACATCAAGAAGTAGGGCATTTTCTTAATTAGTGATTGGTGGGGGAGGGTTCAACCCATTGTGGGTGGTGCCATTCCTGGGCTGGTTGGTCCTGGATTCTATAAGAGAGTAAGAGCAAGAAAGTGAGCAGACCAATGAACAGCAGTCTGCCACGGTCTCTGCATCAGCACAGCTGCAGCAAGACAGCTCAACATTTTGAAGATGCCAGTACTATGGGCTGACCAACAAGGACAGCAGCCTGTGTGCAGTGGAGCTGACCTGAGCCTGGCAGACTAGGTGTGTGTAATGCAGAGGGCAGAGTCATTCAAAGGACCCAAAGGTATTGGAGGAGCTGAGAAGGTGGTATGGGAATCCCAGATTTTAGACATTGAGTTATTTATACAGCTGGAGTTAGGTTTTGCTTTGCTTTGATTGTGATTGTTCCCTGTTTCTTCTCTCTTGAAGAAAGAATGTATTTAGTGCATTTTTTGATTTTTCAGGTGCCCATAGTTGAGACTTGGAACTTTTAAATAGATTTGGGAACTTTACAAAGATTTAAGATTTTAAGAGACTTAATATGTCAGTGTTTGTATTTTTAAGAACTTTGAGACTTATAAAATTTGGAATGCTTTTATTATAATTTTGATATTCATGTGTGATCTTGTGGATGAACAAGAAAAGGAAGGTTATGGCTTCACAATGATATATTCCTGTGTCAAATTAACAAGAGGTCAATTGTGCTGGCTAGTTTTATGTCAACTTGGCACAAGAAAGTCATTTGAAAGGAGGGAACCTCAATTGAGAAAATGCCTCCATAAAATTCAGCTGTAGGGCATTTTCTTTTTTTTTTTAATTTTATTTTATTTTCTAAGTTTTTTTTATTTACATTCAAAATCATTTCTCCTTTCCCATTTCCTCCCTCCCCGAAAGTCCCATAAGCCCCCTTCCCTCCCTCTTTTCCCCATTCAACCCCCTCTCGCTTCTCTGTCCTGGTATTCCCCTACATCCAGTCTTTCCAGGACCAGGGATCTCTCCTTCCATCTTCTTGGAAATCTATTGATATGCGAATTGTGTCTAGGGTATTCCGAGATTCTGGGTTAATATCAGTAATTGATAGGAAAGGACCTAGCCCACTGTTGGTGATAACATCTGGGCTGCTGGATTTTCATTCTAGAAGAAGGCTGAACAGCCATGAGGAGCAAACCAGTAAGCAACACTACTCCATGGCTTCTATATTGGCTCCTTCCTGGGTTGAGTTCCTGTCCTGGCTTCCTTCAGTGATTTGGACTACCATGTGGAAGCATAAACCAAATAAACCCTTTCCACCCCAGGTTTCTTGGCCATAGTTTTTCATCACAGCCATAGAAACACTAATTAAGAAAGTTTGTGTGGTGATCAGTGTGTCTGATGCTTTAGTGTTTGTTGTCTACAAGGAATATTGTTGATTAGTAAGCAATCAATTACATGTGGATTTTAGACTCTGTAATGATGTTTGTGTAAGGGCATACTTCTTCTTGTCTCTTTTGTTGCTGTTTGAGCCAGGCTCATCTCAAACTCAGTAAGGACCTAAGAATGACCCTGAACATCTGATCCTCCACCTCTTAAGTACCAGGATTACAGGTGGGTACCACCATACTACTTTTATGCAATGCTAAGATAGATGCTATTTTCATGTTTTATATTGTCTACTTTTTGCCATCAGTTTCTATTTAAATGTCAAAAACAAAAGTTATAATAAATGCAATATTCCATGTGGGAGGAGGGGGTCATTTACTTTACTCCGTGAAGTCAGAGTTTTTGAAGCAGAGGACCATATTGTTAGCTATGTTTAGGCAACACAGCAGTGTTACTGATCTGCCAGGGACCAAGATGGCTAGCACTGAACATCCAGAGCCCTATGAGTCAGCACAAAACGGCTAACACTGGATGTCCAGGAAACTTAAAGCAAGCAATGATATAATATGGTATGTACCTACTCCTGGCAGAAAGCCACTTTTGTGCATCCCATATGACTACAGCCTTGGAGGTCAGAGCCTAGTGCCTTTGCCTGCCAGCCTGTAAAGGCCTATGTGTGCCCACCAAGGTCTGTGTGACATCCTGTGTATGTGTCTATGTGTTGACAGTCCATGTCAGCATGTGTCTAGGTGCTTGCCAGCATCTGTCTGTGCGCTGGTGAATAAAGTATGCCTTATCCACCTAGGATTTCTTTAACTCTCTTCAACCTCCTAGTTTCCATAACCCTCCTCAGTTCCTAGCATCAGAGATTGGACCTCACAGTTTTAAATTCCCTGCCCCACCCCTGCCTCAGGCTTGGCTAGCACTTAAAGAACTTTTCCACACCATATATCTCCTTTTTTATCAGAGGGAGCTTGAGCGACAGTTTTATGCATTATATAACATGTTGTTCTGGCTAATTAGTTGACTAGCAATTAAAAATAAAAATCATGGCATAGGGCCACTTGTCAATTTCACCCTGCCATCAATGTGCATGATGTTCATTGTATCTTTAAAAAAAAAAAAAGTATCACCAGCAAGGAGAGAGATGCTTTCTGTTAGAGCTTATTCCCTCATTTGGTATAATTAATCCTGACAATTTGCCCATCACACGGTGTCTGTCTCCAGAAGGGGAAAAACACCACTTTGTGTTCCTGGGATCACAAGTCTAATTGAGCGGAAAACAAATCTGTTTTAAAAACAAGAAAAGAGACAAGTTACCATTTTAGTCTGTTAAAAAAAATAGAAAATGAAGAACAACATGACAAGAAAATATGGGAGAAAATGGGGCTATGAAATTTAATTTTTTTTCCAAAAATGTATTTTCAACGAAAAGTTGAGACTATAGTTTCTTGTCTCAGGGGTACATTCTTTCCTGGAAAGAAGCTCTTACCACAAAGTCTGACAAACTGATTACAGCGTCAGTGAGGGGCATGGGATGGAATGTTGCACGTCCAGACCCAAATTATCTTGAGCCAATATTAGACCCTTTGACAGTCGATGATTGTTCTCCTCTGTCTGTGCCTAACACCTTCGTGACCACTGGGCAAACCTTTTGCTGTGTACAGAGACCCAAGCTGCCAAATCAAAGGGCTAAGAATGCACGTGAGACCCCAGCCTTCCCTGCTTTCCTACAGAATCTTTGCCACCGATGTTTGAAAAGTATGTTTTTAGAATTTATTTTTCAAATTCCGTGTACGTGTGTGTCAGTACGTGTGTCAGTGGATGTGGACCTGAGTGCTGATGACCGTGGAGGCTTTGGACTGCCCCAGAGCTGGAGTAACAGGTGGTGGTAAGCCATTCGTGGCTGCTGAGGCCAGAACCGGGGATCTTTGTGAGACCAATATCAACTGGAAATTTCCTCCAGCACCCAACATGTGGTGTTTTATGACTTTCTTTGTTCTTTTCATGAAATTGCTACCTCACTGGAACGTGGTTATTTGGGGACACCGATCAATGATTCTGATCCAGACCCATTCATATTTGGCTCCAGAATAAGTCCAGTTCTGTCTCGTTTGAGTAAGTCCTTTCTTGCTTAGTCAAACTGCCATGCCTCCCATTCCTTTTCTTTCTTCAGAGAACGGTATGGTCTAGATGGTGGTCAACCATCTACTAGAAGGGTAGTTTGGGGCCTTGGACAGAGGAACAACCTTTCTGCTCCTTCCTGTCTCCTCAGAAAGTAAAGAAAACAAGGCACCATGCTGTAATTTCAGCTGACAAAAAGCATCAGCATTATCACACACTTTGTGAATTAAGTAATGATTTAATTAGTACCAGGCTGAATGGTCATATAATGTTGTAATTAGAAGGTTGAGACAAAAATAATTGGTGGAGGTGGGGCTGGGACTTTGTGGGAAATTATCATAATGAATGGAAAACAGGAAGTGGTAATGCATGCCTTGGTGGCTGATGAGAGACCCTGAGGCCAGGGACCCTGGCTTGTTCTACAGTACCTTCAGATGCATGCCTGGCCCCAGCAAATCAGATTTTCTGCTTTTTAAAAAACCATAATATAATGGGACTCAATCACAGGGCTATCCTCTGAGTTCTAAAACGAAAGGTTAGTGGGTTTGTCCTGCTTCTCTTCATTGAGGTTCTGTAGTGGGGGTGGGGCTGGGGTGGAGGGTGAGGGGGTAAAGGGGTGGGGATGGGGAGAAAATACCCCTTGCTAACATCACACATTGGGAACAGTGCAGGTACAGGGAAGCTCCAAGTCCAACCTAGCATACACCCAGTAGCTGTACACTGGTCAGTATCTGAATGTAGGTATGTACACGTTTGTGTAGATGTAAGCAAAGGGCAGACAGGACACTGGATTCCCTGCAACAGGAGTTACAGGCAGTTCTGAATTATTGATGTTGGAAAATGGGAGTTTGGGGCCATCTAAACCTGTGTTGCCAAACCACGCCAACTCATATTTGGCTCTAGAACAAAAAACTCACATCCCCACTGTGGTAAGAGTTCTGACTTTGTATCAGAGCATAACACTTTTAACTTGTAAAAGACATTTAGCAACTTATCATGTTATAGAACACACATATATTTGCTGTCAACTTTGTATATTCTTAGGTTTCAGTCATATAAAGTCATCCATAATGACTATTGACATGGAATATTCTAGAACTCATATTTTAAAGTGTAAACTGTGATAATATACTGCATTTCCTATTTTTTCCCTACCACCTCTGTATGAGAATCATCTATGTATCTAGCATATAATGCTCACTAGTTAATAGGTTATCAGATCATATTTCATCACAGTTCATATTTATATAAACTTGAATTTAATTTTATAAAGTCTTAAAAACAGCAATAGTAATGTTGACCACTAGATAAGCTTAAAAGAATCTGTTATATTGTAGCTTTGTTTTGTGCTTTGAATGAGAACCTTGGGCTTACATAGTTGAACATTCAATCCCCAGTCAGTGGCATTATTTGCAGAAATAATGGAACCTCTATATTTTCTGCTCCTACAGCCAAATCTGGAACCATAAGCACACGAAAACAAAAACCAACCAACCAAACAAAACCAAACCAAACCCAAAACAAATAAACTTGGTGTTTGTCACAAAAAAAAAACCCAAAACAAATATAATATGTAAAGTTAGGAAGCAGTAAGGACACACAGAGTTTGGTATTCTCTGTGACTGGGCTGCAGCAGCCACTAGGGTTCACTATGATCCTATACAAGATAAAAGCCCAGGTCCTTTGATAACCAGAAAGTAGATAGTTGAAAAACTAAATACCCTTACTGCTGAACAACAACTACAAAATCCCAATTTTGGTATGTGAGGAAAATAAAAATAAACAAACAAAAGAACAAAATAGTTAATGCTGACGATGCATGACATCTACCTCATTTTTATTACCCAAGTTTTACAGCCTACCGTGGTAACAATCACATGTAATCCTAGCACTTGGGACTTTAATACAAAAGGATGCTGGGTTATAGACTATTTCACTGCCACTTAGTGAATTACAGGATAGTGTGGACTACCTGGTAACACACTGTATGGATCATAATGATAACACAAAATGATAAAAAGAAAATCTCTAACAAATACATTTAAATCACACACAATTCGAGCTGCAAGGGAGTCTAGTAAGTACACATTTCTATCTCTGGTCCTTGCAGTTAAGTAAGCTAGGAATGAATAGTGTGTTCCATTCAATGATGAGCACCAGACTGTAACTGTCTTCTAAACTTCTCAGTTATTTTTTTTTTCACCACTTTGCCTAGATGCATCACTAATTTCCAGGTCAGTGCACTGAAAGAGACTGCAGAGAGCAGAAAATGCTGGGTTACTTGAGCCCTTGCCTAATATAAACATACAAATAGGAATGCTGAAGAGACAAACAGTACAAACTATCTTCCATCAACTTGTTTTTCTATCTTTGTCTTAAGTGCCAAGACAATGTTTTTCCTTTTTAATAAAAGCTACCATGGCAAATAAAACCCCAGATTAATATGTCCAAATGGTATTGGTAACAAGAAAAAGAAATATAAGAAAATTTAAAAGAAAGAAAATAAAAAGAAAATTAGCCATGAAAGGTAATTTACAGAAAAAAAATGAAATCTCATTCCCCAAACTAGTTTCAGTAACAAGATATATTTTGATGGTGTACAAAAAGAAATACAATGGATTGTACAATAAAGAATAAAAATAATGCAATAATGTCACCACTAACACATACAAAAGTGAAATCTGAAACATGAAGGAATTGAGAGGAGGCTTTTGTTTATTTAGATGTTAGTCTAGCTTTGTGATACAGACACCATCCCAATAAAACATATTTTGAGTCTAACTGATATACTCCCATTAATTTGGTGCCTGTGACTCTTATAAAATTAATAGTTTCAGATATACAGCCCAATATGGACTCCAGCAAGGCTTTTTGTTAAAGGACAGATGGTCATTGGGAGTCATATATGCTTAGGGGTCATAGCAGACATGTGCAGTAGAGAAGTGAGCATCTAGCCAAACACAGTCTTACCAAAGATAAAGAAAAAAGAGAGTATAGGATATCCCCAAAGCTGGCTTTTAAGAAGTTTATGCATAAAGTAAGAAAAGTATGAAGGTAGAATGAGGGTCAAGTAGCACCACAGGCAAATAGAATTTTAAAGCCAGTTTAAATGCCCACTCCAGAATACAATTTCCCAGGGTGTAAAGAAGTAACTCATAATATTCACTGTCTAAGGACTGTCCAAATAACAGTTAATTCCTCCTTATTGCTACTACTTCTTGGGAAAAACAGAATTCAATGACAAGAGAAACCGTGTAGATAAATGAATACAGGGATAGTCAGTGTGAACTGAAATGGAAAGGCAGGGAATGAGAGTGGGTACCAAGAATGTCTGCTATAGCTCATTTGCTTAACAAGAAACACATCCATCACTAGTCAAGTGACAAGGTTGTGACTTCAGTCCAGTCTTATAGCACTAAGGACTCACATACTTTTCCCAGTACTGTACAGATTAAACATAAAGAGTTACAACATACTAATATAGAAAACTCCACAACATTCTTTTAAGCATAGAACAAAACACTGAAAAGCAGAGGAGTGAGCTGTAAAGATGGCTTGGTCTGTAAAGGCATTTGCTGCCATACCCAGTGACTTCAATCTCTGGTGCCCACTTGTTGGAAAAAGAGAACTGACTTCTGTAAATAGTCCTCTGACCTTTATGCATACAAATTTCCACCATACACACACACACACACACACACACACACACACACACACACACACAATAAATTATATAAAAAGGCGGGAGGTGATAAAAAAAAGTATACAAATTCTGAACTTATTTTGCAATTTGTCAAATTTTCAATGGACAATCCTGCCAGTTATTACTAAGAGGGCTGGGCAGGTGGCTATCAAAAGAGATTAAAGAATCTATGAGAAAAATCTCAATTTCATTTTTTCCCACATGAAATAGAATACCTGCCATACAGAAGACTCTCAATGCCATGTGTTTTATGAGCTATGACCTCTGCCCTTGACTCTGAGACTGCAATCACAAGGTAGGTATAACAAGTATTTCATCACCTTCAAATTGAAAAATTACTACCATTTACACAACTGCTCAAGCCAGAAACCTACATGACCCATTATACCTGATGTTTCCCTTTTACCTAGGTTCAACTAATCAAAAGTCCTGTCCATTTACCTACAAAAGGCTATCAAATTAGTCCGCCCTCGACTGTCTCCATATTGTCACCTGCTTTGGCTAACCAGGTTGTCACTAATTCCTTTGTAAAATGTATATATCTGACCATCATTTTCAACATGTTAATGTTTTTCAAGTACATTAAATCTACTGAGTCAGTCATTACCTAAAAATCCTACATTTTTCACTGCCTGAAGAATAAAAATCTAACATTCACATCCTGCTAGCCTCATGAAACCCCACCCTTTACGTACTTGAGATAACCTACCAAGTATTTGCATTAGGACACAGGACTTTGTACACAATGTCTCTTCATACACCACAATATTTACTAAAGAACCAGTTAACCTTTGAATCTGGGTGTGCTGTATAGTTTTATGTCAAGCTGAAACTACCTAAAGTCATCTGTGAGGAGGGAGTCTCAATTAGGCAAATGTCTCCATATAACTGGGTTGTAGACAGGCCTGTATAGTATTTTCTTAATTGGTGATTAATGGGGGAGAACATAGCCTACTGTGAGTGGTGCTATCCCTAGGTAGTCCTGGGTGCTAATGAGCAAGCCATGATTAGCAAGCCAATAGAGAGCATTCCTCTAGGGGTTCTACATCAGCTCCTGCCTCCATGTTCCTGCCCTTTTTAAGTTCCTGTCCTGACCTCCTTTGTAAACACTGATGTGAATGTGTAAGATGAAGAAACCCTTCCCTCCATAACTTGCTTTTTGATTATGTCGTTTCATCACAGCAAGAGAAACCCTAACTAAGACATTTGATGTAAATATCATTGCAGATCTAAGCATGGGGTTGCATGTACTCAGACGTGGTGGACATCCTTAAGTCTTTTCATATAACTCTATTCTTGTGTAATGAGTATCTATAAAATGCATGTTTCCCTATTCTAGAATATTACCTCCACAAGGGTTCTAGTCTCTTCTGCTACAGTGAGAAAACACTCAAACAAAAACAATTGGTAGGGGAAAGGTTTATTTGGTTTATATTTCCTTATACTTTCTAGTCACAGCACATCACCAAGTAAATTCAAGGCGGGAACTCAAGCAGGGACTTGAAAACAAAGTCTGCCTGCTGCCTTGCTCATATACTCATGCTCACTTAGCTTTCTTATATAGCCCAGGACCACATACCTAGGGAATATTAATGTCCACAATAGACTAGACCTTCCTGCATCAATTAACAATCAAGACAATCCTCTACAAACATGCCCACAGGCTAATCTGATGTGTGCAGGCCCTCAAGTGAAACTTTATCAGATGATTCTATACTAGTTCACAAGGACAACTGCAGCTAACTAGGATAAGGGATGAGACCACATTTTTTTAGTCAAAATCACCATTCACACCTACACACTGCCTAACAAAAGGCACAAACCACATGACTTTTGTTGATTCACTAGTAAGAAGTCAGAAGGGTATGGCCAAATGTAGACAAGTGTTAGGAGAAGATTTCAAGTTACAAAAGATTGATGTTCATGAAAACGTCACAGCAGCAACTTTTCAAACTCAGGTCAAGAGAGACATGGGAACAAACCAAAGAAATTAGTTCAAAGGACATGAACAACTGCACCCACCTCCCAGTTATGTCCTTCAGAAGACAGCAGCTGCATGGCGCATACATTCAAAGTCTTGAAAACTCTCTGGTCTCACTATAAGTCGGGGAATTCATATATTTGAAATTCAGGCTACTGTAAAAAAAGATAAGCTTAAAAAAAATACTTCATGATAAATATCATAGCAGAGTTTCCACATGGTTATAAACTTACAGAGCAGGAACCATAGAAAGCCTTCACTGCTTGTACCAGTAAGTCAAAGGGCTTCATTAAGCATGCAGATTGATTTAAGTTTGAGGACAGCCTGGTTGCTCAGGCAACCCTGGGCTACAAAGAGACCATGCCTTTAAAAAGTATGTGGGTGGAGAGAGGGACTGGGGACAGAGCTCAGTTGTTAAGGCATCTGCCTGTCATGAAACCTAGCACTGAATGAACTGTTAATAGGGGTGTGTGCTCCCAAATCCCAGCACTATAATGGTGGAAGAAGGAACATTACAAGTTTGAGGACATCCTTGTCTACATGAGGATTTGGAGGACAGTCTGGGTTACATGGGACTTTTTCTGAAAAATAATATTCTTTTGAATTCTAGAAAACCTTCATAACAAACACATTCTCTCTCTTTCTCTCTCTCTCTCTCTCTCTCTCTCTCTCTCTCTCTCTCTCTCTCACACACACACACACACACAAACATATACACACACAGAGTCAAGGGTACAGAATCAACATACCAGATTGACCATACTTAGTGGTGAATGGAGGCTTAAACCTATAATCCTAGCACTGAGGAGGCTGAGGAAAGCTGGATTGGAGCTGGGCTAGTAAAGTGCTTGACACTACACATGAAACCCTGGGTTCCATCCCCAGGAATGCATACAGCAGGCGTGGTGGTACACACCTGTAATCCTAGAGAGGTTAGTGAATCAAGAGTGCAAGGTCATCACCCTCAGCAAGGTCAAGACAGGGTACACAAGGTACACATGAGGCCATACCTCAAAAAACAATAAAAAAGAAAGACGTGAGTGGCCATCTGAAAAGTTTCCTATAGACTGCATCTGGAAAAAACCATGAATTTTCAAACAGGTACAAGAAGCCTGCTGCCCATAATTTTTACACATTAACCAAATGCGGACGTTCGGGGAGAATGTATTATTCAAACAGGGTGCACGTTTTGTAATGGAAAGGGTGAGGGGAGATGCTGCCTTTAATTTTAATGTGCCTGGCATGCTGGAAAAAAATTATTGGCATCTGTATGTGTATGTCTGGGTGTTTTGCTGGGACATGTGTTGTATGCAACTCTGTTTATTATCAGTAAATGAAGCCAAAAGCTAAGTTGAAAATGAATGCTAAATTAAAAATTATATAAAGCAGAGTGAAGTGATTTAATTAACAGATTATGAGTGAGATGTTGCAGAGCAAGAATGAGTTTGGGAGGAGAAATGGGGGATGAGCTGGGTGGGAAACCTGCCTCTTCCATTTATTTGCTTAGAAACACTAATACAGGCGCGTGTTTGCCAGTCTTTAACCAGAGCCTCAGAGACAGTCAATAAACTTGCTTAATTAAGCCACCAGTTTGGAGCACAGAGTTCAAAACAAATTGCCTTCTGTTTCACAGCAAATAGGAGGAAACACAAAATACAGTATACTGTCTGAAAAAAAAAATAAACCAACTGCTTGAGTATTTCAAAGACTTTTAAATACAAATTAGGTGTATTTCTCCCATGTGGATATGACATAAGCTGTCCTGGAGATTCAGCAGCCAGCTTCTGAAATGAATTAGTATTTTTAAGTATGGGCCAGCAAGTGTTAAATTGTGTGCTAGGTACCCTTACATCTGCCACCTGGATTTCTCTTAGGGAAACGTTATATGATGTTGGTTCTTGTGCCACATGGTTGTCAGAGGACAACTTAAGGGTGTTCTTGATCCTCAAGTACAATCTATCTTATCATCTTGAGACAAGGATCCTGGATCTTGCCAGATAGACTGAGCTGACTACTGGTCAGTGAGCTCCAAGAGTCTGACTGCCTCCATACCTCCTCAGGGTTGGGATTAAAAGCAAGCCCAACAACTCATTACTAATTACATGTGTGCATGCATGTCTATGTATGGGTATGTGTACCTGAGTACAGTACCTCTGAAGACCAGAAGAGGGTACTGGATTTCCAATACCTGAAGGCATAGGCAGTTATGAGCCACCAAGTTTGGTGCTGGGAACTGAACTCTGGTCTTCTGAGACAGCAACCAGTATCTTAACTGCTGGGACATTTCACCAACTCAATATTTTGTTGTTGTTGTAGTTATTGTCTGGTTTACATCTTGTTTTTGTCTGTTTGTTTGTTTTTAATAACCTGGGTCCTAAAGAATGAATTCGGTTTATCAGAAGTACTTTACTTACTGAGCTATCTCCCTGCTGTAGAAGTTAGGGTAGATTCTAAGGACATTCCAGAATGGAAAGTTAAAAGGCAAAATTCAAGTCAGGACTGTTTAATGCAATGCCTGTGGTCCTTCTATCTGTCCTCTTCCCAGGGTCCATCAGAAAAGAAGCTGTGAGCACCTGAAGAAAATGGCTGCCCATCAACTGTGCCACCTCCTAGGAGCTTCCTGGATTCACCCCTATTGTAATATGCTAAAGAGCATAACAGGTATTTTTGTAAAGGAAACAGAAGGATTCCAATGTTAGGAGTTTTCAAAATGAAAATGTATTTAAAGTTGTCAACTTGGGACAATGATCTGGCTCTTCTGGTAAAAGTGATCTTGGCACTTGCTACCATCTCTGATGGTCTGAATTTGATCCCTCTGATACCACCATGGTGAAAGAAAAAAGTCAACTCTTCCTGCAAGCTGCTCTCTGACCTTCAAATGCAGGCTACAGCACAAGGTTCCCCAATACAAACAGGTACAATAATAAATAAATAAAGTAAATATTCAAAAAATACATTTATTTTTTTTAATTAGTCAACATTCACTATCACTTCACATGAATCCAACCTACACCTATACCTATACATGAAATATGCTTCCAACCTAGTGTGCTACATGGGCTTTTTTTTTTTTTTTACATAAAATGTGACAGGATCCCAAATACAATATTCCTCTTAAAAGAAGATACAGCAAGCAGGGAATCAGATCCATATTCTTTTTAGAAATTCAGAGATTCTATTCTAGCACTGTTACTTCTGTGTATCCAAAAATAATAATAAAAAAAAAGATCTAAGAACTTTTGTCACACAAAACAAACATAGGAATATTCCAATTTTTTCCTGGAATTGAATTCGACAGAATGGAAATATCTCCAAGTGTTCTCTGTTGCTGTGTGTCGTCTGAGCTAGGTAACATGGAAATATGTAAATAGTCCCAGGAGTTCATCCCAGGCTCCCCACCCTCACCCCAAAATAGAATAGAAGAATCAGTCTCATGAGCTGTTGAGACTGTAAGAAGATGCTATGGCTTCAGCAGCCAACTTGTCTTCCCCAAACTTTTGGAAAAGCACAGAACAGTCACTGGGGAAACAACAGCAGAGTTCAGGATGGTAAGAAACGGTGGTACTTTTGGTCTCCAAGTTAAGCATTGGTTTCTTCCCTAAGAGAAGACTTGGCAGAGCACACATCCTGCTCCTACAGAATCAGCCGACAGCAAGGCCTTTCCACCTTTATGTCAGAAGCCTCCCTCACAACTCTGAGTTGTTACCCATGCTCTTTCTATCAGAAAAAACTATGTTGGATTTAATTTTAGTGACTTCTTAGTAAAGAACACTTCATTTTTCTTTAAAATAAAAAGGGAAAGAAAAGCCAGTCCAGATACTACATGCCTGAAGTTGGGTAACAGAGGAAAGACAAAAGGTCTAGGCCAGCCTGGGCTACAAGATAATCTGTCTCCAAAAGTCAAAGATTAATTAATTAAAAATTAAATACGAGGGGTTGTGTAGATGTATGTGGTGTACATATAAGATTGCTAGCACAAGCACATTACATTAGTTACTTTTCTATTGTTGTGCTAAAACATCATATTCAGGGCAATTTATAAAAGAAAATTCTAACTGGGCTTATGGTTACAGAGGGTTAGAGCCTGTGATGGTGGAATGAAGACATGGCAGCAGGAACAGTTGAGAGCTCGCATCTTAAAATCCTAAGAAGGCGGCTGAGTGCAGTAGGGTCCAACGTCTGGCCCCATGACACACCTTCATGAACAAGGCCATATCTCCTAATCCTTCCACCAAATGAAGACCAGGTATTCAAACACATGAGCCTCCAGGGCCGTTTGTCATTCAAACCACCATACAAATGCTGAGGCCAAACTAGGATGCTGGGTGTCCTGCTCTATTACCACCAGCCTAATTCCCCGGAGACAGGATCTGGAATAAGCCTGATGACCACTAAGCCCCAGAGATGCTCCTACAGTCAACCCCTACAATGCTGAGGTTACAGGCACATACAAACCATGTGTGTGTGCATCTTACATTGCTGCTAGACATTCTAATGCAGATCCATAGGCCTGAATAGCAAGTGCTACTACCCACTGGGCCACCTTCCTCACTCCAACATTAGAGTTTGTAGAATGACAATTTGAAACTATCATAATTTGAAAAAAACAGCTCTGATTTTAAAAAACAGTGTGTGTGTGTGTGACTGGAAAAGCTGTGCTAGGAAAAAAATGACAAGAGGCAAGGAAGAGAGAACAGAAGAGCCAAAAGGGTACATTCTTCATTTCTGGGGTGAGAGAAATACTTGCAGCCTCTCCTTTAGTAATGCTAACATGGTCTGGCATGCCTGGGAGTAAATCGATACTAAGTACAGTCCAGGAGAGACTGCCATCTTACATAAAGCTCTGACTGCAAAATAGACACAAAAGACACTCGATACTCTCCAAGGTCCTCAACAGCTATAATCTCCATGCCTGGCTGTTCATCTGACATTGACTTGCTGCCTCCTGGTCTCTTCTTTACCAATTCCAGCCTCTTCCCCTTCCTCCTCTTGCAAATCCTTTTTGTCTTCATCTTCCTTATCCCCCCTTCTCTCCTTTGTGCTTTTTCTCTTCCGGTTCTTCCTTCCACTCCTCTTCTCTCTCCTGCCCCACTATCCTCCTCCTGCTTCCAGAGGCACATCAAGGTGTCAAAGATAAACCTCCCCTCCAAGTACTTAGCATAGGTATTAATCCCAGGCCCGCCACGGGACAATACATACAATGAGAATGTATAAGGTAGAGTTTATAAGGACCTGAGCTTGGATCTCAAGGGGCCAAGGCAGAAGACTTCAAATGTCGCTGCCCGTGGGAGGTGGACTGGTTTCTGATTAGATCCTATCAGAGCTATTTCACATGCATCCTTTCTTCTCCCACTCGCCACCTCTGCCTCTGGCAGCATGCACACATAAAGGAAGTGACAAGTGACCCTCTCCACCCAGCCTTGGTCCCTTCTAGAAGTGTCCTTTAGAGCCATGAAACCACAAAGGCTTTTGAATTTAGATAACTTTTATGGTCAAGGCTAAAAATCCTTTACTGGTAATAGGAAATGTCATCTGGAACCCACTGGGCAGTCATAATTTCCATTTATAAATAGAAAATATAAAGAGGACGTCTTATCTGGGTGATTTAATACATGTCTCTGCTTATTACTGTCTTCAAAGTGCCTTTTGCACAAATCTGATTTCGACTGTGCAATAAAGATTCATTATCCTTTTACATAGCAGCCTTTCTATTTCTGTGCAGGATCTAATTAGGAGAATACCAACTATTCTATAAACAGATGCTAATCGTGGAGTGGAAACACTTTCATTTTAGAGAGAAGACAGTGCTGAAATTTTACTAAAAAAATGCCACATCTGCATACAGAATACAGAGTGGGAAGAGAACGGGGTGAGAGGGTAGCTGGCTCTTCTTTCGTCTTGACAATAAGCTAGTATTGCTGCAAATAGCCAGAAAATTACTATAAAGCTGGAATGAGAGATAAGGTACATAATCCAATCTCTACACCTTAATATAATGTTATATTTCTATGAGTTATGTCTTTACCTTTAAAAATCATATGCACTATTATCTTTCTCCTGACCTAATGTAAGCGTCATTACTGCTCTAACGTGGAAGAGGTGTTCCACTGAACAATGGCAGCATTAAAAGAAAACCCCTTTACCTTTCTGAAAAGCAGAGCTACTTATTCAGTTGTGAGAAAGCAAGAACACATGATACTGAAATGACCTCAAAGACCAGCTGTAAAAGGTACAGGGGTATTAGAAGGTAATACTCGATCTCATTATGGGCACATCTGAGAAGCAATTTTCAGATGTGCATATATTTATTGAGCAATTCTCGTACTATGGGCAAGAACACATGTACTCACTTATGACCCACATCCATCGTGTGCCATTTCCTTCTGCTTTTCCACCTGTTTTCCCAAGGACCAAGGAAGGATTGCTACCCTTTGTAAGTAACACCCCATTCTCAACCTTTTTTCTATTTTCTTCTTGAACAGTCTAAAACAGCTTAACCAACAACCACCACCACCACCAACAACAACAACAACAAAAAAAACACGACACCCTACCAGGACATCTTCTAAAGACACAGGTGATGTCTTTTCTTTGTTACCAATTGACACTTCTTTCATGAATATATTAAAACAAAACAAATGATTCCCTACTTTCCAACATACAAATCCAGCTTCAGGCTCATGGTCTGCCTGAAATTCCGAATAGGTCCCACAGACCCCTAATGTATATCCCTCAACTGTTGGGGCATGGGTTTTGTGCATGGTGTATCCAGATGCTGATTGCTGTGCCCAGAGATCTGGTTTCAGTCAGGACTTTGGCATTGTCATGGTATTTGGAGCATTTCCTGTTTCAATGATGTGTAAAGACTGTTTTCCATCACCTCTAATTAGTTAGCAAAAGAGCTGGTCAGAAGAGAATAAAGTAGGACTTCCAGTCCCAGTCAAAGGATCGCAAGGAAAGAAGAGAGAGGAAAAACAGAGAAGAAAAGAAGGAGGAGAAGAACTAGGAAGATCTGCCATGAGGTCACGATAAGAGAGCAGCCATGAGGACACACATGGACAAGAATGAGCCAAGGCAAGGCTCAGATGCAAGTAAAGGACCACATGTCTTGGAAGTAGGTAGCCATAGAGGGGTAGACTAGCTCAGAACCCCCCAGCACAGTGCCTGCAGATTATTAATAAAAGTACCAGGCCTCTGTGTCATTTATTTGGAAGCTAAACTGGGCTAGACCAGGCACAGAAATGCCCTGTCGTTACTTGGGAGTACAAGGTGTAAAGAAAAGTTCCAGGAATTACATTTACACGGAATCCTATAGAGAGAACTAAGAATGCTAAACCTTACATCTCAGCAGTCAGTTACACATGTAGGAAGTGACTTTGATCTCAATGTGGTCTGACTCTAACACCTATACTCTATTTTTTTTAAAGATTTATTTTTAGTATGTGTATGTTCATTTTGCCTATATGTATTATACTTACATGATACCATAGGGGTCAGAAGGTGTTAGATCACATGCAATTGGAGTTACAAAGGGTTGTGAGTCACCATGTGGTGCAGGGAATCAAACCTGGTCTTTTGGAAGAGAAACCAGTAATGATTAAGCAATCTCTCCAGCTTTATCTAAAATGAATGCTCTTATTTTTGTGATAAGAGTGGGAAATAAGTGCTGTTTATCATTATTGTTGTTGTTTTAGCTGTTCACAGTCCTACCAAGAAAAGCAAGGGGAAGTTTATTGTAGAAGTTCCAGATTTGGTAGTTTCCCATAAACTATAGGAACCATAAATAGACAGTAAGAGAAAGGACAATCTGCTCTGACTCACAGAAGAGAAGGAAGATATCACCAAGACACCAAGTACTGATATCTTCTCTAATCTTCTCCCATGGTCTGAATAGGTGTGGTCTCCATAGACTCATGTGTTTGAAAGCTTGGCCTACAGGGAATGTTACTATTTGGAAGTGTGGCCTTGCTGGAGGAAACGTGTCACTGTAGGGGCAGGTGGTGAGGTCTGCTATGCTCAAGCTCCACCCAGGGTGACACACTGTCCCCTTCTGCTGCCTGCAAGAAGTAGAGCTCTCAGCTCCTTCTCTAGCACCATGCCAGCCTACGTGACGGCATGTTTCCCATCATGATGATAAACTAAACCTCTGGAACTGTAAGCCAGCACCAATGAAATGTTTTCCTTTATAAGAGTTGTCATTGTCTTAGTGTCATCTCTTCACAGCAACTAACTAAACTAACTAAGACACCACCCCCTTCTCAGACAATCCAAAATGACCCTTGCTCCTAGGTACCTATGATGAACACCTGGATCCAGCAAACAGTTGATGATACAACATGAAGAAATCAACCGAATTTTGAAGATCTTGAAAGAACAAAGCCTTCACTAATGACATTTTAATGAGGAAATACATAGGCTAATTACTGTAATCTGGCTGGTCTATTAAAAGCAGACACCAAAGAGAGAAGCATATTTGCTGATTCAGGACTTACTGAAAGGTTTGCTTTTTAGTTTTAATCACTAGAGGGAAGAAAAAAAAATAAGGAAGTCACATTTCAAGGTCCAGATCTATACTGAGATCTGAGGGTTCGAAGAGAACAATCAGGTTAAGATGACTGCTTTTCCAGTGAGTGTTTACCCAAATCCCAGATTGACTACGTAGTAGTTGAGGAGCCTGAGCAAACTACTTGATTAGGAAGGCAAAAGATGCCTGATTGGCTTTAAAGCAAGGAACAGCCGAGGCCTTGGAAGATGCCATGGTGCCAACACCCTTCATTTGTAGCTGCCATAGAATTTCTAACACCCTAGAATGCTGCTGTCCTAATGTACCTTCCTGAAGTCCCCATGGGTGGCAGGAAAAGTATTGCCTATCTGCCATTAATCTAAGAACCACCTAGGTTATTTTCTTTTGTTGTTACTGTTTTCTAAATATTCTATATACATTTTATTTCTCTCTGTGTGACTGTATATAAAGAGGTCTGAGGACAACTTTCAGGAATCAATTCTTTCTCTTCATAGATTGGACTCAGGCCATTAGATTGTGTATTTATTATTACATCATTATTAGTATTAGATTATGTATTTAACAACGCCCTCCATCTCAGCCACAGAACAACCTTAGCTGATTTTTGTTAAAAGCTAAGCACCTCGTTCATACAGGCTTTGTCACTAGCCTGGCACTTGTCATGTAGGCACCTGTCATGTAGGCTGGCTGGTTGCCCAACAAGCCCTGAAGATGTGCCTGTCCTCTCTTCACCAGTGCTGAGATTATAGGCAAGCTTAGACTTTTTGAAGTACATTTTAGGAATTGAACATAAGCCCTCATGCTTGCATAGCAAGCATTTTCCCAACTGAGCCATTGGCTCAGGCCCAAAATCACTTTCATAGGAGGTTGATAAATCTAATATGTGGTGGTGGAGTGTTATACCATTTTTCCCCACTGTATTTTTGTTTATATGTTTGTATTTATTAAAGGAAAAAGAACAAACAACAACATAAAGTTATAGAAAAAGATAGGAAAGGTAATATTCTACATGTTCGAATATAGACATCCTAAAGTCTCCTGTCTATATCTGCCCCAAGTCTGTCCTAGCTATTATCTTCCCACATAAATACATGAGGAAGTCTTCATTTCTGACTGTGAAACACATTAGGAAATGACATTAGGCAGTAGTTGTGAAAAACCAGCTGAATGAAAGCTGGTATGCATAATGGGGGTGAAATAACACTGGTCAAAGGACCCAGGAGAACAGCTCTAAAGCCCATTAATTAGCCATATGTCCTATAGCAAGTCGCCTAACCTCCCAGATCCCAGTTTTCTCCTCTGCAAATTAGGGGTCCAGAACAGATGGCCTTTAAGGTTTATTATGCTGAACCTAATACTCCAATTCTTCCTCTAGCAAATATCCAGTCCAATTTTATAGTGTTTAAATCCAGTGTAGAAGCCATCTCCCAAGAAGTCTTCCCTGATACAGCTAGCAAGGACTGAGTTTTCCCTTCTCGAAAGTTACACAGTGGCCTGTGCCTCCCTGCATGATCAAGGAAAAGGTCTGAGTTTAAAACCTCAGGACTTGTCTATATGGCCTCTGAACTTCAGTTTCTTAAGGATTCTAGTGAAAGCTAGAACAATTAGCAGTTCATTCCTGTTTACTGAGAAGGCAGTTAAGACCTTTATCCTTAACCTGGAAAGGTGGCTCAATGGTTAGCAGCACTCGCTGCTCTTCAGGAGGGCCTGAGTGGATTTCCAGCACTCACTCAACTTCAGGGCTTTTACACTCAAATGTACATACCCACACACCAGCACACACACCCCCATATCCTTACTTCTTTTACGCTTACGCTATCCTTGGATATATACAAAGCCATCCTGCTTTTTTACTCCATTGTACTGAGCTACAGACCAACCTCTCTCTTTTTCTTTCCCACCCCTCTCTCATATCTTCTTGGGTCCCCACCACAAACAAAGCAAAGATAATGCAAAGTGGATTACTATGTAAGAAGCAGGCTGTGTTCCTCAATTCGCTTGTTTCACAGAACTGCTGAGGGAATACACTAGGTCTCTCTATCCCACAGTTCTCCAAACATCCAGGCAAACCATATGGTATTAGCTAAGCACAAGTTTCCCCTAAAGAGTTAACTAAGAAAGTCCATTTATAATTTGGAAAATGTAACCGGGAAAGCTTAGGATTGTTCAAACTGCAATATGATTCTTTAAAGGGTAAGACCAGAATAGGGGTGGGCGTGGGGTATCACCATTTTCTATCAATTAGCAGAAAGTATTTAGAAAATAATGAGTGAAGTGGATCAAGGACCTCCACATAAAACCAGACACACTGAAACTAATAGAAAGGAAACTAGGCAAGAACCTTGAACATATGGGCACAGGGGAGAATTTCCTGAACAGAACACCAATAGCTTATGCTCTGAGATCAAGAATTGACAAATGGGACCTCATAAAATTACAAAGTTTCTGTAAGGCAAAGGACACTGTCAAAAGGACAAAGCGGCAACCAACAAACTGGGAAAAGATCTTTATCAATCCTACATCCGACAAAGGGCTAATATCTAATATATACAAAGAACTCAAGAAGTTAGACTCCAGAGAGCCAAATAACCCTATTAAAAAATGGTGTACAGAGCTAAACAAAGAGATCTCACCTGAAGAATATCGAATGGCTGAGAAGCACCTAAAGAGATGTTCAACATCCTTAGTCATTAGGGAAATACAAATCAAAACAACCCTGAGATTCCACCTCACACCAGTCAGAATGGCTAAGATCAAAAACACAGGGGACAGCAGTTGTTGGCGAGGATGTGGAGAAAGAGGAACACTCCTCCACTGCTGGTGGGATTGCAAGCTGGTACAACCACTCTGGAAAGCAGTCTGGCGGTTCCTCAGAAAACTGGGCATGACACTCCCGGAGGACCCTGCTATACCACTCCTGGGCATATACCCAGAGACTTTACCTGCATGCAATAAGGACACATGCTCCACTATGTTCATAGCAGCCTTATTTATAATAGCCAGAAGCTGGAAAGAACCCAGATGTCCCTCAACGGAGGAATGGATTCAGAAGATGTGGTATATTTACACAATGGAATACTACTCTGCAATTAAAAACAATGAATTCATGAAATTCTTAGGCAAATGGTCAGAACTGGAAAATATCATCCTTAGTGAGGTAACCCAATCACAAAAGAACATACCTGGTATGCAGTCAGTGATAAGGGGATATTAACCCAGAATCTCGGAATACCCAAGACGCAATTCACATATCAATAGATTTCCAAGAAGATGGAAGGAGAGACCCCTGGTCCTGGAAAGACTGGATGTAGGGGAACGCCAGGACAGAGAAGCGAGAAGGGGTTGAATGGGGAACAGAGGGAGGGAAGGGGGCTTATGGGACTTTCGGGGAGGGAGGAAATGGGAAAGGGGAAATCATTTGGAATATAAATAAAAAAATATAGAAAATAATAATAATAATAGAAAATAATGAGTGAAAAGTGGCATCATAATAACTGGTATTTAGCATGTGTACACATATGTATGTAAGTGTGTACATACATTTGTCTGTATGTACATATGTTTGTGCATACACAAAAATGAAAAAAAACTAGCATTAGCACAGTGCCTTTACAAGTGGGAATAATGGGTGTGTATATGTGTGCTGAATAGAAAATTTTGTCAATTATACATTCTTCTGCTCTAAGTTTTATGTGAAAACTGATGTATAAAGAAGGGGTAATGGCCAATTTGTAGCAAACAAAATGCTTCTTGACCCCTGTGTAACAAATGTGTAGGAGTGTGTTTGTATAGGCACAAAAATAGAGTTAGCTAAAGTCATGTCACACTGGAAAATACTAATTTCAAATTTGGTATTCTTTTTTCCTTCATTCAGTATATCAGTCACAACGAGTACTACACATGGTAAGCATAAAGAAAACCTTTCATTTTGGGGACAGGGTCTAAAATAGAACAAACTAGTCTCATGTCCTCTATATAACTGTACTGGCTGGTTTTTGTGTCAATTTGACACAAGCTGGAGTTATCACAGAGAAAGCAACTTCAGGTGAGGAAATGCCTCCATGAGATCCAGCTGTAAGACATTTTCTCAATTAATGATCAAGAGGGGAGGCACCCTTGTGGGTGGTGCCATCCCTGGGCTGGTGGTCTTGGGTTCTATAAGAAAGCAAGCTGAGCAAGACAGAGCAAGCAAGCTAGTAAGGAACATCCATCATGGCCTCTGCATCAGCTCCTGCTTCCTGACCTGCTTGAGTTCTAGTCCTGACTTCCTTTGGTGATGAACAGCAGTGTGGAAGTGTAAGCGGAATAAACCCTTTCCTCCTCAATTTGCTTCTTGGTCATGATGTTTTGTGCAGGAATAGAAACCCTGACTAAGACAATAACTGAGCATGACACTGCACTTCTAATCCTTCCAAGGGATAGGATTATAGATATACACTATCACATCCAATTTATATGGTGAACACAACCAGTCTACCAACCCAGCTACATACTTAGCAATGACGACCTCATGAGAGAGTACCACAGATGGCTCACCAGCTAAGAGCTCTATACACTCCCGAGAAGGAGAAAAGATCAGTTCCCAATACCTATATCGGGTCATGCAGCCTATAATGGTCTCTAACTCTACCTCCAGGACATCTAACATCCTACTGTGGTCTCCGAATGCACTGTGCTCATACACACATATACATACACACATATGTATAACTAACAACAAAATACAACTTTACGAAGTAAGAATACAGGGTTATGAGAACCTTTACCTTGCTGTCATAGCAGCTTTGCTGACCTCAAAAGATAAATAAGAAGCTATACTTAGACTACTGAGATATTGGTTATATTCAATCAAGGACCATAAAAGTTTGAGTCTGAAAGCCTCATGGAAGAAGCCAAACTAATCCACACTGCATATTTTAACTCCTTCCTAAGCAGTGGAACACATGAACTGGTGTTTTATTTAAGGACCTAGTCTGAGCATATCAATACACACATATAAGTCCCTGTAGACTTTGCCATAACTAATCAGATCTGAATTATTTCTATTTGGCTGCTCCAAACAAATACCCAGATGCCTAGAGAGTAACAAGGCATGCTATCATTTTGAGCCCCATGATGTGACCTGAATCCTTCTTGAGTTGTAGAAAATTTAATTATATCCATTGTTTTTTAGTATTCAAAATATATTGGTAGGCTGTCTATTCGGTAAGAAATTTCCTGCTATTTCATTCAGTGCAGTTTTTATGCTAAAAGTGTGTGTATGTGTTGGGGAGTGTATCTCCTTCCCCTGGTCCCCAACAAGGAGATGTGAGGCCATGGAAGCCCCGTTAATTTCCCAAGCCCAATTATTTTATTGTGTAATGCCCTCCTCAACGGCGCACCTACTACCTAGGGATGTGGTATGCCTAAACACTGTGTACTTAATGGAGTCCCTAAGCTGCCTCAATTTCATTGCTTGTACCTAACAGGCCGTGATGCCCGCCTCCAAACACATCAGGGCTTACTCATCTCTCACTCAGCATCTTCGTAGAGGACAAATTGGGGGGAAAGCAACAGTGATGAACAGACCTGATGTTAAGTCCTGTTAACACAGCATCAGCACATCTCAGGACAGCCTTTCTTAAGAGCAGTACAGCCTCATTCATCCAATTCGGGTGTTTCTTTTATCCAGATAATGGCAACAATAGGTGTTTCCTTATTTCTGCCCACAGAACACTCAACAGCGGGAATCCACATACTTTGCAGTAGTTAATAGGCAGACAGACTGCTTGAAACACTTCTGAAATTGATTGCCCAGAGAATCCTTTAAGATAGAAAGTACAGTAAGAAGGCAAAATGGAAGGAAGGAAGGGAGGGAGGGAGGGAGGGAGGGAGGGAGGAAGGAAGGGAAGAAAGAAGGGAGAGGGAGTGAGGGAGGAAGGAAGGAAGGAAGGAAAAGATGGAAAGATAGAAGAATAAAATGGAGTTTTTCCAACTCTTCCAAAGCCTTTGGAATAGGGTGAGACAGGTTAAAGACAAACATTAAAATTATTCAGCTTTCTTCCACCATTTTGAATGGTTTTACTTCTTCTGTTTTTCTTTTCTTTTATTGGATATTGTCTTTATTAACATTTCAAATGTTATCCCCTTTCCCGGTTTCCCCTCCGGAACCCCCTATCCTATCCCCCCTCCCCCTGCTTCTATGAGGGTGCTCATCAACCCACCACCCAGCCCTGGCATTCCCCAAAACTGGGGCATCAAGCCTTCACAGAACCAAGGGCCTCTCCTCCCACTGATGCCCAACAAGGCCATCCTCTGCTACATATGTGGCTGAAGTCATGGGTCCCTCCATGTGTACTCTTTGGTTGGTGGTTTACTCCCTACGAGCTGAAAGGATTAGCTGCATCAAGCTGCTACAGATGTGACTTCCCCACGACGACAGACTGTAACCTGGAATTGTGAGTTAAAATAAACCAGTTCTCTCCCTGAGTCTCTTTTTTATCAGAGTGTTTTCAATCACAGAACCAAATCGAAACTAGGATACAATTCTTACCGATTTCAATATCCCTGAACTGAATATGGGCCATAGCTCATTCCAGTGGTATAAAATACATTGGGGGAGGGGGAAGACTATGAAAGCATCCTTCTATCCGATCAGGCTTACAATTTACCCAAGCTATGAGAATATACCCAAACACATCCCTGGCGTACGAGATTGCCTCCTGTACCAACTTTCTATAGGACAGCCAAAGAGCTTATTAAATCAAGGACAAAGCAGAAGAAAGAGCTTTAGATACTACAAGAGAGGAGGACGCCCAAGAACTGAATCCATTATGTAAAATTCTTCACAGAGAAAAGAGAAATTGTAAAACTATTTGAGAACATGATAAAAGATGATTAAGGTAAATTCTAGGCTGGGTCTGAGATTTAAATAACCCTGACAGCAGGTTACACGAATCACTGCACTCCCTTCCCCAGAGGCAAACCTGTCTGCAGCATCAGGGCCTGGTGCTTGCCAGCTTCTTCATAGTGTCAGATAATGCTGTGCAGTGAGTTGAATCCGAACAGTGCCCTCTATAGGGCTTGATGGGGCTCTACAATTGTGTAAAATGCTCATGACTTGGGCTCTGAAATCAGACTATTCTTAAGTCCTAGTCTGTGTCTACTGGGTGTTATGTTATATCAGGGGCTGAGTTTACCTCTTTAAAGCTTCAACATGCATGCTTTAAAAAAAAATGAGTGTGCTACCTAGTGGGCAGGAGAGAGCATTCAGTGCAGTATGCACTTGACAATGTGCTGCTCATACTGCAAGCTCTCAATCAACATCAGCTTCTAATAGTATTCAAGCTTAAGGGTTAATTCTGGGGGCCTGGGGCAAAAGTGCAAGCATGGGAACCTGAAATTTATAACTCACACACCCATAAAATGTGGTCACAAAAGTGACCTGGGAAGGCAGAGACAGGAGGATCCCTGGAATGTGCTGGACTGACACAATGTCTGAATACATGCCCCAGTTTCAGGGAGAGATCAAGTCATAAAAAAGTGAAGTGGCTGGAGCAGCACCATGACTTGGCACATAAGGATACCTGCTGGCAAGCCTGAGGTCCTGAGTACGATCCTTGAAATGCACATGGTGGAAGAAGAGAACTAATTGGCTAGTCATTCCTCTAACCTCCACACGCACGCATACTGTGCCAATACATGGAATTCAAATTGTACAGTGAGGGTTGACAGTAACTGAGAGAACCACCCAGAATCAATCCCATATGCACACATATACACACACTCACACACACCATAAAATACAAATCTGCCTGCACTTTTCCTCATTGACACACAACATACATTTATATATACACACAGAGAAACACACACATTTAACTATTGTTTTCAAAGCAGTTTTTCCTCCCATGGAAAGGTAGAAGCACATAGTTTTGGGTAGCACTGACATAAAGCTCATTCTATACTACTTGATCCTCTCAGGTCCAGATACAGCCAGGTTTGGTCCAGATGGATGATGAAAATTCATGGGAGCCTCCCTGTGATGACCACAATGTTCTCAAAGATTGGGCTGGTGACGGTCCTACCCTTTGCACAGACTAGCTTTACTGATTATTGTTAATGTCTATCTGAGGGCTGCCTTCTTAAATGCTTGCCTTGCCTGCCTTTGCCTGTGGGCCTGAGTGAACAGAAGAAAGATGATAATGAAAGCCAAGGGCCTCCCTTCCCCACCCCATGCCATTCTCTGAAGTACAATTCCATCTGACTGTCATCTTCTTTTTAAAATCTCAGCAGTCTTGGTAGAGGTGGGGTCTAGAGGGTTCCTTCACGCCTCTTACTTTTCACACATTGCTGTGTGACATGTTCCAACCAATAAGGAGTTCCCCCCTTTTTGCTGACAAGTGAGAAATTAGAGTTTAAACATGCTAAAGGTAATTAGCGCCACAGCCTCTTTAAGGTCCCAGGTTCATCTCAGGGAGCTTGGTGAGGTGGCAGCTTTTATCCTGTTTCGGGTTGAGCACAGCGTCTCTCTTTGCAGCTTCTCACTTGCAGCATCTGTGTTAAGTTAGTGTAGCTTTCCAATTAGCAGGCTGCTATTAAATACAGACTTTGTTTGCTCAAGATATATCAGAAGTGACTGGAAAGGAATGCCATGAAACTTTCATTTCGAGGATTTGCAGCCACAAACTCAAAAATCAATATTCTGTTTGTCAGAATTAGAAAGCTCACACTGAATTCATACATTTCTCAATAAATTTTATTAGGGACAGATTTTTCCCTCATGCTATCAATAAGAAGAGGCTGTCTTGGAGAGGGAAAGAACAATACCTGTCATTTTAATAACCTGTGATTCGGTACTTTTAAATTTATTTTATTTTTATTCCTTTGTGTGTGTGTGTATGTGTGTGTGTGTCCATGTACTTGTGGGTGCTTAAGGGGGCAGAAGACTGTATCAGAAGGCGGTTTTGAGCCAGGCATCATTAGTGCAGGGAATTGAACTTGGGTCTCTGTAAATAGGACTTAACTGCTGAGCTATCTCTCCAGGCCCTATTATTGAGTACTTTCACTACATCTTTTCAAGCAAACTAATGGTAAGGTATCACTGGTCTAGTTTTTCTTTCTTGAGAGAGACACAGTAATGGAGAACTGAGGTTTGGCCAAATCAGATCACTTAACAGTTAAAGCAAGAAACTAGGTTTCAAATCCAAGTATCTAATCCTGATGATGTTTTTTGTGCCTTCACATATTAATATATACATATACAGAGTCTGTAAAATTAAACTAGAACAACTAAAATGGTTACTAATTAGGAAAAACTTTTCACTAATATGATAATTTAATAAACCAAGGATAAGCAACAAGACACTTTGTCCTGCACAATACAGAAATTATTTTTGCAACACATGACTAGGAAATAAGATAGGAAACACAACTGCCATACTGGTGTGTAAACAGAGTTGTCCACTTGAATCTCTGGTGTTTGCCTCTTCTCGAGAGCAGTCAATCATATTATCTGACCATCACATATAAATATACCATTGTGGCAATAAGAATACAATATCAAAACTCACTTTTAATAAAGCTTCCTCAGCTTCCTAAATATATTATACTTAAGTTCAGTGTTTGAGGAACACACTGTACAGAGGACTCTGGAAAGAAGAAACTGTTTAATTTCAGTTATATATTACATACGTTGTTTTCTCCTAAATACTTTTAAATTTTACAGTTGTCCCTCATTATACTTTGTTCCTATAATAAAATACCCTGACAAGACAACTTCAAGAAAGATAGAGTTTAGTTTATCTCATAATTCCAAGTAACCATTCATTATAGCCAGGAAGTAAGTGGGAGCTTGAGGTATCTGATGGCATCATATAGACAGGAAAGAAGACATGAATATATGTATACTTATCTGCTTGCTTGTGTCCACTGACATAGTTCACAACTCCCTGACTAGGGAATGGTGCAGCCCACAGTGGACTGAGTCTTCCTACATCCATTAAATCACCATTACATACCATTAAATTACAATTACCCATCACACTGTTATTTTAACCAAAAACATGAAAGGCTAACCAAAGTATGACATGGGTGCCTGTTCTCTACAACTATGATGCCAGAGCTCACCTTTATTCTGACCACTCTTCTAAGCAATGAAAAGCCTGTACAGAGTTAGTCCTATAGGAAGCTGGCACCCCCAGCAACACTAAAAAGGTATTGTCAGCTTAAAGAGAATTCAAATATCAGAAAAAAGGAGAATGTTTTAAAATGGGGTTATTCAGGTAAAACACCTGGATCACATTCTCTCAGATTCTGGCCAGTTCTCAACCATCTATATACAATTCTGTCCTAACTGTATGTGGCCTTCCTGGTTACAGGAGGAGCTAGAGAACCAGGGGCTGAGGAAAGCTAACTGGGGGTTCTATGGTCCATCATCAATGCTGAGTAAATGCATTTTCAGGGTGGCTATTTTGGGGTCACCCCATCTCTGTCAGTATCTCCTCACCTACACTCTGTAAAGAAGCCCAATAAACTCATTGGTTTCCTAGGGTGAAACCAGATGCAATGGTACTTTGTTTTGTCTTTGGGACCTCTGTTTATATCTCCCCAGGGAAAGAATTGAAACAATGAAGAGTCATACAATTGGCAACCCAAGAGTTTGCCAGATGTCCCTGCCTAGAGTAATCCAGAGAGGGAGGAAAGGAGGGGGAGAAGAAGGAAGGGAAGTGGGGGGAGGGGGGAAGAGAAATATTACACAATGAAATCCTGTTATGAGAATAGGAAAATTAGAACTCAGCCCACTCCTGCCTGTGCCGTCGAGACTCTCACTATCCCAGTGTGTTTCAGCAAAACTGTAGCAGTGAGGATAGATCTACAATAGCTGAGTAGGCAAGAGACAATTAAAGAATCTAAAGCAGCTGCTGTGAGAGGAGAGGCGCCAACTGGCAGGGAAAAGACAGCCTTCTACTAATTATCATATCTGAAAGAAAACAAGAGTACTACCCCTCTTTATTTTTTAATGCTCCATATTTCTTGTTCCATTCAAACACCCACCTTGGCAAAATATATCCTACCAGGCATTATCTCCTAAAGGCTTTAATTTGAGTAAAGTCAGTCAGTGCTGATTAAGCTATCTGTGACTAAAGCCTCAAATACGGGATGGAAGAGGAAAAAGGAACTAGAGCAGAAAGGGGAGCCAAAGGGAAGAGAAGGGCTTCTTTCTTATTTGTATTGTTAACACCTCGTTCAAGTGCCTCAAAAAAGATCTAAGGTGGAGAGGTGATGGCTGCCAAGCCAGACAATCTGAGTTCCATCCTCGGGACTAATGTGGGGAGCATGGTGGAAACAGACAAATGACTCCCACAGGTTGTTCTCTGACTTCCATACATTAGCTATGGAGTGAGTGAGTGAGTGAGTCAGTGTGTGTGTGTAAATGATACTATATAAGCATTCTGATGGACATTAAGCAACCATCCTGAGCGATCCTTACATGCTAGACCTCACACCAAAAGTAAAACTGAATCCAGAGCAAAGAATACATTCCAGACAGTACATCCTGCTCTACAAATGGCTTTGCTACCAAGAACAGTGTTAGCTAAAAACACAGCCAGTCTTGCTAGAAGTGAGAGATGGTGACTGATATTAATCAAAGACTAAAGGTGACAGCTTAGGCCATCTATGTATCAGGTATTAGTCTGTATATAATATATCATAGACAATTGGGCATTATTGTATTAAAAAGCTGAAGGGAGATTTGATTTTGTCATAAAGAAAAGAAGCTTTATTTTCAGTCAAGGTTTTTGAAGCTAACTGCCCCACAGACATGGTCTCTACTGAAGGCCTTATGTCTATAGGAAGCTGGAAAGGAAGAGGGACCAAGGTTTTTCTTCTTATACCAACCTTCTCCAGAGAACTCAGCAAAGGGTCCCCAAAAGGAATGCCTCAACTCCTTCTGAAGGAGACCCTCAGTCACCTAAGGAACTCTGACCAGGCACGTCAATGCACAGCACTGCCAATTTCTTCATATCAAGGACCAAGCTTCTTAGGCACAGGGCCTTGTCACCTCACTCAATCTATATGTAGCCCTCACCAGGGCTTTCATGCAGAACCTCAAAAGAACGGAGCTACAAGGATACCAGAGAGCTGACAAGTGTACAGTGCCAACATCTCATATGTGTGGTTCCATACTGCACAGATCTGTCTACACTCATTTGTATGAAAACTAAAATACAGGCTAGCTATATTTATTAGCCTTCAAACGACCATGACACATGAGATATGTCCTTGGCTGTTTTCCTTGGTACCAAGTCGAGTCACGGAAACCAGAGTGAAACCTATTCTGTCATTAAACAGCAATGCTCCTTTCTAAATTGGTCTACAAACTACTTCATTGCTGGGATTCAAGGCCATAGCAGGGGGTATTCCTTGTGCACAGCAAAACCCAGTCAGTCTCTCTTCTCCTCCTTACTGTTTCTTGTCTTCTTTTTCTAGTTCCTTGTTTATCAAGTGTTGGCCGTGGTATGTCACTATCCTGTTTTGTTGATGTCTGTTACTATTGTGAGCATGCATACACACACATACACACATACTGCATGTATGTGTGCACCTGAGTATCCAGGTGTGCGTATGCATGTAGAGGTCAGAGCAAACTATAAGTGCATGCATCCACTATGAGGCAGGGTCTTTCAATGAATTGGGAGCTCTCTGTTTTATTTAGATTGATGGCCATCTAGTTCCCAGAATCTGCCCATCTTTGCCTGAAAATGCTGTAACAGGGATAGAAACCCATACAACCTTTATAGTTTATTTATATCATTTTGATTCATTGTCACCTAATCACAATCATCATGGTCACTTAGAGAACCATTCTTCTGAGGGGTAACGGACAAGCCTGTATAGTCAGTGTCCCTCTGACCACAGTAACACTACCTTTACAACATGCTACTAAGTTATCTGATTATCACTAGTGGCAAGCAATTCTGGTGGTTCCCAGGTAATTCTTCCATTCTCTAGGATACTTTACTCAAAATTTCTTAAACACACCTTTCCTGTAGACAAAGACAAATGCATACTAAGCATATAGACAAGTAGCTAACAGAGATAACCAATTATTAATTATTTCCACTGACTGGCACTGGCACATAATGAAATCCAATAACAGCAGGGCATAGCTCTCATATTTATAAGATAAGAAAACTGTTTTTCAATACAAAGTTGTCAAGGAAGTGAAAGGGACATGGGTCACTGCCCTGATCTTCTAAGCACATGGTGTAGTCAAACAAAACAGGTCTTTGCAATTCCCAGCTGGTGAGCAGAAAATTTCAGATGGTCTGGGAACAACTCAGCAAAGTCCAACTGCTACTAAGGCCATTTCTCCACTAAGTCATTTCTCATCTCTGTGAGCAACTATGTAGTAAATGACTTACAGGGTGCTGGGAGGATGGCTCAGTGGTACTAAACAGTTGCTATTCTTTCCAAAGTATCTGAGTTCGGTTCCATGGACCCAAGTCAGTCACCTGTAACTCTAGCTCCAAGGGTCTGATATCCTCTATTAGGGGTATCCACAGTCATCAGTAAAGGACATCCACATCCAAACCCACACACATGCATATACACATACTTAACAATGAGATACATGTTCACTATGCAGTAGAAGGCAGAGTGTGAGAGGAGGAATTTATTTTGGCTCCATGTCTGAAGTCTCAGTGTCCATCATGGTGGTAAAGACCTAGTGGAGTCCTGAGAGCAGGAAGAGCATATGGTCTGGGACCTCACACCTAGGTAGTCCAGAAAGCAGAGACAGGGAATGCTGGAGCTTGCCAAGCCTCCCTTTGCCTCTCTCTATTTAGTGTAAACCCCCACCCCAACCCCATCTATGGGATTGTACAACCAACCAATGTTCAAGGTGGGTCCTCTCCTAGCAGTAAAACCTCTGGAAAAGCCCACACAGGCACACTAGAAATGTGTCTCCTAGGTGACACATTCAAATTTAATTAAGTTGACAATGAAATTAACCAACCTATCTCCTGTTCCAATCTTAAGACTCTGCCAACCTTGCTACCACGTTGGGCCTTCCCAGTTGTCTTCCTTTAGAAGAACCTGGGCTGTTGAGCCTGACTCTCCCTCAAGCAGCATCAGTATAATAAAATCATAAATCCTACAATAACTAGAGTGTACATACGCTCTGTACAGGGAAGAACCACCTCCACTGACAAACATTTCTCTCATGCAGAAGCACTTAGGATGCGCCAGAATAGGCATTCAATAATTGTCATCTGGGTTCATTTTCATATTCATATTGAATATGCATGTTCATAGCAAGTCCCGTGCACGCATTCAATAATTGTCAGAGTATTATCGTTACTAATGAACGTTATGGGAGGAGAAAGCGAATGTGAGCCCTGTTGCCTCTTCGATTAATTCTCAGGGTTTTGATATTGTTTATTAAGAACCTGGATTTATACACACATGTTTGACATGCTCAAGTCTTAGACCCTTATCTTAGTCAGGTAACTGCTGGCAAGAGGAATGGTAGCATGCATAGCAATAGAGATCATCTTCATCATGCCATACTAAGAAGGCTTCTGGGGACCTAGCCCATGACTAAACAACTCCCTTTCTTTGTTGTGATCCCACAAGGCCAGTAGGCCATACCTGGCATCCAATTCTTCCTCTTATGATCGTATTCAATATTGATTCTTAGGTATCTGAAATTGACAGAAAAATCTATTGAGAAAAAAAAAATCAAAAACAAAAACAAAACACCAACTCAGGTGTTTTAAATACCAGAAGTACTAATGTTGACTGTAACAAAGATACCTGGGGAGGGGATCAAGGAGGGAATGACAGTTCAACTCTACTGAACTTTGGTTTTTAAAGATGGCTTCTTTGCTAGAGGACAAAACTTGCCCAAATGAATCTTTAAGTACAATCCACTCTGTATGTGCCTAAAAGACAAACTGGGGGTAGGAGTTACTTTTTAGCAAAGTATTCTAATGAAAGGCCTTGTATAACTGCTCTCAGTCTACTTACATATGATCTATAAAGTAGGTGTGGAGAGAAGGAATGGGAAGAGGAGAAGGAGAGAGGAAGGGAAAGGAGGAGAGAGGAAAGAAGGGAGGGGGAGAGGGAAAGACAAAGAGGTGGGGGTAGGGGAGAGAACAGGGTGAGAGATAGAGATATACAGCTGACAGAGCTTGAACATTTGAGTTTGGATTCCAATTTAGAAAGGTTACTTTGCCCCTGCTGCCTCAGTTTCCATACCCAAAGATCAGGGATAAAGTAGCCCATTCCAATGACTGCCTTGAGGGTAAAGAGTTACCAGAACGAAGCCTGAGCCAAGAGGTGTGACAACAGGTCACCATTACTGCCCCATGTGTTTGGAAAGGTGGTAAGCGATAAACATAAACCAGATGATGTGACAGCTAACATGCAATTTCACAGAAACTAACAAGAGCTAGAAAGACTGTAACAGAAAGCAGTGTTTATCTTAAACTGAAAGAAGTCTTTAAATACTGGAAAATTTTTTCTCTTTTTTGGAATTTTCTTGATCCCAAGTAGCCCAGACTAGCCTCAAATTCACAATCTGGTTAAGAATGACCTTGACCTTCCGATCACCCTGCCTCTACCTTATCAGTGCTGAGATTACAGACATTCAATACCACACCCAAATAGAGACACAGTTTAAAATGGGTTGAGCAGAAGGCCGGGCGGTGGTGGCGCACGCCTTTAATCCCAGCATTTGGGAGGCAGAGGCAGGAGGATTTCTGAGTTTGAGACAAAGACAAATTACCTTTTACCACCATCTATATTTTCTTTAATTGTATTTTCTTTAATGATCTCATTCAAACTGGACCATGTAGTTTTTGGAAATCCTTATTTCTTAAAAGTAAATGAGGAATTATTTGCTTGTTTAAGACTAGGTCTCAAGGAGTTGCCAAGGCTGGCCTTGAATTTGTAATCTTCCTGCCTCTGCTTCCCAAGTAACAGGGTTGACAGGACTACCTGACTGCATTTTACACAAGAAGTTTTAAATGGTTTATATAACACTGCTTCCTTATTTGATCTAAACACAGATTTGTCAATCTCACAGTCTTCCAGTGACGGCAGGTGGGGTGTGTGAGTGCCATTCCGCATTAAATCTGACATTATTTCAAGAACAATGCAAGACTTCACATATCACACCTATCAATCAACTCTGCCTATTTCCATTTCCTTGTGGGGAAAGACTCTAAAGTGTTAAAATGGTGCAGGTTGGACTAAAGGTTATTAAAACTTAAAACACTCACAACCACATACAACTCCAGGTCTAGAAGATCCGAGTCTTCTTCTGGCCTGTAAATACATGACATGGGCATGCATACACGAGTGCAAACACACATAGTTTTTTTTTTTAATCTTTAAAAAATGAACTACAATGTCCATGATTATGAACTAACTAATTACTTCAGTGGCAAATCTGTCTTCCATCGATGTTTGAATTATAACTAAGATTAATATTTCTGATCTAAGTGTAGATTATGCCAAATGCTGGCTTGAAAAGAAAGCACTGAATGAAACCATTCAGTGTAGAATAATCCACCTCAATTGCAAAAAAAAAAAAAAAAAGGAAAATTAACATTGTTGAGGAAAGGAATTTCCAGGTTCCCTCAGGGGACACGCTTCTGACTTCAGAAAAGACAAAGCTGCCAGGTCTGTCTTCTCTGTCACCAGTAGATCAGTGCGAGGGAATTTCTTCTATGCTTTAGAAAGACTTTGGATCAAAAGAGAGGGAAAAACTTAAAGAAGCTTTAAATCTTGTAATACAACAAAAATCCTGCCTAGTCTAACAGAAGAATTTCGTGTTCAGATTCCTTGTTTCCTATACGTATTTATTCATTCAGAGATACCTATATATAAAGACAATGTCAAGTCATATTCTTAAAACAAGGTACAAACAAGAGCCAGGCCAGGCAGTCATGTTCTTCTGTTCGAGTCAGGGAGACAAGACAATAAATGTAAACTTCACCGTGTCGTCAGGATGTAGCTGACCTGGCTCAACAATGCCATTGTATGGGACAATTCTTGCCATGTGATTTTTTTTTTTTTATTATTTTAAAAAGGGACTCTGCTACAATCCCGGAAGATGGTTCCCACAAAGAGTAACTGAGAAAATGAGTCTTCTGATTAAAGACCTTTTCAATACTATTCCTACAAGTGTAAGTTAAATACAGTGCACTTTAAAGGACACTGTGCAAAAACAGTACTTACACATTCATTATTGAATGCTCTTAATGCCACTGAACTTCCCTGATGAGGACATTAAGAAATGGAGCAGTTAAGTTACCTGAACAAAATCTAATACCTCCAGTGAGATATCCAGGGTCTGAGGAAGAAAAGTCTTGTGTTTTAACTGATAGAGGTTAGGGCATACTACCATACCCCTAAAATGCATCACCCACACAGGGATAACAGAAGCAGGAAGAGCTCTTTGACCTTCTGTACTCCTTCCCTGTCCTCTATGCAGCCAGTCATAAAAACCTAAAGAGAATTTTCTGAACTTACAATGAAGCAGACATGAGACCCTCTTATGTACAATGCCTTGAATGCTGAGAAGAAAGGCCCATCCCCACCTTGAAAGAGAAATTATCACAAAAAAGACAAAAGGACCAAACAGGTTTTGCCACTTCACTGAGAGTAGATAACACCCCCATTGACCACCCAAGACTGTCTACCTTACATCAGACTCACATGTCTAGGTTGGGGACGTGGCTCAGCTGTTAGAGCGCTCGCCTAGCATCAAAACTCTAGGTTCAGTCCCCAGCACTGTACAAACATATGTACATAGGTCTATCATCTCAGTGGGGAGTTGAAAGCAGAAAGATCAGAAGTTCAAGGCTATGCACTGGAACATGTAACGTTTGAGGCCAGCCTGGGCTACGTGAGACCCTGTTTCAAAAAGAGTTAACCCCAAAATAGATTAGGAAGCCTCTTTAGGTTCCCCTTTCACATGGAAATTATTAAGTGAACTTGTGCCATTTATCTTGTTCGTCTGTTTTTTAGTACAGGGGCCTCAAAACCATGAATTCAAGATGGAAACAGAAAAAGGTTGGTTTGTTTGTCTTTGTTTTGGCCCTGAAAAACAAGCTTGTTTATGGGTAGACATAACCATTAGATCAATAAGAAACTTCAGTAAGATTCCTGTTTTCTTATTTGTCTTTAAGTGGCTGGAGAGATGGCTAACTGGCTAAGATCACTTGTTCTTGCATGGGACCAAGTTTGTGCTTCCAGCTTATAACCATCTGTACAAGGCCAGATCCAGAGTATCCAGCACCTTGTTCTGATTTAAAAGAAAATGTCCAAGGCTAAGGATGGCACTAACTAGATACAGAATTGGCTCGATATCCTTCACATTTGAAAACAAAGATAGGAAGAACAAGCATTTACCCAGGGAGTTCAAGGGAAGCCTAGGCTACATAAGTACTCAAAGACCTGAAATCAGTGTATATAGTGAAGGTCGTTTCCTGAAATGACCCATGATAGCATCCAAGGAAAATATATCAAACTTGAAGGAACTGAATATAGCGAAGTGGGCAGTCGTGATGGTTTATTTATTGGATTGATTCACCTTGGCAGAATACAATGGCCACTCACAAGACTGTCCAGAGACTTTAAGGCTCTCCCACTGAACTCCACTAAATCTCAACCATATCCATGTTTCTTTATAATAGGTGTGCCCAGGCTAATTCTGTGTCAACTTGACATAAGTAAGAGTTATCTGAAAAGAGGGAACATCAATTGAGAAAAATGACTCCTTAAGATCCAGCTGTAGGGCATTTTCTTAAGAAGAGCATCACAGCAACAGAATCTCTTAACGAGGACAGGCTAACTAAAAGCATTCTAATGTAAATTCTTTATTAAAATCAGTCTTATAATTTTTAGAATCCACAAGCAAAATTAGCAAATGATCAATAGGGTTGTTGGGGAAATAGGCACATCAGGTGTTAGGAAAGGGTTAGAGTCAGGGAAGGAAGTGTAGGTGGTGGTCAAGGGAAAGAGAAGGCAAAGGAAGAAAAGGGGAAGAGAGTAACACAAAGGACAAAAAGAGAAATGACATTTCTACCTGTTAAATCTCTTTGCCTAAGACAAACCTCTGCTCCCAGCTCCCTCCGGGGGGCTATTTAGAGTGAAATGGCCCAGTCAGGGGCGCCATTTTCAGTTATTAAAGAAGCCAGCAGAGCTTCTGGCTCTGAGCAGCACTTGACCCAAAGGGTGATGGGCAGAAGGAACAGGAAAGGGAATTAACCAGGTCCCCTGTGGCTAGAGTCTGCACACAGCAGGCCTGATAGCCATGTCCTTCTCAGCATGGCAGCTTCCAGAGAGCAGCTCTTTGATTGTAGACTTTACCCTGCCGTCCAGGGCTGGGCTGCTGGGAATGACTAAAGGCAAAAGCCGGGAGGGAAGGGAGAGGCCAGAAGAGTTCCAGATCAGAAATGTAATAATTAACACATTTGTCACCTGGTGCTGGAGAGCCCTAAACTAGCTATGATGAAATGGTGTGGATGCTGGCATAATTACCCTCTCCCAACTGCCTGCCAGAGGTGTGGGCCTTAACCAGGAGCATTTCTCAAAACAACCCTCGCCTCTGGGCCCAGCACAAAACCCACATGGCCACTTCTGGGAGCGAGAAGCAGGCAGTTGACTTCAAGATTTTTCCCCCTCATCTGATGAAACATGAATAAATCACACATCATCAGGTTTATCATTTTTTCTCCTCAGAGAAATATGAAATATTATAGATCATCTCCAGTACATCAGCTTCTTCACACTCCATTAGCATGAAGGGACTATTTTTTGATATAATTTATCAAACCATTGGCCCCCATCTCTCTCCCATTCCCTGACAAATGAAAATACGGACAGAGTAGACTTGGGCTCCTGACTCATAGCAGCTGGGCCCTGCCCTTCACCTTTGACAGGAGAAGAGTACAGCCTGTGCTGATACTTAGATGACTGAAAGAAACAGACCAAGAGATGCCTTGAGATGGAGGCTACTTTAACAAAGCATTATTTTCCAATACCATATGAATTTGCTCTAAAAAAAACGGGGGACAGTCTCATATAGCCAAGGCTGGCCTTGATTTTACCTTATAGGCAAGGATACCCTTGGATTCACTGTCCTCCTATATCCAGCTTCCAAGTGTTGGTATGACATGAGTGAACCACAAGTCCCAATTTATGTGGCTCTGGGAACTGTACCCAGGGCTTTGTGCATGCTAGGCACACACACCCTTTACCAACTGAACTACAGCCAAAGTCACCCATTTACCACCGTTTAAAAGTGAAGAACATATTTTAGAAAAGTCAGTTTTACTCAAACCTATCTCACACTGCGGTGATTGGGTTCTTGCTCAAGATGGCTGCCTGATACACAATTAACTGAGAACCAGAAAAACAAAGCAAGACAAAACCAAACAGAGAAACCAAAACAAAACCAACTAACCAAACAAAAACTATCGTGGGTGGAGATCAGTTTTTCATGATATAAACAAATTATATATTATTTGTTGACTATTTGAAAAAAAGTATAAAGAACCATAGAACCTTATCCCAAATACCAAAATACCCCTGAGCTGTGACAAGGAGGTGTGCCTACAAATGCCACAGATTTAAGGCCACTGGGAACATTATTAGTCTTCAAGCTGGGAGCTACGTGGATGTTCATGATGTCACCTTTCCTTGCTATTTATAATTATACATTTGAAAATGACAAAATCGAGTCTGGAGACATGGCTCAGTGGTTAGGAGTACTTGCTGCTCTTGCAAAGGACATAAGTTCAGTTCACAACACTCGCATAAGGTAACTCACAACTACCTGTAATTCCAACTCTGGGGAACTGATGGCTTCTTCTGACTTTGGAGGGCACCCGGGTGAATATACTTATACACATGCACACAGACACCTGAATACAAGAAAAAATAATAAAATAGGCAAGTCAAATAAAATCTTGGCTAGTCAGAGGCACCGTGGGGGTAGCCACTGTGAAGAAAACTGGATAAGACAGTAACGACAGATGTAAATAGAGAAGGCAGACAATAAATGCAAGTAGTCAGCTGTGAGAAACTGAAATTGGAACACCACCACATCTGTGCAGCTGAAGGCAGAATACAGGCTGCAATTGGGGTCCAACTCAGGAACCAAAGAATTAGCAAAATTGCAAAGGAGGTGGTAGGGAACTAGCACCAAGTGATTCAGGGCTACCAGCACAGACAATTCAGGGAAGCCTGTGTGGGATCTTCTACTAGAAGACAGGCTTCATTAACGCCAGCTACAAATAGCTGTTGATGGAGCCATCTTACTCTGAGAAACCCAGAAGTTTTACCCACTCCTGCCTCTCTCCTGAAGGACTGTGCTTTGGTACTCTGTTTGTTTTTCTTCGAATGATAAAGTATTTTCTTCCATTTTAGGGCTGAGCTGTGACAGGGCAGCTTGGGAAATAATTCAAAGCAGAGTGAGAAACTCGTGCCAACCCCTTATGTTTTTCTTCAGCTACAGAAATGCAATCGGATAACTTATTTTTGAGAATCTGAAGTTTATTAGGCTGGTATTTATTTTGGTTTCCCTGGAGGGTACAATTATGTTTTAGAAAGACCTGTGGCTGAGAGACTCTCACAATAAACTATTTCTATGCTAACCACATGGACCAGAGGAATGAAGAAAGCCTCCTTTTGTACAGCGCATTGCGGCGGCATGGGCTCTTCTTTCCTGGTAGCGACAGCCTGGTCTTGGTACTCCAGCTCCTCTGACCGCTAACCCACACCAGAAAATTTTACAAGAGCTGCATCTAAAGGAGTCTGGAAGGAGATAAATGCCACCATGAAAGACTCTTCTTGCCCAACCGCAGCATTAATCCCAGCATTTGCCATGAGAAGTATACGCCAAACTTGGTAAGAAGCTGGGCAGGGCTGGTCTTGAGGACCAGCCATTGCCTCTAGAGCAGAAAAGGCAGACTAAACTCAGAGATCAACTTTCATAAGAAAGGATCCTTTGTTCTGCTAAGTTTCTGTCTCCTATTTCTGTTTCTGAGCAAATTTTACTGTACAAGGTGAATTCATGGGCCAAGTAGACAGGTCATTGCCAGCGCTGTGGAAAGGCAAGTTTGAGATCTGTAGCAAACCTCAGTCAAATTAACGTGAGATTAACAAAAAAACTGCATGGGAGCTGGGAAGACAGATCCATCAATAAAGTGCCTGCATTGTAAGCATGAGGTCATGTGGGCAATCCTTAGAAACCACATACAAAATAGCTAGGTATGGTAGTAAGTACGTCTATGGCCAGCATGGAGGAAGTAGAGATGAGCGGGTCCCCGGGCTACCTGGGGACAGGGGTCAGCTGACATAGGAAACATGGCCAATTTTAGGGCAGTGAAATATTTTGTCTTAAAAAAAAAAGTGAACAGTGGAAGCCTCTCCCAAGAAGAACATGCACACATGTGAACATGTGTACACACACTAATCCACATGCTCACAGGAAGCCTGACATGGGTTTTAGCAGCTCCTCCGTTTGCCAAGGCAGCAAGTGACACAGTCAAGGATGACCAAAATGAGTGATGGCATATAGCTTTTAAAATGCTCAGAGTAACTTTCTCTCTGGACACCCTTAGCTCTTCGTGGGTCCCACCTCTTGCCCCACAATGGTGATCAACATGCATGCTTTGGACCTAAAAGAAGAACCACTGAAGTCAAGGATTTACACATGTGCACAGGCTTTCTCTCCACTTGTCCGTATCTGGCAGAATGCAGCCGGCCTTAGTCACACAAGGTTTACCTCCAGTGTTTTCAGGGCCGTGATATACTTCAGGAAGATGACAGGGATGCTTGAGATGAGAGCAACATATCGTGGTATCTGGCGAAGCCAAAGGTTGGGCCAAGGTAAACAGAAGTAAAGGACAGGCAGGAAAGGGAGATAGTAAGAGGCCACGTCTGTCAAAACTCAGTCACAAGCAAAAGTGAGACACAGAGAGCCCCGAGGTGCTGCCCCAAGCTGCAGAGGTATTATTCCCTATCCCATGATTTTGCTATATGGACAAGATACATCAGGACTTCATAAGAACGACTAAAGAGTCCATTCTGTACCTTCCCATGAAGTTTAATAATAAGAATTTAGCTGTCTAAATAGTCTGCTCTTCTACCGAAATAAAAGCAAATAGACTTTCTATTAAAATCTCTGTTTTTACTGCAGTAGCAAATACCATGCTGGCAATGGTGAAGGAACCCAAGGGGTTAGGATGGGAAACTCTCTGTGTCTTGGCTATATCAAAGGCAATTTTCCTCCAGAAGAGATTTATCATTAGATGGTATCTGAATGATTCTACCATTCACACTTCTCTAAAAATGTTCTTGGGATACTGTCCATTTGAAAACTCACAGATGAGTACAAAATCACCTTCAAGGATTTTTTTCAAAAGCCAGAAAGGAAAAAAAAAATGTAATCAAGTCAGGCCTTCCACGTACACCCTGATTTCTGTGAAAACATCAATGCTGTGGATATATTTTTCATTGTTTATACAAAATGTTATTTTTTTATCCTTTGAAGAGTTGTATTTTTAATTATATGTCTCTATGGGTACTTGTGAGCATTTGAGTTCCGTGACAATATAGTCCAGAAGATACCCCCCACCCCCGGAAGCACCCACAGGGGGAATTGCAGAGGATTTTGAGCCACCCAATATGGGTGCCAGCAACTGCACAAGGATCTGCTGCAAGAAATGTGCTCTTAGCCACTCAGTCATTCCGCCTGCCCTGCTTCTCTCGGTGTCTAAGTGTGGCTGGTGACCTTTTAATATCACTTCACTGATAAAAATACAAAACACTGAGAAAATGATCTCTATATGAACTTCACTTATCAAAAAGCAACTGACAAAATATAGCACCTTGGATGAAAGTAATCTCAGCCCAGCTTTCTTCGTTCTAAGAGAACTAAACTGCATCCCTGGAGCCCCGTGAGCACAGGAGACAGTCTACCCTTGGAGATCTGATTGTATTTACTAGAACCTGCTCTCACAGGTGAGATACACAAAATATGATACTGAATTATATATATATATATTTAAATGGCATGCTTTCAAGGACAATGCAGTATTTTTCTTTTTTCACTCTGCATGTGTGTGTGTGTGTGTGTTAGTATGCAGTTTTTTTTAACTCTTTTGCATGTGTGTGGGTATGCATGCAGGTAGTCAGTCACACACACATTTCGAGGCCTGAAGAAATCATCCTCAATTGTTCTTCCACATTATTCATGAAAGTAGGGGCTCTCAATCAAACTCAGAGCTCACCAATATTGCTAGTCTTGTTAGCCTGCTCACTCTGGGAGAGCCTCTTTTCATCATCAGGGCTGGAACTACAGATGAACTTCCATGGCCATCTGTAATTTACATGAGTCTCTGAGGATCCAAACTTGAGTCCTTATGCTTGTAAGGCGAGTGTGTTAGCCGCCGCGCCACCTCTCCGATCCCAAATCTTCCAAATTCGGATAAACAACACTCGTTCCAATTAAAAGAAGATTCAACAGCATTCGGATGCAAAAACACACAGCATGGCAAGCACAGTCGCAGAGAACTGGGCACTCCTAGAGGTTCAAAATCTAAAGTGCCACTTATATTGGTCACCGTCCTACTGCTGTGATGAGATGCCATGACCAAGGAGACCCATCAAAGGAAGCATTTAATTGGTGGCCTGAATAGAATTTTAGAGGCTTGGTCCTTGATCATGATCATGGGCTGGAGCATGGGGACATGGCAGAGGAGTGAGTATGTAGTAGCTGGGGCTACAACCTGATCCACAGGCAGGCAGGCAGGCAGGCAGGCAGGCAGGCAGGCAGAGAAAGACAGACAGACAGACAGACAGAGAGAGGAGAGAGAGAGAGAGAGAGAGAGACAGACAGACAGACAGACAGACAGACAGACAGACAGACAGACAGACAGAGACACACATATAGACTTGGCATGGGCTTTTGGAATCTCCAGACCCACTTCTAGTGTGACAAACCTTCTCCACCAAGGCCAATCCTTCTCAATCCTTACGAAACAGTTCTAATAAATGAGAACTACTCAAACAGGAGCCTTTGGGGGTCATGCTCATTCAAACTATACCACCACTGTTTACATGAACTTTGATGAAAAAGGAAAAACAGTAATCATGGCTTATATAGGCAAAGTCATTGCCATTTATGCTAGGTAAGCACTCTATGAAATGAGGACATCCCTAGCCTAATATTAACAGTTTATAATCAAAGTATTACAAAATACCTTAAGAAAAACTTAATGTGGCACGACATGGTGGCATACACCTGTAATTCCAGCACGTGGGAGGCAGAAGCAGGTGGATCTTTGAGGCAGCTTGGTCTATAAAGTTAGTTCCCGAAGAGCCGGAGTTCTACAGAGAGAAACCTTCCCTTGACCTACCCCTCCAAAAGTGAAACTTCACAGAGCAATGGCATATTCCAATATTCTGGACAGGTCCTTCCTACATTCAAAATTACATATAAAAAATGGGTCTTGGGAATAGAGAGATGGCTCAGAAGCTGAGAATATTTGCAGCACAAGCGTGGGCATCTGAATCCAAATCCACAGCGCTGTGAAAGGCAGAGAGAGGAAGATCACTAGAGCTTCATGGCTGTCAGCCTAACAACAGGTTCCTTGTGTGTGGGGAGGTTATATGTGTTTGGGTGTCTGTGTATGTCAGGGAGTGTGTGGGTGTATGGGGGGAGTTCTGTGTGTGTGTGTGTGTGTGTGTTCGTATGGTATAAAATTTCAAGGGCTGGGTGTCCTATACCCAATGTCCTCTTCTGACCAAACCCCCTAAAAGGGCGTGCATGCGCATGTGCGCACACACACACACACACACACACACACACACACACACACACACACACATGCTCTGCAGAAAGACAAATATTTTTCTCCTCTACGTGAGCCCTTCTCCCTTGCTTTCAGGATCCTTGGACATTTAGTTATGGCTGTGATGACTTCCCTGTGCCAAATTCAATGAGCTAAGCGAGAGTCATCCATTTTCATTTATTAACCATCTATAATCATGATTTTCACAACCACGACAATGTAGACATATTGATAGAGAAGGCACTGCAATTTGCTCTCGGTCATCTATGGCAGGTGGTAATGCTAAGAAGAACACAGCCAAGGAAAATAGTTTATGGTGTTAGGAAATATTAAAATAGGCCAAAATGCACAGGGGAAGGAGGTATTAGATATACATATTTCTGAGTTATTAAAAATTGAAAAAACATAAAGGTGAGATTAATATTACAGAACCGATCTGCATCTCTAGAAATGAAGGGTTTAGGTGATATGAAATATCTCTACTCTCACAGAGGTACAATGGCAGGCAGGAGAACCCCTGCACAGAATTTGAATGAGGGATGGGCTGAGAAGCATCAGATGAGATTGAAGAAGGAAAATAAAATTTCCCCTGAAAGAACATTCTTTAATTATGAAGGTTGTCTGGGATTACCCGATAGAAACCTTGCAAATCCTGGTTCTTTAGACCTGGGAGAATGGCAGGTACCTGGAAAGCCAGTTTTCCTGAGTCAGTCTCTCAGGCCCAGATCCATAAAAGAAGCTGAAGACAGGGAAGTGGCCTATTCACAGTATCCTAAGAATGTCCGAATAGAGGAGGCCATGGAGAAATATAAGCATTGCCAGCCTTGGCATCTTGTACACTTGTTTATAATATACTATCTGCATGGGGGAGTGGGGGAGTGGGGGTGTGTGTGTGGGAGAGAGAGAGAGAGAGAGAGAGAGAGAGAGAGAGAGAGAGAGAGAGAGAGAGAGAGAGAGAGAGACATCTTCCATGTTTTAATATCTCAGATTTACAGGCATCAAAGTTCAGAACATGGGAGCCATGGCATCCTGAAAATGCCAGGGAAAGAGGCAAAGCCCACGGAGCAACCCTTGCCATCCTCTTGAGTCTCACCTTAGAGCAGAGCTGGTACAAGCTGAACAGAGGGGTTCGGCAAACGTGGCGGGAAAGGCCTTTTTCCAGTCCTAGATCCTCAGGTCTACATACACACACACACACAAGGACAAAATTCAAGGGATTGGGAGCTCAGGGCATCCTCAACGTGCCAGTATTGGTTCATGGAACCATTTCTCACCATAGTTTATCTTCCCATGGTGTTGGTGTTGTGCTAGCTAAAGCAAGACAGCAATGGAAGAGGACTATCTACATAAAGCAGGAAGAAAGGAAATTCTTGTCGCAAACCAACAACAGGGCTGAGAAACTCAAGGAGAGGAGGTAAATTCAGCATCCATCTGACCCCTGAAACACAGGAAGAAATGTGGTCCTCTGTCTCAAAAATCTGACCGAGGGGGAGAAAACCAGGGAGGGGGACCTACAAAAAAACTTGTTTATAATAAAGACTACATTCTGTAGCAATTTCCTAGATTCCTGGGGTTAGGAATCTAGATTGCCAATGGATAAGTGAGCCTTAAAATCACATCCCCGCTGACAAAATTTCATTTCTTATAACCGTCTCCATTTACCGGAATGCTGAATCTTTCCCATGGGGAAGGAACAAATGAAAATGTTATTTCTCTGCTCATGAACTCATACCTTTCTGTCTGCTTTTCACTGTTGGCAATTTCATTCTCCTCCAAATTTGACTAAAGCCCGTGACCTGAGGGAAATAATGTCTATATAATAATCTTCTGAAACTCTAATTCTGAGTCATGTTTTTTTGGATGTTGCCTTGCAGTTTATGAAAATTGCACTGAGCTATGAAATGTAAGTGATGTGATGTCCCTGCCTAACATAATCATTTCGCTGGTGAACATGCTGCAAATACTAATGAAAAGGAGGCGCCCACCAAACCCGTGAGGGCCGGTTAATGGTGAGAATCTAGCAGCAGAGGCCAGAATGGGGCTGCTCCCCATCCTGAAGAAGGAAACGGCAAAGGGTGGAAGGCAGGCAGAGATGTAGCTAGAAGGAAGGAGAAAGGATTCACTGTGACGGCCATTTCTCTCTTCCTCTGACTACCTGGCATCCTTCACCCATCTACATCACTCGGCTCGGAACAACATCATCCTACCTGACAGTCTGCAAACAGCTATTCTGAAGAAAGCCTGAAATGTAAGGTAGGTTCGGTTACCTGCTTTAAGTCAGTTTACTTAGAAAGCACAAGCACTGAACGTTTTCCATTAGATATGTTGGTAACGAAAGCACCCTCCCACATGACTACAAAGCTGAAATATCTGTCCATTGCCGAGTAAATGAACCACACACAAATAATATTAAAGCCCATCATTTTTCCTTTCCCTGAGCCATTTCTATCTATACAAGGCACAGGTGAGAGGATTCAATAAAGAATGGTTAAATGGAGGCAAGCTATCCCTTAATAAAAGGCTTGGCTTGTTTCACATAAGTATCTATGTTCTAAAATCGTGTCCATTTAGCAATATTACAGAAAATAAAATTGGAATAACATAAAACCTTAAAAAATATGTTTAGTTTTCAAGCTGCCATTAGTAAGAGAGAGAGAATAAAAACATGTTATTTCATATATTGAATTAATGGGCATTCAAGTGAATTCTAGGTGGGCTAAATAACGTTTTTTTCTTACGGTGCATGTTTCATGAAATATCTGTATTATACAGTCATATACCACTTGAATTACATTTTAAAATATTTATTTACTTATAGACAGGTTCTTACTGTGAAGCCCTCGCTGGTCTGGAACTTTTAATGGAGACCATGCTAGTAGAAAACTCAGAGATCTACCTGCCTCTTCCTCCTGAATACTGGGATTAAAGGCATGAGCCATTATGCCAGGCCCTTTATTTTTAATTATGTATCTTTCTGTCTGCACATGCGTGAGTGTGCATGGAGGAGGGTTGACTGCACATCAACCTGTGTTCTCAGGAGCCACAGTGGGGCACTGGATTGCTGGGAGCTGGTGTTGCAGGTGGCTGAGGTGTTGGTATCCACACCAGAGTACTCTGCAAGACAGCAAGCACTCAGTTACTGAGTTCTCTCTCCAGCCCTGGTTCTCATATCCGTACAACAATCAGGATTATAACTGCAAAAGGAACCTTCCCAAGGCAAAGAGAAGCAACCTTAGGTCACAGTATGGTGGTAGATGACCTGCTTATAAGAACAACCAGCAACCATTGGCCATAAGCTCGGTAGCATCCCCCTGCCCCAGAAATGACGACTCATGTCAGGTATTCCACTCAGATATATATTGTACTTTTTACAGAAATAAAACAGTTCTCACTTGAAGAAAAATATTTTAAAATGTCAACTGTGTTTTCCAACTGCAGCAAATTATCAAAATAAACCTTAAGCTACAGGCTTCTGTTGTAGAGACTTATGTTATACAACTGACATAAAACAGGAAAGTGAAACCCAAGACTCAGTACTGAAGTCTCCTTTCAGTTAGTACACTTTAAAGTACAAAAAGGAAGTGCCTGTGAACAAAGACCAGTGGGAAAAGTACTTTGTTTGTTTGTTATTGTTGTTGTTGCTTTTCTGTAAACACCAGGACCTGAGGTCAGAATGTTAGAAATCATGCAAAGCCAGGCACAATCGCATGTTTCTTTAAACCCGGTATTTATACAGTGAGATGGGGAGAAAGCCAGGAGAATCATTGAAGATCACATGCCAGGAAGCTTGGTGCACAAATCAGCTAACAAAGGAAATTGTGTCCAACGAGGTGGAAGGTAAAATGTACACCAGAGTTTATGTCCTGACCTCAATATCCTTGTTGTGGTATAGACCATGAACAGGCACAAACATCATATGCACATACACGGGTTTTTAAAAATTTATTATTAGAAAACATCTAGTATCATTTTCTGTCAAGAAGGAATGAATAATAATCTAATACTTGGGACAAAACCATATCTGCAAAAGCAGCTGATATTTTCAGAATAAGAAAATTTAAAAAAATGCATTCACCCACCCGCAACAACTGACTTTATATTCTCTTTTATTAAAGAGTACTATGTCACCCAAAGCCTAATATAAATTTACAAATATTAAGGTTACTCAAGGCTCTGGTTCAGAGATATATTAAGAATTTTCTCTCTACTGCTATTACACTAAACATTGTCCTTCCAAAACATATACTCTCATGCTTCCTTTTAAATCAAAGCAGAACTCTGTATATTGCTTTCTGTTTGTTTTGATACAGATTTCATGGATCCCAGGTTAACCACAAACTTTCAATGCAGTCAAGGGAGACCCTGAGCCTCTGGATCCACCTGCCTTCCCCTCCCAAGTGACGGGGATTCAGTATAGCCTACCCATGTCAGATTTACACAGCTTGTCCTGGAGACTGTGACTATGCCTTTAGAAGAACTATGAATGTTAGCACTCAACCCACCAAGCCAAACCCCATCCTTCTCATTGTTTCATAAAAGATTCTACATCCAAACTCAAGTCATCTACAACCTAATATTTCATGTTTCAGTGGGGATAAAAACTGGGAAGTGGCTAGGAATGTACACAAGGAAAAACTTCTTGGTCAAAGAGTAGACAGTGAACACAGACTAACAAGCCAGGCCACAGAGCTGCAGAACCGGTTCACACTGGGACGGTTCAGCACTCAGTAACTCCTGGGACAATTTCTACAGTGTCAAGTCCAGCTAGATTGACAACTTCCTAAAGAACAAGTCAGAAGGGGCTAGTGAGAGGGAATCCCTCAGGCCTTCTTTGTGTGAGAGAATCAATTTCCAAAGGTCCTACCCCTTCACACATATACAACAGACAGACAGACAGATAATAAATGTATATATTTTTCAAAAAAATAAGGCAAAAGTTTTAACTATTTTTTATATTAATCAGTTGTCAAATTTGATTTATTTTCTACAAAATGATAATCCCTCAAATGAGTTAAAAGAGTAAGACCAAAAGCAGCTAAAATATATCCTATGCTATACCATTTCAAAGCCCTACAACTGTTACTATTATTAATCGTGTGTGAGTGTGAAGAACACAGTGTACATGTGTAATTTTTAAATGACCATAAATAACAGGGTTTAAGACAGTAAATCAAAGTTGAATTTGCTATCCATTTTTCATTCTCCAGATGTTTGGGTGTATACTTTTTAATTTCTAAGATTGGACGGGATCTTCTAGTTACCTCACTGTTACCAAGTTTTAGTGGAAATATACTGTAGTCAGTGAAGGCTATTTGTGTCAGAGCCTTTATATTTGTCAAATTTTGTAACACATAAGATGATCTATTATCAAGAAATATTCCATGTGTACTTAAAAAGTGTTGGGAGAAATATTCTACAGATGTCACCTAAGTCAAGGTGACTGGTAATAATTGCCAGTCTGTGACCTTGAGTGAATCTATGTGAGTATCTAAAACCACCCTGGTGGGTTTCTGTTCATTTCCCAAGTTTTATTTTATTATTTTATTTTTTGCTTTATGCATGTAGAGGCTCTGTTATTGTTTACATATACATTAATGTTAACGTTTTACAGCTTTCTAATTTATTTATTTATTTCCTTGCATGAGGGTAGGCTTACACGTACCTATGTACATCAACTAAGTCCAGGTGGCCTTGGAGGCCAGAAGAAGTTGTCAAACTCCCTGAAAACTGACTTACAGGTGGTTTGGAAGAAACCGCCTCTGTTTCCTCCATAGAAACCTCTGCTTCTCTGTGAAGCGGAGATCTGGAAACTCAATCTGCTTCTTCCGTGGGAGCAGCTTCTATTTGGAACTGCTAATTTACATCTCCAGCCCCTAAACTCTTTCCTCGATGAAGGGTTTAAAATTACAGAGGATAACCTTAGTCTTTTGTCATTGGGCATATTGTTCTGTTGGTAAAGATCTCTCTTAAGTCTCTTTTCTGTAGTATTGAGACATTTTTTCTCAGCCTTCTCAAACACAGTTCATAGTATACTGTTTTGTATCCTTTTATTCTTAATATCACTGTATCCTTATATTAAGGATGGTCTTTTAAACACAGGTCACCACAGGGCTTTGTTTTCTATCAAATTTTGTAATGTCTACTTTCAGACCACTTTCATTTAATAAAGATGGGTAGAGTTCCATTATGCTTTTCAAAGTTTCTTCTGTTTCTTTTCCTTTATACATTTTATAACAATTATTTTTGAGGAACCAAAAGATGGCATCAGATGCCCTGTAGCTGGAATTACAGGCAACTGTGAGCCACCTGACTTACTACTAGAAAAGAGAAAGACTCTTCACTGATGAACCATCTCTCAAGAGCCTGCCTTTTATTTTTTGGGTGTTCCCTTGTATCTAGAATTTTCCATAATTTCCAGTTATCTCTTTAATTGTATCACTAAATATACTAACTATACTTTGCCTTAATGTTTCCCACAATGAGTGATCTAGACTTCAAAAGATACAATGTTAACTTTTATGCTACTTATAGATTTTGCTATACTCTCTACTACCAGTGGAGATATATTTTAATGTAAGTTTCCAGCTCTCCCTATTTTACTTCCACTATTATTGTCAGAATTTTATTTGGACATAAGTCACAACCCTCTAAGACAATTACAGTTGTTGCTTTTAACCAGTACACAATAGCAAATAACTGGCTTTGTGAGCTACATTTGGTATCTATCACACATCCATTGATCATTTGAGTCTTTTCCCCAAGGTATTTCTTAGAATTTTGAAGGAAATAAGTAAAATAAATAAAAAAGGGAGAAGAGAGGCAAAGAAAGAGGGAGGGAGAAAGGGCTGAAGGAAGGAAAAGCAAGCAAGCAAACAAACAGGACTGATCCCAAGAACCCATGATGGAAAAAGAGAACTGACTCCCAGTTATCCTCTGACCTCAACATATACATGCTGTCCCATAAACACACACACACACACACACACTAAATGTAGAACAATATTAAAAATGGATTTAGTCTTAGCTCATGGCCTATATGAACAAAATCCAAAGGCTATATTTTGCTTATATGAATTCTGTCAATTCTAGCTTTGATCCCTTTTCAAAATATGAAAAGAAATGTATTTCATATTTATCAACAATTTTATATTCCTGACATGTTTTGTTCCTTATTAACATCAAACATTCTCCACATCACCTTTATCCTGTTCCTTCAAAAGCTTCATGTAAAATTTCTTGGATCAATATGATGGCTCAGTAGGTAGAGTCACTTGCCAAGTAAGTTCAATTTCTGGGATCCACATGATAAAACAACTTCCACAAGTTGTCCTCTGACCCCTATAAACACATTGTAGCATATGCATGCCCAACAACACACTAAATAATAAATATAATTTTATAAAAGATTCTCTTGTAGTACTGGCCTGCTAGCAGAGAATTTCTGACATATTTATATATACTTCAATGAATAAGGTGGAAGACTCATAGAGGATGATTCACAAAAGTCTCCAGTTGTATGTGTAAATGTGTACAAACACATCACATATGTGTGCATCCACAAACATGCAAAATATGCATATACTCCACAATAACACGAGAATTGGAAAAAGGTAACAACTGCCCTTCTTTTAGCCTTTTATACTTTAACTCCATAGCAGAATAGCCTCCTCCAGCAGCTGTCATTCCTCAGTTTCAAAGGCAAGGCCCAGCTAACTGGCCTAGACTCTGCAAAGGGGCAGTCAGCAGCTCCTGGAGAAGCCACACAAGTGGGGACCACCCACTTCAATAAATCCGCAAGGATGTCCCTTGGCAGGCAATAATGACCTGGTAATTTCTTTTGAAAAATTGTCGAAAAATTTGGGCCAGGCATGGCGGCTCACACCTTTAATGCCAAGTCTTGAGAGGCAGAGTCGGGTGGATCTCTGTGACTTTGAAGCCAGCTTGTTCTACTTAACAAGTGAGTTCCAGACAAGGGTCTGGGCTATAAATGGAGACCATGACTCAAAACCAAACCAAAACAAACAAAACAAAAAAACCCAAGCCAATGGTGTAAATCTCCTACTTTCTGCAAATTCTTGACTTAAATAAACTGATGATTTAAAAATCAAATAGCCAAGCATGGGAAAGAAAGACAAGTCTTACCATTTAAAGCAAAAGACAAACTGCTGGGAATCAGTCCTGGAACAAAGCGCTGAGGAGACTTATTTTACATACCAAAGCTGACCTGGCCATCAAGTTCTCCCAGCATGCTTCAGTCCCTACCTGTTATAGGGTCATGGCTGGCATACACCACCCATAACCTAACCTCTTTTAACTGAGGAGCTGTGTCCCCACCATCCCCACCACCATGCCCAAAAGGTTCTTCAGTATGCAATCCAGACATTTTGCATCTCTCCCCATCTCTCTTCTTTTTCTGTGCTTGAGTCGCCCACCCCCCTCCTCATTTTTCTGTTTCCTTGTCTTCATGTCAACTTCACCAACTCCCTCCTGTGAGGTCAGTGAACTCCACAATAAACCTGCTTTTATACTTTGTATATTTTTATGCTTTTGTATGCTTTCTATACTTTTTATACTTATCACAGACAAAACACAAAAACAAAACCCACATATAGGTATGGATCAAAGATGGGTTGTCCAACCTAAGAAATGAATAGCTAACCTTAAAAAACAAGGTAAATTTTCATTTAGATACTAGGGTTGCTTAAGCAATGATGATGATTGTGTTACCTCCTATTTCATGGGCCCTAAAATCTTCAGAGAGAGAAGCAAAACAAAACAAAAGAACACAAAAAAACCAGGAGTCCCCATCCCTCAGAGACATTATCCACAGTTGGTAGGTGCTTGAGGAGAGTCTTTCCTTTCCTTGGTAATTGTGAGAACCCAGACCTCAGGCTGCTCCACTGATGAGCTCTGCAGCTCTGTCCCCTTTCCTCATAGCTGATATTGGTTAGAGGCCCCATCCTCTGAAACCCATAAGAAGGCCCCTTCACTGTATCTCACTGGCCTGAATTCTCCTCCGGCCCCATAATGATTCAGTCTATGAGCAGTGACAAACCTGCCCCAAAGTATGGAGTCTAGAGATCTTTTCACATTTGTATTCTCTGCCAGTTAAAGTAGTGATTGTATTTATAAAAAGAGAAAGAGAGTGGAGGATCTGTTTTATGGACGTGTAGTCTGTTCTATGGAGGCGTAGTCAGGTATGGGGGAAGGGGCTGCCTAGGCGGGGTCCATGCTGAGGCATCCCTTCCCCCTGAGGGACCAGTCACACGATGATGATGACGGCAGAGTGTAGAACAGAGTTTATTTTGGACATGGGGAGGAGCGTTAAGAGGGTAGTAGAGGTAGGGGGAGGGGAAGGGGAAGGGAGAGGGAGGGAGGGGGAGGGGAAGGGAGAGGGGGAGAGGGGGAGAGGGGGAGAGGGGGAGAGGGGGAGAGGGGGAGAGGGGGAGAGAGAGATATACAGGGGTAGAGAAGAGGCCAGCCATGAGCTAGTGGTGACAAAGGAGGGGAAGGAAATGGGGAGGGGGGAGGGAAAGCAAGAGAGAGAGAAAGCAAGGGAGCAAGAAAGAAAGGAGGGGCAGGCATCCCCTTTAATAGTGGAACAGGTATATTTGGCTGTTGCCAGGTAACTGTAGGGCGAGGCAAACCTAGCTGTTGCCTAATAACTGTGGGGCGGAGCTTAGACAGAATGCTAACAGTAATAAAAGACACAAAGACTCTTGAATGCAACAGGTTTCAGCAGAGAAATCTTGAAAACCACAGACAGCAGCAAACAGAATCAGCAGTTGAAAAAAGGCTGTTTACTGGGGGTGAGGAAACACACACATGCAGCAGACACAAAGACAAAAGCCCACCAGTAGAATTCCAAAAATTGAAAATCCTTCTCCAGGGCTGGAATGTTGAAGTCCCTCAAGACTTTAGGGCTGGCTGGTTTGTAGAGAGGTTTCATGTCCTGATCAGGCCCTGGAACTAGTTGATCCAGTTCATCAGTGGGGAATGGGGGCTGCGGGGAAGCAGAAAAAACCCTACAAGGTCATAAGCCTACAAAGTCTTTGTTTTAAGTGGTCAGACTTTTGTCCCCGTCGAGGACAGTGAGGAAGAAGCCAGCCGTCTTGGAAGTTTACCATCTTTATTCCTCGTCATAGCCGCTGTCCCTATCTGCCTACCAAGGAATCTGTCTAGCTCCAAGCCTCTCACTGCCATGCAGTCCTTCTGCAGCACGCACAACTCTTCTAAGAAATCTCTTATCCCAAAGGACAAATCACCTCAGAGTCCCTCTTAAGGCCCAAGCCCGGGACATTTAAATGAGTTATCCATGCTCCAGTAAACAATCTGCTCATGCTCAAGCAAGCAACCCTAATTAGACTCAATGGCTCACAACAAGACCAACAATACAAGCCATGAAAGGAGGAGGGGACCAGGGGGAGAAAGAAGGGAACAAGAGAGGGTTATGGGGTGAAACAACTAAAACTCATTACATACGTGTTTAACACTTTAAAAGACTTTTAAAAATTAAATTTAAATTGATACAGAATGGAAGAAAAACCAAAGGGAAAAAGTCACTAAATGAGCACCTTGAACTGGAAAGGAAATGCTAACTCTCGCAGACAGTTCAGAGTTTTCCCATTTCCCACCTAGCAGCTCATCCCCAAAGAAGTTATTGTTAAGATTAAACACACACACACACACCCCTGTACTTTGTCTTCAAGAAAAAAGAGGCGATTTAGCTCAAAATAAAAGCCCAATTCCCATGGAAATAGAACACTATGGGATTAGCAGTGGCATCATTATGTCTGGAAAGAAGGTTCTGTTTCTGTATTGATTAATTCCAGGCAGGCTGAAATTTGCATGTGATTTACAATCATTGCCTTTCACAAATGTCTTCATTTAGTCGTATTTTGAGTATGGTATGACAAGATTATTGCAAATCACAGCTCCATCACAGAAGAATTTGCAAAAAGGGGGAAAAAAAACAAGTCACAATTTCATTGGACATATTGCAAAAATGACGATGGGTTTGGGAAGGGCAGGCACAGCTTTGTGTAGCTGGTTCATTCTTCGTCAGCTCCCCAGTGTCAGACGTGCGTGAAGGCCTTTCCAAATGTCTTCATGTTAGTGTCTAGACGCACAGCTTCTGACAGCCATGAGGAGGAGAGTCAACATGAGCATGATGTATTTGGAGTGGAATGTCAGGAAATTTACAACAGTGTGAAAGGAAAAATCTGTGTCCAAGGCCAGCTTTGCTAAGCGTCAGATTTCATCACCCAGACCTCCAAGCAACCCATCACACTGCACATTTATGAGGTTAACTGGGGAATTGTTTAATGAGTGGAGAGTTATTCAATCAATGGATCCTGAAGAAGCTGAAACCTTGTCTCCAAGAATCTGCACATTTAGAACTGAACGGTTCAGTGGGTAAAGCCACTGGCTGCCAAGACTGACAACCGAAGTTCAAGATATAGGTCCCAGGGTGGAAGGAAAGAATCAATTCCCTCAAGCTGTTTTCTGGCCTATACAAGATTACCAGGGCATGCACATGCATGAGTATACCGTCTCCTGCCACACACATAACCAAGTAACTAATTAACTAGCTAACTAACTACTTCTTATTGTCTTTGACACAACCTCTGGACCCCTGGAAAGATGAAACTTCAAAACACCTGCCTTGATCACAATGCCCTGTCTGTGGAGGACTGGCTGATTTGCCAATAGATTTAGGAAAATCACACCCACTGTGGGCAGCACTGTCCCTAGGCAGTCGATCCAGAGCTGTGTAGGAAAGCTAGCTGAGAGTAAGCTAATGACAAAGGCATCTTACTCCAATTTCTGCTCTGACTTCTATCATTGATGAACTATAATTTGAATCTATTAAAAAAAAAGTAAATCCTTTCCTCCCCTAGTTTGCTTTTGGTTGGCATTTTTACTCACAGTAAAACAATCACCTTTCACAGTTACTTCATCAGGCATATTGGGGTCTTTTCAGACAGAATGTACTGTCCACCAAATACTTCACTAATATTCAACTAAATTATTAAAGCCTCCAATGTGAAGGAGGTTGAGAAGCACCTGAATGTCACATATTGCTAAAATGTTGAATGAAAAATAAGAGTTTGGGGTGAAGACATATAGAAGACCTTGGTACGATTCATAAAAGAGTGAATGTTTTTATAGACACCTTTATAAAGCTGCAGACTACATCTACATTTACCTCAACCCTGATGAAGAGAATATATAAAATTCTGCTATGTCCGAGCATGAGACAGATAACAGAATGAGTGATGCCTAATAAATACTATCCAGTATCTCAGAGAACACAACTTGAGATTTTTAGGTCCTGGAAGTCCATAAACTATTCTTTCTGATATATCACATAACCTGTTACTCTGCAGTCTGGTTTAGGGTATTAAGAAGCACTCATAAAAACACAACTATTGAATCCTTCATGCCTGACACACTAAGGATCCAAGGTAGGATACTGAAAGTTAACAAGATCAGGAAAACTGACATTATGAGAATGGGCCACTAGGAGTGGGGACCTCCCTAGAGAACATAGGCTGCTAGGAACATATACTTATAGGGTATTTGGGGGACCAGGTGCCTTCCCCCCTCAAAATATTCTTTCTCTTTATATAGTCTTTCTTTCTCTACATATAGTATCTATATATTCTTTCTAAATGCATACATTCTCTCAATATGTATTCTTGTTCTATGTCTTCTCTCTAGATATTCTTTAATCTATATATAACATATATTAATTACACACACACATGTTCTCTAGCACAGTGCAAACCCAGGTTTGGGTTTCAGTTTAGAGAGTTCAAGTATAACTGGAAGAGAGAGACATTAAGGGTTCAGGGACCTTAGATGCCACAAGCTCTCCATAAGCTGTTTATGTTCCTGGTGGCCTCTTCAAGCCTTTAATCTGTAAAGAAGCCAGAAAAGGCCACCAAGAGAAGAGAAGAACAACCGGCAGTCACATAGAGATTTCTATAGGACACTTGCTCCTTCCAAAGAACTCCTTAACCTCTGAATGGAGAAATGTAAGTTCCCCAAAGAAGTCTCTGTTCTTAAATGTATTTGGCCACATCAGAGTATAGTCCAGCTGTATTCAAGGTCTTACGTGGTAAGACACTTGAAAACATCTTTCCTTTATCACCCTTGCCACTCTGAGAGTCTAAGACATATGAGCTTTATTCCCAAATCTAATTTTTCGCCGTCTCCACCCGATAGCTTTTTTCTCTGTTTTAAAATTTGATCAGGCCTGTCTGGGACCATACTAAGAGGGAGAGGACCTTTATCAAGGGAGGGGGGGCAATAATACTAAAGTCCGAAATCCTAGTCTGGAATTCAGGGATTTGAGTGCTTGGTAGCATGATGACTTGATTTTGGATCATTAGCACTGACCTAAAGTGACATAGAGAGGGACTATGAGATGGTTCATTTGGTTACAGCACTTGCTGCCAGACCTGACAACCTGAGTCTGAAACCCAGGGCTCAATGTGGGGAAAGGACTTACTCACTCCAATTTCTCAAGATGTCCTCCAACCCTCATACAAATAACAGCTATGACACAGGCATACTGTGAGCACATGCACACACAGTGAGTGTGGTAAAGGATTGGTTGAGGGGAGATCTATCTGGAATTCCAGTACTGATGACAAGACACTGAAACCCTGGAGCTCACTGGCCATTCAGCTTACCTTAATGGATGGGAACTGGGCTCAGAGAGACCTAACCATTGTAGACTAGAATGGAGAGCAAAACAGGAAGATAACAACACGGACCACTCACCTACATACCAAGGGACATGCAGATGTGTGCATACGCATACACATCCCCCCCCGGGGGGGGGGAGGAGAGGGAGAGGGAGAGCACGCCAGTATCACTATCTGACAGTACTCTGAGAAAATGGCATTCCAAAGCTTATGCCATAATGAGACGTCCACATGGGAAGAACAAACTCAGGCTGGCAGCAGGGAGCAAGCCTGCTGTGCCTTCAGCTGCTCATTCACCAAACCTGGAAAGCCAGTCCCCAGAGGGCTCCATCCATCAAACATATGATGCTACAATTGGATTCAGTAAAGCAATTAGCAAGTACACTATTCCAACAAAATGGGAGATCAGGGTCCAACTATCAGCAGCCAGAGAGATCAACATGGATAGGTTCACTCTCAGGTCATCCAGACCTTCTCACCAGTGCTGGCTTTCCTGTTCCTGCATCCTGCTTCAGACCACTGCAACACCACCACGATTCATCACGGAGATGTTCACAGTAATCATAGTTTCCATAACCTTCACTTATTGAAGTGTGATATTTACAGTGGGAATAGGAGATTGACCAAAAACTGACCTGAGGCCCTGAGAGTCAAAAAAAAAAAAAACCCTGCTAAATATTTTGATGTTAGGGCACCTCATCAAAGCATATATTAAAACAATGGAAGGAAAGAAGGGAGGGAGGGAGGGAGGGAGAACAACTATGTTTTACTGCCTCCTTAAAAGCTGTAGCTCGGGCTGAAGCGATGGCTCAGCGGTTAAGAGCACTGACTGCTCTTCCAGAGGTCCTGAGTTCAATTCCCAGCAACCACATGGTGGCTCACAACCATCTGTAACGAGATCTGATGCCCTCTTCTGGTGTGTCTGAAGACAGGGACGGTGTACTTGTATACATAAAATAAATACAAATGTTTAAAAAAAAAGCTGTAGCTCACATTAAATGGAGCTTGGTGTAGTGGCACACACCTATAATCACACACACACACGCACACACACTTGAAGTATAGCCAGAAGATCAGAGTCAAGTCTGGTTACAAGGAGTATGTTTGTCCAGGAATACATGAGTTCCTGTCTCAAACAACCACAAAAATAAATGAAGAGAGAGAAAGAGGAAGGGATGAAGATGAGAAGTATGAAGAGGGAAGCAAGGGGAATTAACTGGGTAATTTTGGGAAGGGAGAGATGGCTCAAAATTTACAAGTGTCTACTAGTCTTCCAGAAGGTCTGGAATTAGTTCTTAGAACCCATACCTGGTGACTCATGACCATCCGTAACTCTAGGTATAGAGGATCTTATGTGTGCTTCTGGCCACCTCCAGAACTCACACGCCTGTGGTGCCCATAAACTCACGTGCATATGCACACACGCACAAAATAAGCAAGTAAATGAACAAATATAAACATAATTTGGAATTTTATGCCCTATCTCCTTGAAAACAAAAATATCTGAAGATTTCATCTCTCTATAGATATATAGATATATCTCCAAGACAAATAACAATCCTATCTCATTTATTACATTTAGTCAACCCATCATTGAATTTCTTCAACTCAAGTCAAAGGAACAAATAATTTCCCCCTTTCTTCTTCCATATTCCTGGCAGGCTCAACCTTCTAGCCTTGAGACCTACAGCAATTGTTCCTCTGATGGACACTTTCTCCTCTAGGAAATGACATAGTGACACAGGTAAAAGGTGATTTGGGTAGACCGCTGTGTCAGAAATTGTCGGGATCTGATTTAGAGACCTTGCTTTTGTCAAGAAAGACAGTTGGATGTCTGCTTTAAAGAAGGACTGGGAATATTTTCATCAAAGGTTTGAATTGAAAAACGGTAGGAGGTAAATATCTGAGATGTTGCCCAGAAAGACTGCAGTCTCTGTGCAATTACCATTAACACAGGGCAGCGGCTGCTCGATGGAGTAATTCAATCTGGTGGCCTACATTTCATCACGCGGCAATTCTGAGCCAAGACATAAAAGGCTGCTGGTGTGTACGTGTGTGTGTGTGTGTGTGTGTGTGTGTGTGTATGTGTGTGTGTGTGTGTGTTTGTATGTATGTGAATAATTGGGCTTTCTTTCCCCAAATCCTGAAAATTTGGATGTTATTTCTTTCACAAGGCCTGATCATGCATCTCTGAACATTTAACAAAAGAACATGAGATGGAAATATGCATTTTTGACATTTGTCACAGTGAGGTTTTATGCTACCTTGTCAACAACAGAAAAGAACTAAATGTAATGGGTTCTCACATTTACAGCCCAGCACACAGAGGATGCACCTCATATCATGACACAAAGTGGGGAAGTAGTTTTCTTGTTAAAGGCGCTTTATTGACACATAAATGAAATATAACAAAACGTACACATTTAAAGTCTAAAAAGTGTGCAAATTTGGCTATGTCTATGTTTATTTGTTTGTCTTTTGGTGTCATCATCCTTGTTCCCACCTTAACTTTTAAGGCAGGGTCTCTCACTAGCCATTTTGGTTAGACTGGCTACACAGCAAGTAAGATCCTGCTGTCTGTTTCCCCAGTGCTGTGGTGGTAGGTGTAGCACTAAACCTGTAATTTATAAGGTGTAAGGATTTGAACTTGGGTCCTCACGCATATACATCAAGTACTTTCCCCAGTGAGCCATCTCCTAGCCCCATATCTGACTGTTTCTAAATCCCTACCGTTTCTCAAAGTGGTGGTACCGTGTCACATTCCCAGCCATAGTGTGGGACGGACAGCACTGGTTCGTCAGTATTCTCACCAACACTGTATACCAGGAATAACCTTTAGGTGATGTTATAGGTATGCAATGCAATGCTTCCCACTTGTTTTTCGTTAACTATTTTATGACAGGCTTACTTGATTCTATGTTATCTTTTCAGTGGACTACCACTTTAAATCTTCTGCTCTCTTGTGAAAGTGAATTTGGTTTTCTTATTACCAGAAATTAAGATTTCCTTGCTACTTTTTTTCCTTTATCTAATGAGTTTTCCCTTATCAGATGAATATTCAGAACTCCAGGTAAAATTATCACTTAACTCTCTTGTCGGTGTCACTGGAGAGAGAAACTCACTGTGTATCTTATTGTTTGAATCTGAAATGAAAACTCACATTTGGAAGGCTTGTTGCCTTCTCACAGGCTGTGGGGGAAGTGGGAGGAGCCTGAGAGCTCTGATTTAGTTCACAGGTAGATTCATAGATTCAAGGTGGAGGCAACCTGAGCTGAAGAACTGGAATATTATAGGTGTGCCCTGGAAAAACAAAACTTTGTTCACCCTTCCTCCTGTTGGCTCTTCACACTCCTGCCAGCAAGCAGTGAGCACTTCTCACTTAACCACCGGCTGCCCTGCACACCTTGCCCTGGCCTAAATGAACAGTCAATCAAGTCTGAGGTGCCAAGTAAAACTCCTCCTCCTTCCGGCAGTGGGGCTCAGACTGGGGTTGTACATATTCTAGACATCTCAGTCTTCTTTTGATTTTTCAAGTTTTGTTTGTCTGTTTCACTTGAAACAGAGTCTTCTATTTAGACCCAGTAGGCCTGGAACTTTCTTTTTCTTTTTTATTTTCTATATATTTTTTTTATTTACATTCCAAATGATTTCCCCTTTCCCGTTTCCTCCCTCCCCGAAAGTCCCAAAAGCCCCCTTCCCTCCCCCGTTCCCCATTCAACCCCCTCTCGCTTCTCTGTCCTGGTATTCTCCTACATCCAGTCTTTCCAGGACCAGGGGTCTCTCCTTCAATCTTCTTGGAAATCTACTGATATGCGGATTGTGTCTAGGGTATTCCGAGATTCTGGGTTAATATCCCCTTATCAGTGACTGCATACCATGTGTGTTCTTTTGTGATTGGGTTACCTCACTAAGGATGATATTTTCCAGTTCTGATCATTTGCCTAAGAATTTCATGAATTCATTGTTTTTAATTGCAGAGTAGTATTCCATTGTGTAAATATACCAAAACTTCTGAATCCATTCCTCCATTGAGGGACATCTGGGTTCTTTCCAGCTTCTGGCTATTATAAATAAGGCTGCTATGAACATAGTGGAACATGTGTCCTTGTTGCATGCAGGGGAAGCCTCTGGGTATATGCCCAGGAGTGGTATAACAGGATCCTCCGGTAATGTCATGCCCAGTTTTCTGAGGAACTGCCAGACTGCTTTCCAGAGTGGTTGTACCAGCTTGCAATCCCACCAGCAGTGGAGGAGTGTTCCTCTTTCTCCATATCCTCGCCAGCAACTGCTGTGGCCTGGAACTTTCTATGTAGACAAGCTGGCCTTTAGCTCACAGAGATCTATCTGCCTCTGCCTCCCGAGTACAGAGATTAAAGGCATATATCACCACAACTGCCCTATTTTATTTTGGTTTTGGTTTTTGAAGACAGCGTTTCTTTCTATAGCCTACCCTGTCCTGGGCTAGGCTGACTCCAGGCTCTCAGACCCACCTGCCTCTGCTTCCTAAGTTGAAGGAGTAAAAGTATATACCACCAAACTAGTCATCATCGATTCCAGAAGAGGCACAGCTCACGGGGCTGATCAAACTTCACCCATAGATCAGGAAAGAAAGGAAGAGAATAGGAAATGATGCCATCTTATACAAACTCAGTATAGTTTACAGACTATACAACCCTTAGTAATACATTTCCTTCAGCAAGGATCCACCTCCTAATGGTCGCACAATCTCCAAACAGTGCTATGAAATGAAAATCAAGCACTCAAATACATTAGCCTTTGAGGATCATTTCATACTGAAGCCACAACAAAGACTCTCAGTCTTCTACAAACAGAGGCAATAAGTGGAGTCTTTGAGTTCCTACTTTTCCTGCTGAGGCTTAAAACTTCTTCAAGGAAGACAATGACAAACAGGGCTTATCACCAAACTTGCTTAATTTCCTTCAGGCAACGCTGTCCTTCACTACCTGAGTCCAGTGTCTTGCATGCTCAAGGACTCTCTCTTGAGACTGGAGATGCCAGCTTTAAAAAAAGTGCAGGTAATGTATAGACGGGTACATGCTCATGTAAGTCCATACTTGTTTTCTAGTTCCCAGTCTGTTCTCTACACTGCAGTACACCACCACAGTCAATGGTGAGCTGCTCAAAGCACATGCCAGGGATATTGCTTCTACAACTTTCATCTTGTGATGTATAACCTGCTTGGCTGGCTTCATTTATGATATGATGGCTTCAATTTCATTAATCATAATGCGTAGTTTTGTATTCTAGACGTCAGGTTCTCATCCTTGCATGGCTGGTATTACAGGTGTATACCATCAAGCTAGTTTTAGGCAGTGCTAAGGATAGAACCTAGTGCTTCTTCACCTATGCTAGGCAGGGACTCTACAAACAGAATATCATTTGTTTAGTATATATATGTTGGGAATGTAAGGTGGTAAAAAGAGTGTGCACATGTGTGGAGGTCAGAGTACAGCATGGAGGAGTCAGTTACCACCTTCCAACAATGCTTTGGGTGTTTTGTCATAGAATATAAACTAAAGGCTAGCTGGCAGGCATCTGACTTCATCAGAGGCTGATGACGCTAACAACAAATGCTGTAAGAATGCTTTAAGACTTGGGGTAAGTCTAAATTTTTGCAAGTTAAGACATAAAACAAAGAGAAAGTCTGCCTTCATGCCTTGTTGTTTCTAATTGCTTGTTTTGAGCACAATTACTCAAAAACAGTATAGATGAGAATTGCTCTTGGCAACTTGATCTGATAAAAGATTTTTGTGTGTCTGTGTCCATTTCTAAACCATGGCTGCAATTCTTCGGTTGCCCGCCACAGACTTGGTAACCCGGGGAAGTCATTCTCAGTGTATTTGTACAGTGTTATTTTAACTACACATGATGAATTTTTTTAAAGGTTTATTATTTTTAACAATAAGTATGTGACTGTGTATAGGTATGTGTGTGAAAGTACAGGTCCCAACAGAGACAAGAGAAATCAGATTCCCCTGGAGCTGGAATTCATGGTAGTTATGACACAGCTGAAGTCGGCACTGGGAACTGAACTCAGGTCTTCTGCAAGACTGGCAAGTGTCTTGCCAGTCACTAAGCTGTCTATCTAGTACCCCTTACATGATAAGCATGACTGAATTAGGAAGTCTCTGAAACTGGAAGGAGTGTTGTTCTGATAAGCTTGCAAAGTAAAAGTACTTACATACACTAACCCTCAAATGTTCAGAAAAAAGAAGCATTGAGTTTCTAACACTTTATATACACTTAATCAAAATACATGTTTAAAAAGGCCAACTGAGAAGCATTTTACAAACTCAAAATTACCTTATATAGGTACGTCTTGAAAAGCAAGACTACAGCAAAAATGTTAGTTTAAAAAAACACAGGTGGATCTTCCCAGATCTATTGTAGTAAGTGCACTATGCCTAGTCAATTTTAATCCACTTCTGTAATACTCATATATACTAATAAGTAATTGAGAATTATTACTACTTCATATTACATCTTATTTTTATGTTTCTTTGATCAAACTTAATCAGAATTTCAATTAAATAAAATTGTTTTTAACATAATTTTGTAGTGCACTCACTTGAACCTCACTTCTTTGCTTTTTAAGTGACTCAAAATATTAGATAGATATTAAATTTATTGATGGGTATTCATCCATTTTAATTGAAAATAGTGAAATGTGAATACCTCATCATCATTTAAAAATTTACTTTCTTATTTATTTTTATAAGCTACAGAGAAGTCTCTATTTTTGGGACAAGTTAAGGAACATGTGCATTTATTTTTTAATGTTATAGAAGTGACAGATAGACAGATAGAAAGAAACAGTCAGAGACACAGACATAGAGACACAGACAGACAGAGATACCGACCAACCCCCACTGGCCTGTTTTTACATGATCCCTCCAGAATACTGATGTTTCGGAAAAATAAAGGTGGCTTACATTTAGCAGTACTACCCTTTAATTTATTTTGTGAAGTCAAAGTTATTTACTTTTTAGTTAACTCTCTTCTAGCCTTATACCTTCAGTCTGCAACCTCCACATAAAACCTCCCACCTCCAAATTTCTCCTTTCTCTTTTTGTATCTCATATGTTATGTTATGGCCCCTGCATGAAGGATCCCCCATCCCAATGGCCTCTTATGAGTTTTCTTATTATGTCTGTCGGTCTGCAGAGCGTACAGGGCCCTATCCCTCCTGCTGAACTGTAGGTTCCCAATGGATTCTGAAGTAGGGGCAATCACTATCTACAGTCAGGTACTTAATGAGGAATTGACCAGGCTCCTAAAGAACTGTTCAGAACCTATGGTCATGGAAAAGCTAAACTATTTGTGTCTCAAAAGAAAACCAAACTAGACACAAACGAGAACCAACAATTAAAATCTCCTGATTGAAGAAAGGAGTTTTGTAGAGAGGAGAGAGCTGATAGACATAGGAGGGAGATAGGGGACCTGACTTTAATAAATCAGAATAAGCATTATGCATGGATGACATTTTCACAAAGTAAACCTAATAAAAGGTTCTACACTTCTAAGAGATATAACCAAAGATTTGACACTACTGGATAAATACTTTACTTGGATAAATACAAAACTTTTGGATAAATGTAACTACAAATGCTTTTTGGTTTCTAGGAAAGGAACACTTTTGCCCAGGACAGTGTTTTTAAAGTGTTTCTGTCTTTATCTTGTTTCTGTAAACTTTAAGATTTTACTGAGGTCCTCAGTGAGCTTATTTCCTGTATGAAAGAATGCATAGGTCAAAATCATCAATATTGCAACCTTAAAATTTGGAATAAAATGATCTTTAAATAGTCATTAATTCACTTCAAGTTAAGAATAAACACAATACTGGTCCTGGCAAGATAGATCAGCAGTGAGTTCATTACCTGGGACCTGCAGAGTAGAGGGAGAAAAATGAACCCTAAGAGTTCTCTGATCTCTTTAAAGATGCCATGCTACATGTGTACCCACCCATACATGGATACAGAAAAGTAAGTGGTAGAATAAAGCGAAGTACTGACACAGAGCATTCTAATAGCATTGAGCTGGCTAGTTTTATATTAGCTTGATACAAACTACAGCCTCAATTAAGAAAATGCCCTCATAAAATTTGGCTGTATGAAAGCTTGTAGGATACTTTCTTAAATATTGATTGATGGGGGTGTGGTGGGAGCCCACTATGGGCTCATGGAAAGCAGGTAAGACTTGACACTGTGATAGTCTAGGAGAGACTATTGACGAAGGTGAAGACTGTACCAGTTGAAGACCCAGGACTGAAGAGATCATGAAAAGAAGTTGAGGCTTGACTCCTTGAAGAAAACCCTAGAGAAGCTATCGGTGAAACTGCAGACCAGTTGCAACAGAAGACCCCAGCATTTTGGAATTTCCAGTAAAATGGGATGACAACCAAGAACAGCAACAGATATTAAATGCAGTCACCTAGAGCTTAAAAGATAAGCTGTATGTGCTGCAGAGGGTAGAACCAACAGAGTGTTTCCAGCGCTCTGGAGGAGCCTGGAAGATGGTGAGTGAAACCACACATCACAAACTGAGTCATTTACAAACTTGGGGTTTGGTTTTACTTTGATCTGACTGTGATTATGCACTTGTTCTTCCCTCTTGAAATAAGAAAGTATTTAATTTACTTTTTGATTTTTTTTTCAGGAGCCCATGTCTGAGAGACTGAATTTTAAGATTTAAACAAGACTAGGGATTTTTAAATAGACTGAATATTACAGTATTGGAATTTGTAAAGACTGTGGGACTTTTAAAGATGACTGAACTTTTTTTATTGTGATTTTTATACTGATGTGTGAAAGAAGAAAGAAAAGGTTATGGCTTAATGGGGATGACGGGTCAATTGTGCAGAGTTTGATGTCAACTTGACACAAGGTATAGTAATCAGAGAGGGGAGACTCAGTTGAAAAAGTGCCTTCATAAGATCTGGCTATATTTTCTTAATAGTGATTGATGGGGCAGGGCCCAGCCCATCGTGGGTGGGGCTACACTTATGGTTCGGTTCTCTTAGAAAGCACAATGAGGAAGCCAGGAGGAACAAACCAGTAAACAAGAGCCCTTCATGGCCTCTGCATCAGCTCCATCCTCCAGGTTCATCCCCTGTTTGAATTCCTGTCTTGGTTGCCGCCAATAAACAGTGATGTGGAACTATAAACCATATAAACCTTTTCCTCCACAGTTTGCTTTTGGTGATGGTATTCATCATGACATCTTAGTTAATACTGTTGTATTTAAATCTATCCTCATGGAGTTCCCCCATCTTCATCTCTAAAGTATCACTTTATTATAAAGTAAGAAAAAGAGAGGAAAAACACTACAGAGTGAATTATGTAAGTTTTTTGTTGTAAAATTATAGAGTAAGGCACTTTCTCAATTGAGGCTCTCCTCTCTGGTGACAGTACCATGTGACAAGTTGACAAAAAAAAAAAAAAAAAAAAAAAAACCAAAAACCTGCACAACCGACCCCTTTTCAACTTGAAACACAAACTCATCACTGGTAAGCTATAACCTTTTCTTTCTTCTTCATTCTCAAGACCACATATCAATATAAAATCACAATAAAAAATTCTAGAATCTTAAAAATTCAAACACTGGAAAATTCAGCCTATTTAAAAATCTGAAGTCTCTTTTAAAATTGAAAATCTCTTTAAAATTCAGTCACTCAAATGTGGGAGCCTGTTAAAAAAAGAAAAAATGGTAAAATACAGAAGGCAAAGGTGCTATCTTAGTGGCTGCTGCAAAGGGGTCCCTCTCCTGTATAAACTTTTGTCTAAACATGTACTAGTATATTCTAGTACAATGTAGCAATAACTATATTTCTTAATTGTTCTTGTTATAAACTCTCATCAGTATAGCTCTTCTTAAAAGGCAAAGAGATTAATTAATCATAATCATTTCAAATCTCTGTCACTTAAAACTTGTATTTTACTCTGACGTTATCTTGGGGGTTGTGCATTTAGCCACTGTCATTAGCAGCAATATAATCTTCAATAAGACCAGAAGAGTCTCAATGTGGCCTTACTACAGGACTGTCTCACATAAGTGAAACAACCAAGACTTCATGGAGTGAGTTATTCTGTAGAGATTTCTCAAATCACTGCTTAACAAACATTAACCAGATCAATAGGCTAATGGGAGGTTTCTAGAGAACTTAAACATTTCATGATCAAATTTGACATGAATAATCCCCAGTGACTTTTAAAGATTTAGAAACATGTTCTGTGTCCAAAAAAAAAGAGAGAGAGAGAGAATGAAGAAGTAGTTTGGGCAGTCCTTGACCTAGACAATTGTATGCATGCCCATTCTTGAAATTCTTCAGTAAACTAAGAATGCCTCAAAATTGTACCGTGGTCTCACCCAGGATTTGAAATTCTGTGGGATCCTTGAAACACACGAGTTTTTAAAATTTCCTTTTAAATTTAAAAAGTGAGCTTTGAACACTGGCAAATATAAAGCAGTTACATTTGATGATTTGAACCTGGCCATGCATGTGATATCATATCCTCAGAATCAAACTAATTGGCACGACAATGACCCCCCAGCAGAGTGAGAATAATGTGCTCTGCCTCCAAGATGACCTTGACCTCTTGATCATCATGCTTGCCTGACTGGAGTGCTGCAGTTAAAGGTGAGCACATCATAACTGCTTGTGCAATGCTGGCAATAAAACCCAGGACTTCATACAAGCTCAACCAACTGAGGTACAACCTGGCTTATGATTTTTTTTTTTTTTGGTTTTTCGAGACAGGGTTTCTCTGTGTAGCCCTGGCTATCCTGGAACTCACTCTGTAGACCAGGCTGGCCTTGAACTCAGAAATCCACCTGCCTCTGCCTCCCAAGTGCTGGGATTAAAGGCGTGCGCCACCACCGCCCAGCTTGGCTTATGATTTTTAAAGATCTCGGAATACTCTGTAGCCAAAAATGATAAAAAACACGCAGTTCTGCCAGTCCTTAACCCATATATTGTATGCATGTTCATTTTGAAATTCTTCAGAAAAACTGTAAAAGTTTCAAAAGTCCACACTACCCTCACTCACGGTGTGGAATACTGGATCATCTCCACACACAACAGGCTTTTTTTTGCTGTATTTTTACTTTGTTTTGTTTTTATTTAAAAAGTGATTCATGGACACAGATACATATAGAGCCTTCTCATTTCCAAGATTTGAAACTGGAACTCCAGGAATAGAAAGGCCACGCATGTCACAACTTAAGTCCTCCTAATCAGACTAATCACCAGCACAACAACCTAGATGAGGTTTAAAGCACTCTATACATGTTCAGCGATCAATGAGGTCATCCTTTAGTGTTCACACTCGGGCCAACCATTTTACCCTTCTGAAGAACCAGACCAGGGTGGGGGTTGGAAATCAGGAGATAGAAACAAATGAAAAGTGTAACATTGCTACTGCTATAGAAAAGTCAAATGGAACCAGTCGGGTGGCTCATCTAAGAAAGTACTCAAAGCCAGAGGACATCTCACAGCCTGAGTTCTACACTCAGAACAAGGAGGAATCATGAGTTCTACATGTGGAAGAGACCGTAGAGGAGGAAAGAGAGACTCCAACCCAAGGTTATTCTCGGAATGTGCCTAACCCTCACACCCCTATATAGTATGTTTTGCTTGTTTGTTTTAAAGCAAAGCTGGTGAGTTTTCTCAGCAGATAAAGGTGTCTACTGCAAAAGTCTGATGTGGATTCATTCCCAGAATCCATTCAAAGGTAGAAGACAATGAATTGCACACACTTTTTCTCTGATCTTTCCACACACACACACACACACACACACACACACACACACACACACACCATGACTCAAACACTTGAAAATATACAACACATACACAAAAAAACTTGAAAATAATTATAAAGCGTACATGGACAATCATTGCTGAATGTTTGAAAGAGAGTTTAAATTTAATAAAGTCAGTTTCATGAACAGAATCAGCAATAAAATTTTAAAATAGCTATCTGATGCTAACAGAAAAACTGCATACATAGAAGTTCCAGGTATTAAAATATAAATTTCACTTCCAATAAAAAAAAGTAGTTTTCCACAAATAAAATCTCACTGAGAAGCATCTGCATTGCCAGAATGTCTGTAACTCTCAAGCTATAGGAACCAAAATAACAGGCATGTTTTACTAAGGAAACTGTAATGCTGACAATTCTTATAAAATGCCAAGAGCCGGTTTGATGCCTCTGCACATGAGGAACTCAGGATTCTATTTATTCATGAGATTCAACTGCTTAATATTATGAATAGTTACTTCTAGAAAATCCTTATGTTAATGCTCATACCCCACTTCCAGGAGATACAACACCAACACAATACATTTGTGTTGCAATGTTCTTAAACACATATTTCAAAATTTCTCTAAAAGTAAAAAGGACTGGGCATGTGGCTCAGTAGGTAGAGCTCCTGCCTACCATACATGAAGCTCTGGGTTTGATTTCTGGTCCCACATAGAGCAAAGGTATGCTGTACATGCCTGTAATCCTAGCACTCTAGGGAGAGGGATGATCAGAAACTCAAGGTCATCCTCAGCTACACAGCAAGTCCTAGGCCAGCCTGAGATGAGTGAGATGCTGCATCAAGAAAAGATACATATACAACAAATAAACAAACTAAAATACCAACAGAATAAAATACTTGGACAACTTGGGGTTAGAGTTGAGATGTTAACTCCGTATGATGTCATCAGCACAGTAATGGCCCTAATTTTCCTTAACAATTCTATACGTATCACAAGTATTATGCCTACTGTAGGACCCTCTACTTATATGTAAAAGGAAAATACCCTCACTGGGGATTGAAATTGGAATAAAGGATCTGGAGAGATGGCTTAGTGGTTAAGAACACTTACTTCCATTACAGAGGATGTAAATTCAGTTCCCAACACCCACATACGATGGCCACAACTGTGTCACTCCAGCTCTGGAGAATCCAACAAGTCCTGGACATATGTACAGATATACACAATATTTAAAACAAAATTCCTCTTTACTAAAAAATGGAAATGAATAATACTCTGCATGGTGGAATTCTGCATATCATAACTTAGGTAAGTTCTTGAGGTGCACAAGTAATGCTAGCTGTGTTTCATGCTCTGACTTCCTTCAGATGTACAGTTAGAGCAATCAGGGTGTCCAGTCTTGGTAAGAGTTTATGAGCTGTGATCAATACGGGAAATATTAAGAGTATTGCACAAACCAGGGCTGAAGGGCCTTCCTATGTTTTTCAAGTGTTCCTTAAAAATCTGAGGAAGCTTTTTGAATGAAGGTCATTTTGCTTTACAACACCACACCAAGGTGACAGTTTACAGGCCCTGACAGACAGTTGTCCCCTACTTGAAAACAGCCACTATTCCCAAGTCACCATGATTTATTACCCACAGTCTCAAGCAGAGAAGGCTACCATTCTTGTTTGTTTTGTTTGCTATTCAAGGATTGTAGAACAGCCATTAGTAGTATGAAGAACATCACTTTAAACATGACTGTTAGTGGGCCTAATTACTAAGGGAAAATCAGATCTCATTCATTACTCTGCTAAGTGAATTAAGGTTTGTTAGGAGAGATTTATAGCACCAGTCCTTGGGTGATTGCTATTCTTCCAGAGCATAGGGGTACAGGACCGAACAGTTTATTAACTGTGCTATATCTAACAGCATGCTGCCAAGGTGCTTTTGTTAAAACAACACTGTTATTCTAAATGGATAAACAGTTTTATACCAGCAAAGTGCATTTTAAATGTTTGTCTTCTGAAGGCAAGTACTAGGAGTCTGTGAAGAACCTTCAAACTATCAGAGCCTCCAATAACTCTTGTTTAGAGTCAGCGCTGACTACAGAAAAATGTGACACTCAGAGCAAAAACCAGCACTTCTCCTGTTAACAAGCCCCAGTTGTGTGTTCTAACATTGTTCACAATAATACTCTTGGTGACTCACCAAACTCTACTCTCATGTTAAGGGTAGGAAAGGCATCTAATTTACACTTCGGGTGGAGATGGATATATATCCATTTGGGTGGGTGTGTGTGTGTGTGTGTGTGTGTGTGTGTGTGTGTGTGTGTGTATGTGTATATGTATATAAGTATATACACATACATATATATACTCACACGTATATATATTAAGAAGATAAGCAAAGTTATGAGGTCCTTTGATCTGGAAGACTCTGATTGATTCCCAATACAACTCTAAAGCATCTGATTGTAAATACATACATACATACATATATACATACATACATAATACATACATGGCTTGTCAGTGCTCAGAGCAGACTGGATGACCTTGCTTGTGGCTTATTTGGAATATAATATAGTTCATATCAGCTATGGACATCTACAAACTTAAGGCCATTTTTCTTTTTTTCTTTCTTTTTTGATTCACTGATTCGGTGTACCCCTCTTGGACTCTTGAGTCCTCTGAGATAAAGCACTTACCTGATCATCTAGCTATGGAATAGGAAAAGCCAACAAATGTAATGTCTCTATAAATACACATTTCCACATAAGAAAAATTTACCATGAGAAAAATACGATATGCCCATTAATGAAGACTAATTCTTAATAATGAATTAAAGAACACAAAGGCCATTCCACACAAAGGCCTGTCATGCCAATAGATATCTGATGCTATAGGGTATCACATTGCCCTTGCATTCCTGTGACTACAATGGCAGCATGCAGAGGCAGCAAGGCCAACAGGAAGTACCGGGCCTCGGTGGCAGACATCACTGATCCTACTGCGTAGACACGAAATGTCAGACATGATGTATTGATAGCAAGTTTCTTGATTGGTAGCTTACTAATTCTCTTTTCTCCTAAATGACTTTTTCCTCCTTCATATCTTTCAGAAACATGGAGCTACTGGCTATTTCCCCACATGCATGAGGAGTATGTAAACTATCACCTCACTCTTTAATAGACTTGCCAACATCCCAGGCCAAGATTTCTTACAGATAGCATGAGAGTCAGGACTGACCATCAAGTTGACAGGATAGCAGGTGTGTTGAGATCAGAGAACCGCTGACTAGAGTCAGAATTACCCCTTTGCCATGAAGATTCTGGAGATTGAACTCAGGCTTGGGAGCAAACAATGTCATTTGCTAAGCTAACTCACCAAACCGCTGGAAGTATTTTAAAAATTATAGTTCAAATATATGGTCACATGGGGTGGGGATGGGACTTGATGGCACAGTATTTTTCCTGATAAAAGATGAACTAATTATCCACACTAGGAAAAGAAGGTCGTTATATGTCCAGAAGGTTCTGGACAACAATAAGATGACTTAAAAAGTATAGGTGATACCTTACATATTCAAAACTATTTTTAAATAAACACTTGAATTGCTAAATATGTATTTTATGCCCAAACTGTCTACTTGTTTGTTATTTACTTATTATTATTTTTCTTGGGTTGTAAGAAAAACCAATGCAGTCAACTAAGCCTTGGCTTTGCTTGCCTCATTTATACCAGGTCAGTAAATTCACGTCTTCCTCCTCATCTCTCTTTCATTCACTGGCTCCTCCTGACTGCATCATGCATTTCTTGTCAGTCAGTACTCCTAGCAATTAGGTTGTTCTGTTTTCAGATGAGGTCTCATGGAGCCCAGGTTGGCAGTGAGCTCTCTACATAACTGAGGATGGTGTTGAGCTTGTGAACCTCATGCCTCAACCTCCCAACTGTTGGGATTAAAGGCAAGTGACATCATATCAGTTTTGAGGTGCTGAGGGACAGAACTCAAGGCTTTGAGCATGCTAAGAAACACTGCAGACTGAACTGTGTATACTACTCTCATGGGTCAATTATTTGTAAACGGTTGTGATCAAACATTTCAGGAGAGCAACTTAAGGGAAGGAGGATTTGCTTGGACTGGATGTTTCAGAAGTTCACACACTTGACCATATATCTAGGTCTGGAATGAGCTTGTGCATCACATTAGCTCCACTGTGTGGAAGGAGCAGTTCCTTTCAGGCAGACAAGAAGGAGAGAGATGGAGATAGAGAAAGAAGCAAAAGGCAGACATAAGCACACAAGAGTTCCAACTATATAAGTATACCTAAACACGACTTACTTCCTCTAGCAATGCTCGGATCCTAAAGCTTCTAGAACCTTCCAAAATAGCACAAAAGGCTTGTGACCCAGGGTTCAACGCAATTTGCATCTTGGGAAATATTTACTATTGAAACCAAAACACTAATCTTCTTTCTTCTGGAAATATGATACAGTCAACCCAATTCAAGTTTGCTAAGCTATTTCTCCATTTTTACTATTTATTTTTATTTTCAATTATATCTAAGTGTGTGTGTTTGGGTGGGGAAGTGAGTGCATGTGCTGATTCGATGTCTACTGAGGCTAGATGAGGCCTTTGAATTGAGCTGAAGTGATAGGTATTCATAAGATACCTGATGTGTATGCTGGTAACCAGATAGAATCAGGCAAGAACAGTAAGTGCTCCTAACCTGGGAGACATCTCTTCAGCTTTCATTATATTGTTTCTTTCTGTTTTTATTCCTGCTGTTCTCTCTGCCTCAAAGCTTGGTCCATTTTTTCTCTATCTGTTAAATGTCTAATATTAAATTCTCTACAATTTCAGTAGTAGTTGTAGTACCAGAAGATGCTTGGCAATCTGCAACAGGAGGAAAAGATAACTCTAAAGATGAAATAGACACACTTATGCCTTGGGAGTAACCAAATACTTCTTAACAGGTCTTAAGGACTGTTCACCATGAGGGAAATCACGTATGGTTCCAGAAATCTAACAAACTACCCATGGCTAGTAAGACCATGGGATGTAGAATATAACCTGTTACTGCCACTCTCCTAAATCAATATAATTCTTAACTGTGTTATAATTCTTATCCTTAAACACAAGGATAAGTGTAGCTCCTACCTCTCATCAAAAAAGCTTTTTTTTTGAAGCGGATGGAAATTATTTGAGAAAGCTACAACCAGTCAAAATACAGAAAACACCAATTCCCACATCCACGGGATACATCAACAAAACAACTGCTGAGTTCAAGTCTCAGCAACATTAAGGAAGAGGGGTGGAAAGACTGTAACATCTAGAGAACCAAGATATCTGTTGCCAGACTACGAATTCTGGATATGCTAGGGAGGCTTCACCCTTGATGCCTCAACAGTATGGCTACTTACATAAGACCCAAACAAATCTGACACCAATTTACATACCAGCATAGATAGGGAAATCTCACAAGGGCCCACCCCTAAATGAATGGCTACAACCAATTAAAAATTGCTGAGAGGCAGGGGGAGGAAGAGGGGAGAGGAGGGGAGGGGAGGAGAGAAGAGCGCACATGTGAACTAAGCCTTCCCCAGGGATAAGCTCCCTAATTGGTTATCCAATACCAAATGACCCGCCCTAAAAACATACACATTGGAGGAAGCAAGATATTTATATATTTATTCAGCAGATATTTATATATTTATTTGTTGTAATATAAAAACACAATAATAATTCAAGAAAAAGGTGCCATGAATTTGACACAAAATGGTAGGGGAGAGATATAGAAGGGTTTGGAGGAAGGATGGAAATTATACAGTAACACAATTCAAAATAAAAATGAAAACAAAGAAGTCTAAAAAAATTAAACTAATGTATACATTTATAATGAAAAATTAAAAATACAAAGAATTATACAAATTATAACAAAGGACCACATACCTTTCAAGGGTCTGTATTTAAAAATCTATGAGACAAGGTCACCATGCTGCAGTTTGTACCTGCTCCCAGAACTATCCTTACAGTTTGAGTAACATACAGAAAAACAGTAACTATACACACTCCATCTTAAGAAGGGTAATACTGTACAGCCCCCCTTGCCTGTAGTCATAGGTTATCTGTGGGCTGGTTTCCTGGAGAACTGAGAGGGTGACAATTAGCAAGCCAGAAATGTGAGAGAAATCACTGGAGTTAGAGAAGAGATCCCAGTTCCAAGGCAGGTGTCCTAAGATACCCAAGACTGTAAGGGGCTGAAGATCATTCAGAGAAACAGGCAGGATGTTTGTCCCTGATCTAGGAGGGTTTAAGTCCCTTTCACGAAGAGCATTAAGCTCAGTCTGGGAAGTAAATCTCCTAACTACAGGCGCAGGGGCTCCAGCACTTACACAGCCTCAGGGGCTCTGAAAGATGGATCAGGAGGTAAAGTGTTCCCCACAAAGGCATGAAGCATATAAATAACAAGTTTGGGTGGAAAATGTCTCTAATCCCAGTGCCAGGAAGGCAGAGATGGGAGGATCCCTGGGAACTCCATAGCTGGCCAGCCTAGCAGGCTAATTGGTGAGCTCCAGGTTCAGTGAGAGACCCAATCTGAAGAAGTGCTGTCTCTCATCTGATGGTGAACACTTCTCCCAAGAACACTTGCTTTTGGCATCACAGAGGAATGCCTGCAACTCACAACCAATGTCTTAAAACCTGAATTACTAAGCCAACCCAAACCTCAGACATGTTAAGTGGTCTTGACATGCTTTAAAACCCTGGAGGGAGAAAACATAAGAAATACTAACAGATTAAAGGGAGCAACTGTCGTGCCCGGACAGCCCAGAGAAGAGGTCATTCCAACAACACCATCACCAGGGTGACAGATGAAAGCACCTGTGTCTAACACAGTGGGTGACATGCATCCAATCGGACAGAGAGTTGAGGCCCTCCTCCAAGCTATGGGAAGGGACATAAAATGCTTTATACTCTGGGTACGAATGGCAAAGCTCTACATTCATTTGGTTTAATTTGTAAGTGGTGCCCTCAGTCACAACACTGCACAGTCAGTTGACATCAAATTTATCTACTCATCTGTTGTCTGAAAAACAAATAGACTTAGAGGATGGAGAGATAACTCTGTGGTTATGTCTCATGAATACTGCCTGTGCAGTGCATGCAAGTTCAGTTCTTAGCCCCTACAACAGGAGTTTCAAACACCTGTAATTGCAGTTCCAGGAATCTGACTCCCTCTTCTGGGCTCTGTAGGCACTGACACTGCTGTATACATATTTACCCACAAAGGCACACACATTCACAAAATTAAAAACAATGAAAATACATTCAGAGAAAACCTCAAAGGTACAATTTATTGCTTACTATTAACAGTTCTATTCTGTGCACATTAATTATATCATTTGGTTGAAGATTCACAACTCTATTAGGTGGGTGGTGAAGTAGAAACAGATATGTCAATTACCCTGTCCAAGGTCACACAGCTAGTAACATGAATCATGCCACTTTGGACTTCATTACACATTATTCAGACTGAAATTTTGAGTACATGTCTCAGAAGGAAAGAGATCCAGAACTGTTTAAATCAAAACAGAAAATGTATTCAGTGAGCTGACGTTTAAAAAACAAAAAGAAAACCCTATACACACTCCAACAAGTTTCAGTACGCTTGCCAAAAAGGAAAGAAAAACCCAGCAAATTGATTCCAAGTCGCCTATAATTTCATTTATATTTGGAATATGAGCTGAGCAGGGGGTGTGTATGCAATGAGAGGGAGGGTGTGTGTGTGTGTGTGTGTGTGTGTGTGTAATACTGACGGTATTCAAAGCCTCCCCCAAACGTGCAAAGTTTGTTCCAATCCTTCTCTATTTTGCCTTCGAGAACCCTTTGCAATATGCTTATGTAAATAGTGCTCTTCACTGCTGTTCCCATCTCTCAAATCTTCTGCATAGATTGGAAAACCGACAGACCTAAGCAGACATCTTTGGAACACAAAACCAGGAAGACATAAACAAATATAACCAGATCAAAAACAAAGGCTTCTTCAAAGCCCTTCAGCAAACTGAGACAGACACAATGGAAGAACTGAGACAGATACAAGCACTCTTGGAATTGCCCAAGAACGGGCAACTGTAACGTCACACACATCACCTGCACACAAGTACAGACCCCATGATGCATGGATTACAGTATCTGTTTCATGAGCAAGCAAACATCTGGGTTTTCATCTTAGTTTACTAAAATCTCTACTACAGGACAGGGGAGCAAATGGAAGATTCTGGAATGAGGAGGGATACTGAAGCAAGGGAGAGTGTTTAAATAAAAACAGTTCTTCCTTGTTAAGCTCCAAAGGTAGTGGAGCTTAACCAAACCCTACAGTTCACAATTTAATGATAAGAATTAGCTCATCTGTGGTGATTTCCACATTTCAAAGAGTTGTCAAAGGCAATTAATGAGAAAAAAAATCAGTATGGGACCCAACCTGATACTGAATCACCTTCATTACAAACTCAGTGAGAGCTGTTCTCATATACAGACCATGAGCACAATGTAAACAGTATGTCTCAGGTGGGGAACAAGGGAGCAATCAGAAGATGTAAATACATTATCTCCATTGGAAAAAGCAAGAGACTCACCAACGTGGAACTCACTCCCTGAAATCCAGGACTACATGTGATACTGTTGGACTGACACTGGAAGCAGAGCCCGGTTTTGATGAGGGCTTGGCAACTCCACTAAGGATTTTGCGGGATGATAACGGAACACTGCGGTATTGGAAACACATTTCGCAGAGGGGCATTTTTATCATAGTTGAGAGCAGAACAGACATCTGGTACTCATCTTCTCCATGTACGCTAATAACACGACAGCTCTTGAGATAAGCAAAGTAAGTTGATTTTACCAAAGCAACTTTAACAAAATGAGTAAGTTTTAAAAGCTAACCAAAGTTGTCACAGCATTAAAAAAGAAAGCACTTCCAAATCCTAATCAAGGATACCCTAGTTATCAAATGTATCATTAGATAATAAAAGCATTCCAAGGACTAAGGAAGTAAAGAGCAAAACAAAATGTAGATTCTTGAAATCACACTCTTCTTTCAGGGTGATCATACTGACAATAAAAATGACAATAGAATGTTCAGGCTGTAACGGAAGGTGGGGAAGGTGGTGGATTTGGCTTTATTTCTGACAAGGAGGTGGGGTGAGGATAGTGAACATGGAGAACAGGCACCACAGCCTGCAGATCTTACTTCCAGCATCGCAACCCACACCCAGCCTGGTGTGAAGAGATGGCAGATGGGACAACGTCTGTTCTTTCAACTGCTGAAGCAAGACACTGAGCGTATCCTGCTCCTTCTGTAAGCATGAATATTCAGGCCCACTCCACAGACCCACCATCAGTGTGCTAACTGTATGATGCCAGAGACATCCTTAGCATTCTCCTTGGATTATAGATCGAGACCAAGTTAGTGGGGCCAGGGGAGGGTGGCTTTTGTACCAAACTCAGGAAAGACTCGAAATTCACTGAAATGATGCTGATTTTCATAATCCAACCAGAAATGCAGTCAGAGAAATGAGTCACAAGAAGACTGATTAGCAATGTTAAGAGGCCATTAAAAGCGGCTGAGCTGAATTGGTATTTCTTGACCATGTTTTGGAGCTTGTGTTCTATCTTGGGTATTATATACTTCAGAACACAATCAAGTTCCTGTAAGTACTAAAATACCCAGTGCTTTGCTATCTTGTGTAAATAATGGTGCTTTGTAATTCTTCCCCATTTATACTTTGAAAAGGAATACTGAACCCACAAAGGATAATTTTGTTATAAAAATTTAATGAAGCAACCATTCCTCTGTCTTTGAATGAAAGATAGTGTAATAATCCCAGAAATATATTTCCTTCATCCCTTGCCCTCCCCTGAGAACAGAGTGTAAGGACCAGAACACATATGATGCATCTCTATTTGCCAAACTGTAGAGTGTGATTTCTGGCTTAAAAGCTAGATACAGCTACCAACCGAGTACAAGGGAAACATTATTGGAATGCTACCTCCCCTCACAATGAAATAACAGAAACAGAAAAGCAAGTCACTGTGCACACAGAAGCTCTTTTGAGTGGCTCTGAAGAAGTCAAGTAACTCCATGTATAATCTGACTTCCAGCAATTATGGAATTGGGCTGGCAAGGGCAATCATACTTCCCCACATCTCCTAAACGTGCTAAGTGCCCCACCGAGGCAGATGCCTCCTGATCCTTAAGGCCCAACAGGTTAAACCCTTTAGAAATAAGACAATCCTCAATGAAAGGGCAGAAATCAGTGAGCTCGTTAGGACCAAGGGGGATTCCTTGGGTGTCATTTTTTCACACTGTAATGAGGATTTGTTATAGGAGCCAGCTGATGGCAAGAGGAGGCGCGCAGGTGGAAGTGGAGATGGACTTACGAAGTAGCCTGTCCCCAAGCTGGAAGGAGCTGAACTCTGCAAAGGAAGCACAGAGACAGAGTGGAAAAGTCAGTGGCCATTTTTAACATGTTCCCATCCACACAGCTCATTACCAGCCCTTTGTGAGGATTTTATCACACGTCATATGCCTGAGTATGAGACCCCTTGTCATCTGCTGCTGATACACACACTGTGCGGCTTGATTTTCCCCTTTATGTCTCTCAGCGACCAAGAGACGCTAACGTGCTATTTACTAGATTCTGAGCTTCTGGGGTGGACGTAATTGCCAATTTATTTGACAGGCAGCTGGGTAATGAATTAATGATGGCATTTCGCCCTGCACTGAGACTAAACAGGCACGAGGCAGCCTGCCTCCCTGACTTCCTGACATTCAAGGCCCCAGTCTCAAGCTATTTGGTTTTGTGGCCGCAGAGAGGCAGGCAAGAGGAAAAAAGCCCAGACTGACTTGAAAAGAAAAAGCCCAATGGGTTTGGATGACTTTTTGGTATATGACCTACTTGCCAGTTTATTCCCCGAAGGCTTCGGTTTAGCACACACTTGGCACTGTGCAAAAATTAGACATTTTGTAAACATAATTAGTTGACTGAAATGCAAAGAATCCGTGGGCGGAGGGAAGCAGTTTTTCTCTCAATAATATCAATTCAGACTGCCACAGCTCTCACACAGTGAACCAACCGAAAATCAATAATTCCAAACTGAACTCAGGGTATCAAGTGCTAAGAAAAAAAAAGCCAGAGTATGATTACAAAATTCATTTGTATATCTTTTTATTACTATATATATATATGTATGTATGTATGTATGTATGTATGTATATATGTAAGCCTACATTAGTTTATGTGTACTATGTGTATACAGGTGCCCTAAGGAGGCCAAAGGAACTTGTAAAGGCAATTGTGAGCTCCCAAGGAGAATGCTAGGAACCAAACTTGGGGGGGGGGGTAAGTACTCTTAACCAATGGGTCATCTCTCTAGTCCCTGCATCCCCCCATATCGAGACAGGTTTTGATGTAGTCAAGTTTACCCCCAATTCCAAAGGAATGCATCACAACACTCATTTATGTAATGTTAGTCACCAAAATGAAGGGTTTCCCTTATGCTAGGAACCAACTAATCTATTTACCCAACCCTCTACCCAGTTTTCAGATAAGGTCTCTGAAGTCTAGGCTAACCTCTGACTCTCTGTGTACCTGAGGACAGCCTTGATCCTCTTGAATCCCTTTCCTGGGTGTTAGGAAAACAGAAGTGTACCACCGCCCCTGGTTTAAACATTATCAGGGCCTCAGGCATGCCAGGCAAGCCTTCCACCCATGGGGCCACAGCCCTAGGACTGGATCATTTTTGTTTACATGCTTTCTCTAAAACCTGTCCTAAGAAATTGTTTTGTCATCCTCTTTTTGAGCAAGGGAGGCACCAAATAAGACAGAAATGGAAATAACCTGGAGCAGAGTCAGTCTTTAACTTCTAGCTCAGCAGCTCTGTGGGGCTGCCCACACCTCCACAGAGAGGCCTGATCGCCACCCTGATTCAAGAGTCATTAATGTTAGCTGGTCTACTTCCACAGTCAATCTCCTAGTCTTTAAACAACAGGAAGGAGGAGAACATGGGCCTATTCATCATGTCCGGCACACAAGATGCACTGCAGAAATGCATGTCAAAGTGATGTATAAATACATGGATTATTTGAGAGAGAAGACACTAAGGAGAATTTGACATCTCTGTATCCACAACAGATATGATTTCTGTTGACTGAACTGACAAGGTGTGTGAATGACTCTTCCTATTACTGTGGCCAGCCACCTGACAAAAATCAACTTAAAGAAGGGAGGATTTATTTCGGATCTCCATTTGAGGATAAAGTTTATCATAGTGAGGATGGCATGTCAGAAGGCCCTAATCACACTGCGTCAACAGTTCAGAAGTAGAGATTAAACAGCAAGTACAGGCAACCCATAAAACTCCAAGGCCTACCCTTAGTGAGTCTCTTCCTATAGAGCGAGGTTCTACCTTCTAAAGGTTCCACGATTGCCTACAACTAGCTTTAGACCAATTGTTCAAACACATGAGCCTAAGGGGGACATTTCACATTCAAACCTAGGAGAAAAATATACAACTTTCTAACCATCTCCACATCAAACAAAAATAGCATGCTTCACAGCATGCCTACAGAAAAATTTCCCCATCTTGCTGCTTCCTACAAGCTCAGAGGGCTAAAGCACGATGTAAGTTATGTTGGGTATGTGGTCCATGCTTATAATAAACCTTACTGAAAGGCTAAATAGCTCTCTGTGGACCAGACTTCAGTTCCCACCTTCCACATCAGGTGATTCAAAACTACCTGTAACTCAAGCTCCGGTGGATCCCATACCCTTTCTGGTCTTCCTGGGTACCTGTATACCTATGACACACACACATACATACACACACACACATACACACACACATACACACACAAAACAACCAATAAACAACAAAACTCTTCTGTATTCTTGATTCTATAAGCAGGAGAGAGCTTTCAATCCACTCACCGTAGTCATGGAGACTGCTTACAGCAGTGGCTGACCATGTGACAATGTCACTTACTTTCTGCACCCCCAACCCTTGTTGCAGCAGGCAAAGGAGGAAGACAAGTTAGCTTTCTGCCAGCCCAGAGTCCTGCCTCTAGGAGACAAACTCATTTTAGGATGAATGACAGAGAAGCAGGAGGATTTGTTGATTTCATTCACCCCGCTTGCTGAAAATGTTTCATCCCAGAAGGAGAAGGATCACTCCAAACCAAGCTTCCCACCCCCTCTGCGCCTATCATTGTATTGTATACCAAAGCAAATTACATCCTTGAGGTCTAAGCAAGCTCTGATATGCTCATTTTGCATATATATTGTGCATTACTTGGGGAGCGGGTGGAGAGGAGGGCTTTGTTGTGCATGTTTGCTCTGGCCATTGTTTATGCAGGTCTGACTGAATGAGGGAACAGTGGGTATCATTTCAATTTCTGATGTCAACATCAAATTACTTATTTAATTTCATGCCTGGTGAAGCATTGTATAGCTACACGCGGAATCATTTCAGTTCATTTGTTATGCTGTGCTTTCGCAGCGATTGGCTTGCCTTCCAACTGACAGCTTTAATTACGACATGAATTTGATTGCACTGCTGAGGAATTAACATAATGCAACAAAGCATTTAAGCACCCTGCCTTATCACCCAGCTTCCGCATACATGGGTACACACACACACTGACAGACACAGGAAACGAGATGCTAGAGCCTCCCGTATATTAAAGGCAAACTGGAATCTGCTACAGTCTGTAGAAGCACACATGTACAATCTTAGCATCAGAGGCTATCCACAAGAGACGATACACTGACATACCATCTCAATAATACTTTATCATTTTGTTTATTCATTTTTCTATTTATGAAAAACAGAGCTTCGTGTATCCAAAGTTGACCTGAAAATTGTTGCTGTAGCTGATTGCCTTAAAAATTCTTAAATCCTCTCTACCTATGGAGAGGTATTCAGTGTCCATAGAGGACTGAAAAAGGTATCAGATTTATTGCAGCTAGAGTTACAGGTGGTTGTGAGCTACCCAAAGTAGGTGCTGGGAATGAACTTGGGTGCTCTGCAAGAATGCCAAGTGCTCTTAACCACTGAGACATCTCAAAGCCGCCTAGAAGTTGTTTTGTTTATTTGATTTCAGTATGTACATGATTGCCCGTGTGTGTGTGTGTGTGTGTGTGTGTGTGTGTGCGCGCGTGCGCACGCACATCATGTCTGGTCCCCTCAGAGACCAGAAGAGGGCATTAGCTGCCCTGGAACTAGAGCTACAGAAGGCTCTAAGCCACCATGCAGGTGCTAGAAACTGAGCGCAGGTCCTCTGTAAGTGCTCTTAACCAATGCTCCTATACCCAAGCCCTCCTTTTTTAAGGGATGAGGTTCCTGGCACTAAGTAATTGTGCTTTCTAGACCTGGTAGAAAACTTTCAGAAAACACCACCACCACTCTTTTTCAACCAAATATTTAAGAGTTAACTTTGCCACCCTCCCTCCCTTTTCCTCCACTGCCACATTTTTCCTTACCACATGACAGCCCCTTTTCATTGAAGCTGAGGCATATGAACAAAAACAATGCCTAGCAGACAGACTTCTCTTTGTCCAGTGCTATATTCTCAAGGTTCTGGCTGTAATCATAGACAAACACAGAGTAGAAGCTTGCAGTATTACTTTCCCAGGGAAAAGAAGATGATCCCATGTTAAAGATTCTGTAACTCGTTGGGTCCCAGTACTTTGGAGACAGAAGCAGGTGGATCTCTGTGAATTCTGGTACAGCCAGGGATACATAAAGAGACTCTGTCTCAAAACCAAAAGAAAACAAAATATTCTATGGCTCCAAATATTTGAACTTCCTGATTATGGAGGGCTAAAATGTTAGAGACCAGCTTCAAATTATAGTGGGATAATTTTAGTTCCATGGAAAGCCACTCACTGTCAGTCTCTGTATGACCTAGCATCATTGTATCCTTATGACTGTGAATACCTCCCAAATGTATCCTTACCAATTTGTCAACTTCTCTCAATTAAAAAGCTAAGAACATCATTGCTGACTCCTCTAACACTTTTCTCACACTTGCCGTAACCTGTGATCCCCAGCAATATATTCAGAATGTGTCTTCATTCATGGCTTTGTTCTTTAACTAAAAATTTTATCCAAGTGTCACCATGTTGGAACATGGTGTGCACAGTGTCCTGAATCTGTCTTCTTAGGACATGGTCACTCATGTTTGCCTGGAGAATAAACACTCTCCCATTCCCTTTGGGGTAAGAGTTGTATCTTTCTCCATCAACACTAACAGATCTGTGTGAAGCTCTGCCTTCTTGCTACTCTAAAGGACCAGCAAAATATCTTGGCTATCTATGGTCATTCTCAGTTCCAACATAAATCTTAGCTGAAATTATTTGAAAATCTGAATCATTTTCCAAGTCAGAAATTACATAAGTGCCTCTCAAACCTCCAAACCACAGAAAACAATTGTGCTACAAAAAATGTTAGGAAATGTGTTTCCACAGCTCAAAATGTGCTGGGATAGTAGAAGGCTCTCTGCCTGAGACTGATGCAGGAGATCAGAAAGACACCAAGACTCAGAACAGGGCACGTGTGCCAATACCCAATCCAACAATTCCACAGAAACATTCAACGATATTAATTTTACTTTTCTATTATTTCCCTAGGCAATTAATTTTTTACACTGATTTCTTTGCTCATATGTGTGGATCTACTTGCGTGGAGACATGGATGGGCCACAGCTTTGTGAAGAAAGTAAGACAACTTTCAGGAGTTCATTTTTCCCTTCTACCACGTGGTTTCTGGGAACTGAACTCAGAAAAACTTACATCTCTTCCGCCAAGGTGATTTCTAATGATAAGAAGAAGGTAGCTACCATTTTTTTTTCTTGTCTGAAAATTCAAGACACACTCTTGTTGGAATTAGACTGAAAAAGTTTCAAAGACCTGAGAAAAAAAGCACTCTAACTCAGATTTGAAGAACTATGTCAGTCACTGTTACTAAAATATTTGAGGCAAGCCTGGGCTACACGATGTTGTGGTTATTATACAAAACTACTCACTGTGCAAAACTAAAACAACTTTATAAGTTCAGCTCTATTCCAATACCAAGTGTCACCACGGCTGGTTTGTTGACGATCTTCCACAGAAGGATGCTGAAGAAGAGGCCTGGGACCCTCCATCATCAGGGTATTCAGATGCTTCTCTCAGTCATTTGTGTGCAACTCTGCCCTAAGTGTCTATGGCCTCAGAGAAGTACATCAGCTGAGAAAGACTAGGGAGGGGAGTTCCATCTACGTAGCCTTGGAGTAGCCAGTATCCATGTTGGACATAGACCATCTAGTGTGGATACTTTATGTCCATCAAGGCTTTCCCCCATAACCCCTCATTCATTGCTCTGTAAGCAAGGTCAATAAACTCCTTGGTTCCCCAGAGGGAACTTGGGAAGGATGATACCTTGGTTTGTAGCTGGGACGTTTGAAGGAGAGACAGATTTGTTTTGGTTTGGTTTGGTTTTTGATTTTTGTCTTCCCTAGAAAAGAAATTTTACCAACAGAGGTAGTGGCCTATGCCTATGATGATAGCACTTGAGACGCACAGGTAGGCAGATCAATGGTTTAATGCCAGTTTGGTCTAAATAATGAGTTCTAGGCCAACCAAGTAAACACAGTAAGGCACCATCTCAAAATAAATAAATAAGTAAATAAATGAATAAATGTGAAAAGGAAGGAAGTCCTCCCTCATTAAAAAAAAATAATCACCTGTGTATTAAATAAATAATATGGGAAAAGGAAAGAGAAAACAAGAAAAGTTCTCTCATCAATAAAAATGTCAGCTATGTATTTATACTCATAGAATGAAATGACAGATTTAAATTTCTTTTTCCTTTAAAGAAGGATCAGGCTTCCTTCACTTCAAAATCATGTGTGTGGCTCAGTTGGTAGAGTACTAGCCTAGAATTCATGAAACTACCCTCAGAAAATAAGTTACAAAAATCTAACACGGGCTATATAAGACCCTCTCAAAACCAAACCAAATCAAAACAAACAACACCCTCTCACAAGCCAAAATAATCTCTGCAATATTATCTAATATATCCATGTTTAGGAAAAAATGTCCACTCGATAAATGAACAGAGCTTTGCTTTAATTTCTCTAAAATTCAGCGATTAATTCACATTCCCAATGAAGTGGGTAAAAGAGGAGATTGGGGTGGGGTTGGTAAGGAGGAGGAGGAGGAGGAGGAGGAGGAGGAGAAGGATCTTGTCACCCTGCTGGGTAGAGGAGGGTGGGAACATCTGCTTTTCTGCCATGAGATCACTGCCTCAGCTATATCTGAAATGATCTTATTACAACATTACTCTGAAAAGGACAATCTCTGCAGGCCTCTTCAGGAGCACTCTGCCTCCGTCTCTAGCCACCCACAGGCCAGGAGACAGTAATGGGATGCACAGTCTCCAGGAGGAGGAAGCTGCCCTTAAGAGATACCTTCATTAATACTTGTTCTAGTCTCCTCTCTGCTTCCACCCTGCCTTTTCCTACATCTCTGTCACTAGGCAGTCTTCAAAGCTGCTCATTAAACTCATGAAGTTAACATTTCTGTTTTAACAGCTTACTGACAACAGGGGATTTCAAAATTGATTATCCACACTGGCTTTAGCTCCACACCTACTTTGACAATGCAACAAAATTGATTATCCATCTGTGGTGGTTTAAATGAGAAATATCCCCCACAGGCCCTGGTACCCCAGGTGGTGGTGCTGTTTGGGGAGCTTTCGGAGGTATGGCTCTGTTAGGGAGGCATGTCACTGGCCACAGTCCTTGAGGGCCTCATCCTAACTCCAGTTACTGAGCACTCAGACCTACACCAACTGCCACACCTCCTTGACACAAAGAACTTCTATCCCTATGGAGCTGTATGTCCAAATAAGCCCTTCATTCTATAAACTGTCTTGGTCATGGCGTTTTACCACAACAACTGAAAATAACTAATGCACCATCCAAAACAGATTTGTGCCATCTATTACAGATCTGCACAGAGGACAACACTACTCTTCAGGGTTCCCAATACAAGAAGGATGTGTGGAGTTCACGCCCAGGTAAGAATACACAGTTTGCCTATGAGCTCCTTTAATCTGCATACACACACACACACACACACACACACACACACACACTTTACATATGGCATCCTGCCTTCCAAACCTAATGCTATGCTGTTGTCTCCTGAGCATGAACAATGACCATAAGCCAAGAAACACAAAAACATCAAAGTTCCATGGGAAGAGAACAAAGAAACTTCATTCATAGATTTCTCTGCACTTTAAAGATCTGTTATTGTTATTTTTAAATATGGGCATAAGGGGTATTTGTAGCATATAAGTATAGGTGCCTGAAGAGTTAGCAAGGCAACTATGAGCCACCAGACATGAGTGTTGGGGGCGGGGTGGAGGGGTCCTCTGGCAGAACAGAAAAGGCTCGTACCTATTCTCTAGGCCCTGTTTTTTTATATTTGTGTGTTTTATTTTAATGACAATAAAAACAACAGAAAGTTCACAGGTGGAGAGTACATAAGATACGAACTGACCAAGGCATAGAAAATACTTTTACTAGGCAAAGAGGACTAAAAGTGGCACAACTAGCACGGCACGCAGCTCAGTCGGCAGAGTTCCTGCCTTTCCATGCGGCTCAGTCGGCAGAGCTCGTGCCTAGCTAAGTCCCAGCCCAAGTACTACACAAAGGAATCGTTTGATGTTCAGGAACTGGAGGTGGGACAGCCAAAAGTTCAAGGTCATCCTTCAATATATGACAACTTCAGGACTAGCCTGGACTACTCTGTCTCAAAAACTATAGAGTAACGACTTGAACAAATCTGCAGCCCCCCTGTTCTCCCTCCTCTTCACAGTCTCACCCAAACACCCTTATTCTCAGAGGTTTCTCCAGCAGCCATGGTAACTCTCACCTTCATACAACAAGCAAAGCCTACATTTCAAGATCCAGATTGCAACCGCTGACATTCAAGGCCACACTACATTTTGTAAAGCTCCTCCATTTTGGTTGAACTTCAATTATTTCTAAACATTGGTTTCCTGAACTAAAGTAAGCCAAATCCTCTAGAGTCTGTCTCCCAGAACATAGCTCGTCCATACAGAAACACCAACTATGGACTATCCATCAGACATGTCACACCACTGCAAGTTGTTAAACAGATCTCCAATCTCACATAGGCCAAAACTCTTCTTAGAGGCTCTGCCAGGCTGCTATCTGCCTGTCTGTGATGTAATAAGTAAATCTCTTACCCCAAAACAACATGCCCAGTGTCCCCCTTGTACCAGAACCCAAAAAGATTTAAGCACTTATTTTCACATCTTAAAATGAGTTTTAAATAACAAGCTATCATGAGTTGAAAAGTATCTACCACTGTTCCCATATTCAATATTCATCCCAGAACCTCAGAATGGGACTTGAGATGATTAATTTCTGTGTCAACATGACCAGGTAAGTGAATGGGGGTGGAGGAGCCACATATTTGATCAGACATTGTTAAACTGCCAAGACGAGTTTCAGATTTAGATCTATAGAACATTCAGGAAAGCAGACAGCCTGTACTAAGGTAGACGGACTGCATTCCGTCTAAGTACTTAGTACTAGTACTAAGGAAAATGCAGGCCTGACCCTCAGGAAGGAAGGAAGGAATTCCTCCTGAATACTTTTTAGCCATGATAAATCATTTTCAATTGACTGCAGAAGTAAGGAAACTATCTGAGTTTGACACATGCCAACCTTCCAAGGGCCCTGGTCACCAGCTGTAGATCTTAAGGCTTCTCTATTTCTATCTTGTGAGTAAATGCATTCTGTATGAGAAAAAAAAATGTTTGCTAGTACTGGTCTTGTTGCATCTGAGTCTCTGGAGGACTGCAAATTAATACAATGATCCTATCTGAATACAAGATCTCTGTGCTATTTGTAACAGATGCTTATAATCTGTTATCTCAGGATTTGTTCCATTTACTTAAATTTTTAAGTTCAACCCCAAGTTTTGACAACTTCCTCAATTATAAAATTTTGTATAAATCGGAAGCAATATTTTCCCCCTTGAATAACCCGTCATGAATATTTATATATTCAGCTATTTCCCTGAACTTTTTCCTTTGTGACTAATCTAAATGAGTTATGATGTCTCCTTGATGAAGGCAATCACAAAGTCCTGTGGCCAATTACATCCTCATTGGCCACATGGTTGGGGGAATACTTAATAAAGAAAACCCAAGCACACTGGGTTGTTTAAGCATTGCCCATGAGTCAAATCTTCTGACTACATCAAGTTTGAGTTTGTTTGGTTGTGTTTTTTTTTCCTTATTCTTTTTTGCCTGCTGAATTTAAAACAGCAAAGCTAGAACAACAGGATGTCTTGATTAGCATCACTTGAGACTAAGCTTCCATTGTCTAAGTATCTACCAATACCACCATATGACTGTGAAAGACCAGAGGGAATTTTTATCTCATTTGAAAACTCTGTAGTGAGTATTGCTGACTAATAGGGACCAAATATACTCTACAAACTAATGATACTAAAAGGAAAAAAGGAAAAGAACAATATGCAAAGAACTGTTTTTGGAGGGGGCGCAACCAGGCAACAGGGGTTTAACAGACACTATCTGAGAGAAGAAAGGTTAAGTGCCACTGGGGTCTAGGAGCATGGCTCAGTGGAGAGATGTTTGCCTATCATGAACAATGCTCTGAGTTCCAACAAGCACAGCATAAACCAGCCATGAAGACACAGCACTGGTATCCCAGAAATGGGGACGTAGAAGGAAGATCAGGAGTTCAAGGTCATCCTTGGCTAGCCTGGGCTAAAAAGAACAATCCTCCCAGATAGTGCCGGAGAAGTTTCTACATGCACTACTGGGTGACCCAGTTGGAGCCCACAAGGGCACCAGAGTTGAGAAGATAGAGTTAATAATTTGAGAAAACAAGATGTTTGGAGTTCATAATCTGAAGATGGAGAGGAGATAAGTTCATAGGAATAGATGTGGCCAGCCTTTTGACATCACGCTGTAAGTTCATGTTCAAGAAACATGAAATTGAGTTACACACACACACACACACACACACTTTAAACAAAAACTTTAAAAATGGATTTTGTATCGAGCTATTTTCATAGCATTCTGCTTCCATTGTCAACAGAACACAGGTTGGGTACACCAGTGTGGAGGTCTCTCTATGTAAGAACATATGTGGACAATAATACTCTAGCTAAGCAGCCTCCAGGAAGAATCAGGAATGGCTTCCCGGCACAGTTAGGTAGGAAATCCTCCACATTCCAATCACCTCAAGGGCAAAATCCTTTCACTATAACATGATATAGTCAGCACATTCACTCTGAAGAGAATTACCTGTAGACCTGGGTTCTTCTAGTGCCACACAGAAAACACAGAAGGAAACCTCAAAAGGATGAAACTATTTTAAAGTTACAACAGTGGTCATAATAAGTGATACCTATAGAAATAAAAGGAAAGATGCAGCACCTTTAAGAACTAATGGATGCTACTTCACATTCAACTAAAATGATTGTCAGGAGTGGAGTGACAGCTCAGTGTGTAGAAATGATTACTACAATTGCAGATGACCCAAGTTCAGTTTCTAGCAGCCACTTTGGGTGGTTCATTAGTGCCTTTAATTCCATTTCCTGGGGGCTCAGACACATCTTTTGCACCTCTTGAGCAAAATATCATACAAACAAACAAACACACACACAATTTTTTAACTCACAGGCATGCAAAGAAGCAGAAAAGCATGACATACAACAACAACAACAGACATAATTAGCAGACAGAATAATAGAAGTTATGTTTCCTATCCATTTATTAAAAACAAGATATTTTGAAATTCAAAAGTCAAAAACAGTAATATTTTTTTCTTCAAAAACTGCATAGTGCTTGGGATGGAATTCCAAGCCATGCAAGCTCTCTACCACAGAGTTACATCCCTAGTTTTTATAAATTTTATTTTGAGACAAGAACTTGCTAAATTCCCCAGGCTAGCCTTGAACTTGAAATCTTCCAGTATGGGCTTCTACAAATGCTCAGTTGGCCTTTGACTTCCCTTCCTGCCTCAGCTCCTGGAGTAGCTATGATTGTAAACATAAGTCACTTCAATTCAGCTAGTCATTCATTTGCTTTTCGTTCTTTAATGCCAGTTAGTAATTAGCAAACAAAAACGGTGACATCTTATTCTGCTAAGCATTGACACAACATTAAGAGGAATCCTGTTGTCAGGTTGGCTTGCAAATGAGATTGCTGTTTTGAGACAGACTCTACATACCTTAGGCTGGCCTTGAACTGATGATCCTCCTACCTCAATATTCCAGGTCTTGGTATTACAGGAATGTGTCACTTTTTCCATGCTGTTTTTAAAGTATAACCATTTTGTATTAAGTATGTATCCAGGGTATATATTTTTTTTCTCCCTAACTTGGCACAAGCCAGAGTCATCTAGAAGGAAAGAACTTGAACTGGATTTCAAATAAGAAAAAGGAAAGACTGTGGGAGCATTTTTCTTCCTTAATAATTTTTCTAAGAGGGCCTGGCTCACTGTAGGCAGAACCACTCCTGGACAGAAGATCCTGGGTTATGCAAGAAAGCAGGCTGGGCAAGCCGTAGGAGCAGGAGCCAATAAGCAGCATTCTTCCATGGCCTCTGCTTCAGTTCCTGCCTTCAATTCCCGCTGTGAGTGTCCTTCATGATACACTTCAAGGCGAAATAAACCCTTTCTTTCCGAAGTTGCTTATAGTCATGGTATTTTATCACAGCAACAGAAAGACAATATTACAATGTCAATATACTTCTTGCAGCTGTCTATATTCCTTTATATACATATATATCATGTATTATTTCTGTTTATTCTTTCTTTGATGGACAGACTGTTTAACTGTTTGGCTTCTATACACACAAAATCTCAGAACTCAACACAAATTCTCTCTTTATTTTCTTAAGTAGACAGTGAAAAGCAGACCAACTGGGTCATAGGGCAACTTTACCTTTTAACCTGTAGAGGAACCTCCAAGCGGATTTCTTCAATGGCCATATGATTTTATACTCTTGTCAGAAACATACACGAGTGTTTCAGCTCCTCCGTGCAACTGACATTTATCATTTATTTATTTTTGCCTTATTATAACAATCCTAGTAGGAGTAAATTGATTCTCATTTCAGTTTTTTTCAAAGATTTTATTTTTACTTTTACTTGTGCATATATTCAGGAATATATGTAGGAACATATGTAATATATGCCTGTGTACAGGCATCCTCTGGGACAAAAGAGGGTGCTGTATCTCCTGGGGCTGAAGTGAAGGTGGCGGTGAATATACCAGATGGGTGCTGTGACCCTAACTCAGTCCTCTGCAAGAGCAGTCTACGTTCATAATCACTGAGCTCTATCTCTAGGCCCCTCAGTTTGCTTTGGATTTGCACCTCTAATGACTAAGGATGAAGGACTTTGAGAATCTTCTCACACTGTTAGCAGCTCTTTGGAATTCTCTTCTGCAGCCAAACCTGTTCAAGATTCCAACATCATCTTGAAATAGCCTGTTCTCTTACTGTTGAAGTACTCTGCATACTCTACATAATAAACACCTATGAGTTATGTCATTTTTCACGTATTTTCCCTACTTATTATCTTTTTCATTTCATGATCAATCCTCCTGAGGTACAAAAGTCCAATTAACTATTTGCCTCTTGCTGTTCATGCTTTTAGCAACCCAGTGAGGAAACATACAGCTCATGAAGATTTATCTGTTTTCATCTGTGTATTTCATGGTTTTAGCTTCTAGGTTTGTGTTAATTGACAATTTTGAGGTCAGTTTTCGCCATTTTTTGGAGAGGTTGGAATTTATTTCTACAAAAGTGAAAGCAGTTGAAAGGGCAAAAGCACCCACTCTTCAAGAAATCAGAGATGATGCTGAACTACCCAGGCTCCATCCTCCAAGCCAGTCCAGTCTCAACCTGTGGGTCTCTTTCACAGGGGTCACATATCTAATGTATCAGATATTTACATTACAATTCATAACAGTAGCAAAGTTACAGTTATGAAATAGTAACAAAAATAATTTTAAGGCTGGAACACAAGGTTAGGAAAGTTGAGAACCACTACACTAACTCATAACTAAAGTCTGACTAGGTAACCCTAGAATACTTCCAAAATCAAATGACCTCACACTAAATGCATGACAAGGTGGTCATGGGAAGAAAGACCTGCCAACAATCCCAGAACATGGAGGGCTAAGGCAGGAGCATAAGGGGCTCAAGGCCATCCTTGGCTAATAGCAAGTTTTATGCCAGGCCAAAACACCAAACAAACACCAAACAAACAAACAAACAAACAAACAAACAAACCAAAAAAAACCCCAAATAAATCACATAAAATAATCTCAAAAAAGCTAAATAAGCCATTAAGTATTCAGAATTTAGGTCAGCCCAGTACTTATGATTTTGTGATTGTATAATTCTATCATAAAACTAATGAAACCCATCCAAAACAAAACAAAACCCCAAAAACCTATCATTCTTACACACAGGATTACATTCATAGGTAAAGACAGTACTCTCTATTTAAGAACATATTAAGGAATACTGTAAAAATAATAGCTTTGCTTAATCCTATTAATTCTTCTAAGAATGGAAAGTTCCACACAGCAAACAACAAATTTTCCTTGGAAGAGTAAAAAAAAAGGTGTGTCTTGGTGCTGTCTACTTTGTTTGATACAGGGAACTGTAACATTATCATATAGTCATCAAATATCAAGGTAAAACAATATTATTACATGTTATCTGTCAGGGTGACAAATTTAATTATATGGAATGGGACTGGGTAATGTATTATCATACAAAATAGGTCAGAACAATACAAAATAATCATCATATGGAATCAGTTAGAACAATTTGATGGAATGGGTCAGAGTAAGAGTGGCCCCCTAGGATCAGTGACTGTGCCACTCTTCTACTCTGTGTCTCTGCTTGTGGATCAGGACATAGCTCTCAGCTCCTTCTGCAACACCATGTCTGCCTGGCCCCATGATAACTATGCCTCTAAATCCATAAGCAAGTCCTTAATTGAAGGCTTCTTTTATAAGCGTTGCCTTGGTCATTATGTTCTTCAACAACAACAGAACATTGACCAAGTCAGCCAGAATAATAAAGTATTTTTTTATGAAACGTGAAAGAGTAATGCAGTATCATCAAATGGAATGATGTGATGTAATGTAATATCAAATGGAATGAGTCAGGATAATGCAGTATTATATGGAATGGTCTAAGTAATGTATTGTCATTTGGTATGATGTACTTATCTGCAATCTTTGTTTTAGTGGATATTTCTAAATAAAAACACTATGAAGAATAGAATCATAACATATATATTAACTAAAATATACATACACACACACACACACACACACACGTAAAAACAAACACACATACCACACCACAAATATATATGAGTTGCTGAGATGGCTAAGGTGCTTGCTGTCACACCTGAGGGCCTCCATACTATTCCTGAGATCCATATGGTAAAAGGACAGAACCAGTTCCACCAAGTTGTCCTTCCACCTCCATACACAGGCCATGTCAAATGCAACCTGGTACATGCATGACTACTTTGACACACGGAATGTAATAAAAATTATTTATTATATATATTATATATGTGTGTGTGTATATATATATATATACATGTATATATATATATACACACACACACAGGGACTAATGCATATATATACACATATTATGACATCTCATGCTCAAAGTTTAATTTCTTCTTTTCCTTTAACAAAAATCAGTAGTATTTTCTCTGCAACACACCTAGGCCTTGTTTATGACACTGACTGCTGCCTTAGTGTGAATGAGAAGAGGAGACCTCAACTTGGTAAAGGGCTGTTTATACAGTAAACATTCATTATAGGTTTACAGCTTTGTAATGCAGGAGAATGGAAAAACAGTGAACCTAGTTTTTCCAGACACCTTGCTCACAGGGGCAAAGATGGGTCCCTCAGTAACAGTAATGGTGTTAACAAGACAAAGAACCAAAGGACAATCAATAAAACAGATCCTGGAGGACCAGAAGGGTACAAAGAAGGGTAGGATTTCAGAAGAAGCAGGGTTACTACAGTAGCCTCAAACTACAAAAGGTTTGGGAGCTATACCCCTTTCCTTTGAAATGTAAACATCAGCTTTGTCATTCCTGAGACTGTAAATCACCATATGGAAAGGTATCTGGGCTTTGTTCCATCTCTAGCCCTGGGAATCCAAATTACCCAGAAAAAGATGGCAAGGGCTATTTTATCTACTTCCCCTTCCCAGAAGTCCTCTTGGTAGCACTTCTGCCCGACTAGTTTTCTCAGTAAGGAGTCAAAAAGGATTTTTTTTAAAATCTTACTTTTCAATATCCCTCTCTTGGGTACTGGTCAAAGGCTAAGTGCACTCTACCTGGGGTCCTGGGCTTTTTTACTTTCCTGAAGCCCCTCTCTCCTTTATCCACATGGCTGCTTACAAACCCCATAATTTTGTCTTCTCTTCCCCTTCCCTCCTCCAGGCTGCATAAAGGCCCATCCAGCAGGAATCAATATATCCTAATGAGACACTTGTGTTCCCCTCTTTGGCCATGAGACTATTGAAGGAACGGACCCCAAGGGACTAGAATTTCACTTCTGGGATTATAAAAGCCTACACAGCCTGCGGGGCAACTAGAGGAGGAACTTGCTTGCCTGAGGAGAAACTGACAAGTGACCTTGCAGGGGAGACCAGGAGCACGTGGAAGACTATACCTGGCCAGACTGCTTAATTATCCATATTCCTTTCCTTCTACCTAAACCATATCTTCAAGGACCTGGAGGTATTGCTGGATCCCTTTACCCCTCTTCTCAATGTGGCCACAAGGAATAAATCTTATTACTATTTTCATTATTAATTTGGCTCTTTTTAATTGACTTAACTGAGGATAGGTGAGTGAACCTGGCTTGTTAGGGTTAAGGCCTTCACCCCTAAGTGTGATTATAGAAACTATATAAATTTACATCTTGTCTCCTGTGTTGTTTTTCTCTCAAAAGCTAATAAAACTGCCTGTAAGATATCTTTTGATCCCTGGCTAACTTCTTTTATTAGGAAAACCATGAACCCAAAAAGGGAACCTCAGTTTCCTTGGTAGCGTGTGACTGTTGGGGGTTGGTGGGAGAAATCTGGTCTGCAGGTGCATAGAGGGCAGGTCTAGAGGAGAACAGATACATCCAGGGTCTTGGTGACTTTTTTTTTTAAATAAGGTTTCCAAATTAGAAATCTGTTAGGAAATTTATTAATAATTCCCTCTTTTGCCAAGTACCTGACTGGACAGACATCCCATCTTAAAAGAAGAAAACCAACAGAGTTGGATTGTTACCAGAGTCCAAGATATAAATTCCTAAGGGCCTTAAGCATAGCATCATAATGTGATCTTTCAGGTACAGTACTGCCTGACTGCTGTTCTGATAAAAGTATTACCAGTTCTTTCGGTTTTATTTATTTGGTGTATTTATTTTGTCTGGGTGAGAGAGCTGGACAAAATATTAATAGGTAGAGGTCAGACACAGTAGTGCATAAATTTCCAGAGTTGGCTCTTCTACTTTGTTGGTTCTAGAAAGCAAACTCATTTCTTAACAGCACGTGTTCTAACTACTGAGACATTTCACTGACCCATCTCCTGTTTCTTAGGGAAAAGAGAGTCCCACCTCCATTATACTTTTCTCCATGTTTATATAGTTTATGTAGTGTAGTTACAGGACTGCATATACCTGCGTACGTTCTCAGCTGTGGGAGTACATAGGAGTGTATATATTGAAGGCAACGTTGACACTACTTGTCTTCCTCAATCGCTTGTCTATTCATTTATTTTTATCTTATGTGTATAGGTCTTTCACCTGCATATATAACCCATGGAAGCAAGAGTGCTCCGGAACGGTATTTTCAGATGATTGTTTGAGCTGTCATGTGGGTGCTTGGAGTCAAACATAGGCCCTCTGGAAAAGCAGTTGGTGATCTTAACCACTGAGTCATCTTTCCAACTCCAAATCTCCATTCATTGAGGCAAAGTTTCTCAACTAAGCCCCGAGTTGGCTGTTGTAGCCAATTTACTGAGGCACCATGTTGCAGGGATTTATTATCTGTAACCCCATACGCCCTAAGGTTACAGGTAGGATCCTATGCCCACCTGGCATTTACTTGGGTCCTAGAAATCTGAACTCTGGTTTCCACTTTTACAAGTTTACCCATTTCTCTGTCGCTGAAACCCCATAATTTGTCAAAATACATTTAAGGTCAACCTACATTTTGGGATGACAGAAAGACACACAAACACAAATACCGAGAAAGCATGCTTGACATGGCTACCGTAGGGAAGGTACAAGCCACAAGGGCTGCAATGTGGTCCAGAAGTTGTCTGATGCATTTTAAACTTACATCGCTGAGCCTCTCCCGAGAGCTGCTCCGCTGGAAACCCTTGGATTCTCCGCTAGCGCTTTCGCTGTCACTGTCCCTGCAGCTGTTCTGTCCTGGCTTGAGCTAAAGGTAACAGAGAAAAGCAAAACAGGAGAGAGTCAGAGGGATGCTTACACATACATTTCTTGGTTCATGTGTTTTGATCCCCGGGCAATGCCAATCAAACATTCTATTAAGTTGAAATTTATTATAACAAGTTGTCGTGTGTGTGTGTGTGTGTGTGTGTGTGTATGTGTGTGTACGCATGTGTGTTTATGGGTACATGTGTGTGTGAATGTATGTGTGTATGCATGTTTGTGTGGTATGCATGTGTGTATATGTGTGAGTGTGTGGGTATGTATGTATACTCACACATGAGTTCAGGTCTGTGGAGGCCAGAAAAGGCACTGGATACCCTGCAGTTGGAGTTACAGGTAGTTGCTGTGAGCTCCCCAGTGTGAGTGCTGAGAACCAAAATTGGGTCTTCTAATAGAACAGCACAGATTCTTAACTACCTCTTCAGACCCATGCTTGGTTCTCTGTTTTTCTTACAAAGGGTACCAGGTAGTCCAGAATAAGTGAAATTCACTATGTAATCAAGGCTGCTTTAAACTTCTGATCCTTCCATCTCTATCCCCTTCTTTAATATCTTATTGATTGATGATTGATTGATTGGTTGACTGATTGACTGATTGATTGATTGATTGATTGATTGATTGATTGATTTTTCTCTTTGACACAGGGTTCCATGTGGCTGAATGACCTTGAACTCATTATTGAGTATATAGCATGACTATCAACTTCTGACCTTCCATCGTCCATCTTCTGACTACTTGCATTACAAGCATCAAGCATTATCACACCTGGGTTATGCATAGGGCTTTTGTGCATATTTTCTATCAAGTAATCCATATTTCTAGTCTTGTGTTATGATGGAGACCCGGCCTTCAAACCTTGTTTGGGTTCATCTCATCCACAGAAACTATATCTCCCTACTCCAGAACTGAGCATTCTTTCTTTCAACATCTCAATAAAGCCATTTTTTTTAATTACTCTCATCTAAAGCCCCCCCTCCATGAAATCTTCTGTAACAGAGCTAAAAAAAAACAGTGCTAATTTTACTTTCTACCCCCTGAGCCCTTTAAGGTCTGAGTTTTCTCCTACATTACTGTGAAATTGACTGATTCTAACCTGGTGCGGATGGGGAGCAGAGTGAGCCTTTTCTTACCAGGTGTTATAGGTCAGACTAGTGTCTTCTCAAATGTCTGCCTTCTATCTCTTTGCAAAACAAAGACTTGGAGGAGAGGATGTAGCTTAGTAGGACAGTTGAACTATACTATAACACCACTGAATGTGTGATGTTATCAAATGAGCTTTATTTCTAGCCCTATTAATTATAATACATTAAAAAACTTATTACATTTATTTATTTCTGTATGTACAAATTAGGGAGAGGTACACATGCCTCATAAGCCAGAGAATAACTTATGGGAGTCAGTTCTCTCCATCAACATGTGGTTCCCAGGAATGGAACCCAGTTCTTCAGGCTCGGAGGAAACTGCCTTTATCAGTTGACTCTTCTCACCCATTATAATTTTCAAGTGCAAGAAAGCAGTACTGTTGCAACAGTCAAACCTGCACAGAGACCTTATGCTCTGATTAATGAGCAGCAACTTATTATTGACTGTCAGTTTAATCATGGAATAATTGTACAAAACCTTGGGTTTGATCCTTTGCACTTCAAAAACCCTTCATGGTAGCACACACAGCCGTAATTACAGTGCTGGGAAGTAGAGGCAGGGTTATTGGTAATTCAAGGTCATCCTGGCTACAGAGTGAGTTCAAAGGCAGCCTGCCAAACATGAGGCCCGGTCTCAAAAACAAGACAAGATATATTATTTAACTAAATCCTCATATGGACAGGCAGAACCATTTCCAATCAGGAATGAGAAACAGGAAACAATGAACTCACAGGCCAAAACCTAATACCGAAACTCATGATTCTATTGCTGATTGCTAACTGGTTTAATACTAAGTGCCCAGTTAGAGGTGCACATAAAACCAACAAGTCACAATTCTGCAGTGTCTTAGCATTCCCTTTGTATTATAGTAAGTCTGAGGTGATGGGTGACCAACTCCCAGAATCTACAAGGTAGAAAGAGAGAACCTAATTCCTGCAAACTGTACTCTAACCCCATGTCCACCCACACATACATATACGGAAGTGTAATTTAAAATTGAAATTGAAATCAAGGGATATTTCTAATACACATCCATGTTTCTTCATGAAAGGGGAATGACTTTATAACAAGGCCCACAACAGACTTCAAAGGCTCCAATGTCAATTATCTGACTAAATGTTGATCTGGGCTGAGGAAAGAACCCAAGGAGGAAGGCAAGGAATCAGCTTGCATTCCCAAGGCCCTGACGGCAAACACACTTAAGTGAATTCTGTTTGGAGAAGCATACATAAAATCCACCCCTCCTGTGCTACCCCTTTTTTCCTCCAAAGCCCGGCTCAAGTTTAAAGGAAACTTAGGATTTTAAGCTGTCAGCCAGCTCTATATTTCAAAGACACGGACTGACTACCCTAAGCGCTAAGGCTAAACCGCGAGATTTCAGTGAAGACGTGCTCATTCCTAATCCCACGAATATATTTTCAAGCTGGTATTTTCAGCCGCAACCAATGGATCATTTGGGGGTAGCATAAGTAGCTGAGAAGTTGTAATCCTTTGCCTGCAACTCCCAGCTATTACCTACAAGCAGGAGACATCACAAAGGCCAGGTGCGAGCTTAAACAGTTAAAGACCTGAGAAAAATCAATCCGCCTGCATTGATTTGTCCCAGCACCCATGGTGGCCAGTGTAAGAAAGATTTTCCTGTTCCACATGCAGTGAGAGATCTGACTAGCAAGCTCTACGTTCTTATGATTGTGTTTACATGAAGATTTCTGTAACACAGTCCTTAATTTCACTGGAGGCAACTGAATTAGAGCAAACAAAACAAAACGACGAAGTGGGTATCTGGCATGGGTGGCGGTAATTCTATCAACAGAGGTTATCTTTTATAAAACATAGGACGCCAAGTTTTCTTTTCATTAGATTTCATTGTGGAAAATATGCTCTCTGTATTCTGGAACTGATCTCAGGAGAGTGTCAACTGTTATTAATGGCTGAGATCTTTAATCTTGATTGTCAACTTGTTGGGATTTAGAACTACCGAGGAAACAAACTTTTGGAGCTGCCTGTGAGTGAGTTTCTAGACTAGGTTAATTGAGGTAGGAAGCTGCACCATGAACACAGGTAACACCTATTTTATTTACGAAATGAATTAAAAGGAGAATGAGAGGGGGCTGGTGTGGTGGTTCAGTTGGCAAAGTTCTTGCCATGCATACATGAGGACCTAAGTTTGGGATCCAAGTGCCTAAGTAGAAAGCTAGGCATGGGGACATGCTCTTCTGATTACAGGGCTGGGGGAACAGAGGCAGGAGGAACACTAGGATCTGGGGGCTAGCCAGTCTTGCCAAATCAGCAGGTTCTGGGTTCCGTGAGAAAAGGAGAGGGAAAGGGAGCAAACAGAAGGAAACTCTGAACACTGTTTTGAAGATGTGTTGTTGAGGTTCGGTCTTTTACTATGCCAAATATTGGTTGTTCCCAGAAACCATAAGTAGACCCAGGTGACCCTGATCCCCAAGTAATTCCTGATTGGTGGAAAAAAAGATGCTAATAGCCAATACCTGGGTAGAAAAGACATAGGTGGGATTTGGGGTTCCAGGGCTTAGGATTGGAGGAGAACAAGGAGAAAAAAGGAGGTGGAGAGAGGAGAAAGCTGCCATAGGTTAGGAGTGAAGAAAGCGTGGTCCATGAGAGCTGGTTAACTGGAGTTAGAGCAGCCCAGATGGAACATAGTGAGTAATAACTCGGGGTTATGATAGGAAATAGATCTTAATAGCATAGAGGGCAGATATATGCCTAGCGCTGGTCCTAAAAAAGATTCATTATAAATACAAAGTCCATGTGTATCTTTTACCTGGGAACTCAATAATCAAAGGCAGGGTACAAACCCTGGATTGGGATTATAAATATTCTACAACCACGTGCCTACAAACATTAAGGTCAAAGACTTTGACTCTGCTATTCTCTCAGAAACTGAAGATTATAGACCTGCTTCTACTTGTCCAGCACATACATGATTAAACATTTAAATGAGTTCAGTGAACTTCTAGTATTGAAAAGGTAGCAGGTAAAAAAAGCAAGCCAAGAAATGAGCCAAGATCAATCTCACTGTAGAGTTACATACACAAACAAGGAGGAATTAGGCAATCAGAGCTCTCTGACTCATTCTGTCATCTTACAAGCAGGGAAGGCAGTAGTTCCACCATACATCAGAGATCACAGAAGCATAGGACAGAAAGCACACAACTTCCATAGCAAGTATGAGGCAGAAACAGCTCTCACCTCAAACAGGATGAGGCATAATTCATTCTAGAGCCAAATATGAGTGACCACAGACTGTGAACGCAGATTTAAGTCCCCACAAATTCCTCGTTCTGACATGGTGACAGTTTGATGAAGACTTTATTATAACAGAACAAAAAGGTCATAACTCAAAACGCTTTTCAAATACATGGGTAGAAACTTCAGTTAGATGGATTAGAGCAAAGAAGTTCTCTCAACTACAGGCCACAAATGCCACCTGACTGAGTTCTTAGTCTGGACTGATAGAAACTAGAGACATGTTTATACATTCCAAAGGATTTACCTCATGCTCACAAATATGTTAGAGAGGACACAGATGCAAAGGAGAGCAGCAAATGGCCTTTACGGAGGTTACAGATGGCCCGAGACAATTGGGTCTGGACTTGCAACATTGTGCCCTCTCCACAACTCATGCACTGCACTTTCCTTCACACAACAGAACTCCAAATAAACAAAGTAGAGAAGAAATAAGCTGAAAAGACAGGCGAGGCACCTCAGTCAGTTGCCATGGAGCAAGATCACTTTGCCCTTGTTCTGAGCAATGAATAAAATATTGCTAAACTTACCGATGATGACTAAGAATGGCTAAGCTGCAATATTGCTAAATTTACCGATGATGACTAAGAATGGCTAAGCTGCAATATTAAGGATGTGATATATATCATGTATATATTACATTGTATACATGAAATAATAGTATCTAGAAGATAACTGTTGAGGTTGCACCATGATGTTTGACTATCATCTTCAGACTTCAATACTGAGCTTCTATGTGTGTGTGTGTGTGTGTGTGTGTGTGTGTGTGTGTGTGTGTGTGTGTGTGTTCTGGGTCATGGTTTTACTATGTAACCAAGGAACACCCTGAACTTCTGATTCTCCTGCCTAAATATCACAAGGGCTAGGATGAAAGATGTGTACCACAATCTATGATCATCAAGAGTATAGAAACACACTAACTCATCATCTATCCCTGTTCTAAGGGTTGATTTTACTATTATATATGTGTGTGTATGTCTCCTTGTGTGTCTGCACATGGGCCTCTGGGTACCCGTGGAGGCTGGTATCAGATCCTCCAGAGTTTGAGCCACAAACCACCTAATTTGGGTGTTCGGCACTCAAATTCCATCCTCTGGAAGAGTAGCAAGCACTCTTAATCCCTGAGGCATCTCTCTGGTCCCATGTCACTTTTAATTGAAAAATCAAGAGTATATAGAATTTGTTATGATATAAAATACTTGAGTTGACAGCTATCAAAACTTTTATGATATGAACGTTGACATCAAGTTTCTTTCCAACTTGTCATAATTTTGGACTGAGTTCATTTCAAATCAGATCAGAAATAAAAATCTCATTACAGTGAGGGCTTCTCCCCTCTCCACAGTTATCTTTTTAAGTTATATTGAAGTCAACTCATCATCTGTGAAGGACTTTTGGACTGAAAGATGTATTATCTCTGTGGAGACAGAAAGAAATTCATGTTGCAAGTTCTGTGATCAATTATTTTTAAAATACTGAAGACATTTAAGTAGGTGGAGGTCAAAATGCAGCTTCTAGAATATTCCTAGAGTACTTTGTTATAGACTTGTATTTCCCCAAACACATAAATTGAAGACCCAAACCCTGGTACTTCAGAGAGAGGCTGTTCTAATTAAAATGATCAAATTTAAAGAAGTCCCCTGGGGTAGCTCTACAAGGTATCAGTGTGCTCTCCAAACTTCACTTGTTGAGAATTTAATCATCCAATCAATACTTTTGGAAGGTGATATGGTCTGAATGACAACTGTCACTCATAATCTCTTCTTGAATGCCTGGTCACTGCCTGGATGTACTATTTGAGGAGATAATAGACCCATTAGGAGGCAGAGCCACAATGGAGGGAGCGTATCACTGGAGTCTGACTTTGAGGGGTTATAGCCTCGCTCCACTTCCTTTTCTCTTTCCCTGCTTCCTCTGATCTCTTAGCTTCCTGTTCCTGTAGCCATGGATTCTCCATCATTATGGATTCTATCTTTCTCTAAAGCTGTAATCAAAAATGAACCTTTTTTACTTTAAACTGCCTTTTTGTCATGGTATATTAGCACAGCAATGGGAACCTAACTAATAGATGTAGTTGGGAAACAAGGAATTTTCATGGATGAAATTATGTCATCCATAGCGTGACAGATGTAGTTAGTGGGGATTGGGTGTGCTATAAGTTCAACCCACCCACCCTTCCTTCTCTGCCGGTTTTGCACTCATTCTACTTCCACATGTTAGGACACAACCCTGAAGCTCTTACTAGAAGCTCTTACTCTGCTCTGACACCTCCCACCCCACAGAGCCATGATCCTAGAAAACACCCAGTGCTGATTATTGCTGTAATTTATGGAATTATTTTTAGGGTGAAAGAAAGTGGACTAAACAAGAACATAATATTCTGTTCTAACCAGTGTTGATAACATTAAAGCAGCATCAAGACAGATGCCAGGCTCTCTAAACATGGAATAAAAGGCCACATGAGGACACAGGGAAAGGTGGTCACCTTCAAGATAAGCACAGAGGCCCACCAGCTATCCAAATGGTACAAAACTGGCATTTTCCCCATTTCTTTTGATTTTAATTTTTGGATCTCAGGAGGTGGGATGCATTTAGGCTTTTGTACAGGTTAGTCAATCTGTTTACTGCTGAGATGTATCCTCAGCTTTAAACTTGGACTGTCAGCCTCCAGAGATCCTTGAGATACAGCCTGAACCATTTGTTGTAACATCCCTGGCAGGTGAATACAATCCTTCTCTTTAGCATACATACAGCCTCTTGTCATTCTTCCCATCACAGGGGATAGACAATAAAACAAAAGAAGCCTAGCTCTGAACTTGTCTTTCTTGTTTTATTTCTTTTCCATCCTTCCTTCTTTTACCTTTCCTTCCTCCTCCTCCTCCTATCCTTCCTCATCCTTCTCTCCCCCTCCCCCTGTCTTACCTGAAAGGAAATAGTATATGTCACCTTTCTCTCCCCCTTGGTTACATCAATGAGGCCATTGTCCCTTCGTTGTCTTATGATTGCTTAAGTTCGTCAACAGTATGCCAAAGGCATTTGCTAGAGCTCACAACAAAGGGCTCTACCACTCTGCCTAATCTGTTAAAAGTGTAATCAAGCTAATCTAACCATGAATAGAATCTGTCCTCTCCTCCCACTCTATTTCAGTGAATATTCCTAAGGACACTAATGGCCAGCTTTTAGTTTAGAATTCTATGTTCCCTGTTTGGTTTTTGTCCTGTGATTTGAGACAGGATCTCATCTAGGCCAGGCTGGTGTCAACCTGCTATATACCCAACTTCAACCCTGACCTTCTTATAATCCTGCCTTTATCTCCTGAATGCAAATAATAAAGGAATGCACCACCATACCCAGGTTATTGGGTGCTATGGATGAAATCCTGGGCTTCATGAACCAATAGCACTGGCTTCCTTCCCTGTCCCTGAAGGATGTAGCAAATCAGAAGAGGTAACCACGGCCTGGTAACCCTTCTGTCCTGCAGTTCTGTCCCATAGCTGAGGATACATGCTTTTAAGGTTAACCAGCATCACCCAGCCTTCTTATTTGGCTTCAGCCATATGACTTCATCGCTGCATACACTCTATTTATGCAGGGATGGGCCTAGAGAGCTGACCCGAGTGCCTGGTTGAAAATGTCTGGGCTGGGGATTACAGGTCATGAAAGGCTGTCTTTCTGAGATGTGTCAATAAGTCGATGGGCAGGTAAAGCGAAGAACGATGCACACTCCTTAACTCAGTCCATGGACGCTTCATCCTTCAGAACTAACAGGGATGGATTTTGTGCCATAAAACAGCGATCATGTGTAATTTAAGTTATTTCAAAGAGTCAGGTGTAGTAAAAATAAAGAGGAAAGTAGTATATAATTACTGTGAGTTTAAAGGAAATCATCATTCTGGCATTTAAGGTTTCTAAAAGTACCTGTTCTGTAAAAGGTCAAAAACCACTAACAGAAGTTAATGGTTCTTTAAGTATTACATGTGCTTACTGACAAGATTGCCACTTCAATAATTTAGATGATGTGAAGCATTTAAGATTCCTATTTATTTTACTAACAGGTCGTCTTTCTTATTTCAAAATAATTTTTCTACAAGCATATCTTAGAAAGGTAGAATCCTGCAAAAACATGCACTACAAGGTACATATGTGAAACAATACTCTGCACCATGAAACAAGAACGCAGAAAAAAAAATTGTTTACAGGGCTGAGAATTTACCTTGGTGATTAGAGTCTTGACCAGCATACACATATCGCTGTGTTCCAGCTCCAGTACTGCATATATCAAACTAGACAGGGTGGCATATTCTTCTACTCCCAACATCTGCTACACAGTGGCAAAAGGACCACATGTTGCAGAGCATCTTTGTCTACATAGCGAAGCTATATAAGACAATGCCTCCCCCAAAGTAAAAGGGTACAATCAAATACTAATTTTTCAGTGTGAGTAGCAGTATTTACAGAAGTAACCTGGTTGGTTATAGAAGTACACATTAAAGCCAGATGGAGAGAGAGGACGGGTTTTCTTGTCATATTGCAGACACAGTTAACACGACTTCTCGTACACATATTCCTGAAGGCTGGGTTGGGTTCTCGTGAATAAGTCACTAACTGAATAAACTACAATTAGAAGGAGTTTTTGCAACAGCGAACCAGGATGGTCCTCAAACCCTTCACCGGCTTCAGCACTGTCTACAAGTCTGCAATCTGAAGGACTGGCACCACAGGCTCAGGAAGCTATATCCAAGTACAGTGCCACACAGCACTGATTTCTTACTGTTTCTGAAGACACCGTTTAAAAAGCACATCCCAGTTTTAAACTAGGTAAAATATGCAGAGATGGGTGATAGCAAAGGGGTGTAGTGAGAATGTTGGCATGCTACATCAAGGTGACAAAGCTAACTCGGATAGGCAGAATGTACCGATATTTGGTTCTTATCACAGAGGACAAGGCTGGTAACCGAAGAGCCTGTTTGCTGTTCTTGAAGCAATGTGGGCAACACAGATTCTCAGTGTTACCCAAAATATCACAAAGGCATCATGCAATCAAACCAAGGTATCTACCTAATAAAACAAAGTTGGGACTGTTGTGCATTGTGTCTTCACACCACAACCTGTACACATTAAACACTTCTCAATCAATGGGCTGAGGAACATGGACACACACACACACAAAAGAGTCTTTGTCAAGAAAACTGCGGAATATAAGCTGAATTCGCACCACCCAGCATCTTTAGCTTCTATAGGACTGTAGGAAACAATAAATATTTTTAAACTTTAAATCTAAAAAACAAACAAACAAACCCAAAAACCAAAACCAAAACCAAACAACCTCAGTTTCAAGCCCTGAAAGACTCTTTATGTCTAGCCTCTAGGCTGGAAAAATGGTTCAGCAGACCCAGGTTCAATTCCCAACACCCAAATTGCAGCTCACATCCATAGACAGGTGATCTTCTGCCCTCTTCTGGTCTCCGGAGGCACTGCATGCATATGGTGTTTCTGCATACATGCCACACACCCTACACATAAAACAAAAATAAAATTCCTAAGATGTCATGAAACTTCAGATCCACTTGCGTCTACCTTCCAAGCGCTAGGATGTCAAGCACGCAACACTATACCTGAGGTTTATACTGTGCTGAGGATAAAACCAGGGTCTCATAAATGTTGGGTAAGGGTTCTACCAACAGAACCACACAATCAGATGCTATACATAAAAGTATCAGTATGTGTGAGGGTGGACTTACACTTTACCACAAGTCAACAGCAACTAGCATAGTGGGCTTTCTCATTGCATCATGGGAAAAAGAGTCAACTTGGCTTCTAAATTTTAAACTCTCTACAAAGAGTAGAGAAAGAAAAGGGCAGAGGGGAGAACCAAGAGGAGAGGAGGAGGGGGATATAAAACACCCACACCGGGTTCATATAAAAGAAGACAGATCAGCTATTCAAAGCATGGGTATGCTTTAAAATTCTTTACTTCCCCATTCCAAATTCCCAATACTCCAAACGGATCAAAGTTTTACAGATTATTCCTCAAAAAGAGTGAAGAAACACAAATTAATAACTATTTAAGCATTCTGTTTCATCATGATAACAAACAGATGGTTTTAATATTCTAGAGGCTAATTCCTGAACAATTAAAAACACAGCAAGACATTAACATCTAATGAAACATTTTAACTACCAGTGTATGCATCTGCCATTAATTCCCACACAGTGAGGTCTTGGATCTCCTCAATCTGTTCTTTATTAAGGAAAGTTTCTCCACTCTGAATTTAGTGAAGTAGAGAATTAACAACTGTTTGTAATCAGCAATCAGCAGGATATTTCGCCAATGTGTACTGAAGCTGCGTACACTATCAGGCTTAAAATTTATTCTTATGGAGACTTTGATGTACACACATTTGCAAGTTAACAGAACCAACTTTCCAATGGAGAATTTCTTCACCCAAACACAAAACAAAATGAATGCAGCACCAATGTTGTTGTATAACAAAACCCCTCATTGAGCTGTGACCAGAAAACATACATGCATTGAATAACTCAACTAATTTGTCATTTGCATAGCCTAGATGTCAAATTCTACCACTGGGATGTGCATGAAGCCAAATATGTCAAGGGAAAAACAGAACAGGACATACTACATTCTCACATCCTGAGGTTTAACACAAGATGACCAGTTACCAGGAATCTGGCTTCATTTTGTGGCAATATGCGCAAATGTTGGATATCCTGGAATATGATTTTTCAATAATTGCATATAACTCACTTAATCTTATTATTTACTTGACTGTCTATCTGTATGTGTCTCTGTGAGTGTGTGTGGGTGTGTGTGTGTGTGTATGTACAAGTGAGTGCAGTGACTTCCAGGGCCAGAAGAGGGTGTGAGATGCCCTGAAGCTCAAGTTACTTGCAGTTGTAAACCATGTGACATCAGCACTGGGAAACTGGTTCGTAACTAGAGTGCTACACATTCTGTAACAGCTGAGTTATTGTTCTTTAACTCCATAGTTTCTCTGATAAAATCTCTACATAAATTTTTTAAGGTATTCCCTTTACAGACAAGAAATATGAGGGTCTCAATAAAAATCCTCAGGAACAGAGTGGAAAGCTGAACCTAGAACACACAGGGATCACTGATCTGTGTGCACACACCTGGTTTTCTGTCCTCAGTTAGAGCTTAGGGTGCTACAGGTTACTTCCCCAACTGCCAACACAGAACTTTACCACTTAGGGTTAAGTGGGGTTAAACAAATTAATACCTGGTATTATCCTAGACTCTGAGTCATTTCCAAAACATTTTGTTATCATCATAGATAACATCATAATTTGCAAGCAACACAGACACATTACAACTAGGTGCAGTGGATTGTTTCTCAGTGTAAATACTACATAGGGATTTTTATTCACTGAACAGATATTTATGGTAAAGAACTACATAGTGAGATATAGTCACTCTGGCAGATTTGTAATGAAGTAAAGGAAACTGCACACACATACAGTATGTATGTCTAGGTCTGTGTGTTTAAAGACATGAATCGTGCTGTGTACTCTTGCCTAGACATCAAAGCAAGATGCTCCTTCCTCATCCTTGCTGGTGCTGAAATTCCAGATGTCACCACATGTGGCAAATATATCATGTATCTTGATTAGCTGTACTATAATAATGTCTCTCAATCCATGATTTGATGAGGCTAAATCTTAATATATTAATTAGGGTAATATTAAAAGTAAATTGAATAATGTCTAAAATTTCTTGAAAGAATAACAGTTGGAGACTCTGTTCTCATTTTTCCTTATGCAATGGTCTCAGTATGGACCAAGCTGGTCTTAAACACAAAGATAATCCTCCTGCTTCAGAATCTTAAGTACTAGGAAAGTATTTATGGTCATTGAGTTTATGGACTGGAGAAATCTCATGTTGAGAGGGGCCAGCAGTTAAGAATAAACTTTCATTAAACTTAAGTCATCTAAAGAAATAAAGCGGTATAAAATAAAAATTTGTGAAAAACTAAAAACAAATAAAAATCAATTATATTGCTTACTCAAAATCTGTGATGCCTGTGATTCTTATATAGTTTGTAATGTTGGCATTCCTGAACAGAACACTAATAGCTTATGCACTAAGATCAAGAATTGACAAATGGGACCTCATAAAATTACAAAGTTTCTGTAAGGCAAAGGACACTGTCAAAAGGACAAAGCGGCAACCAACAAACTGGGAAATGATCTTTACCAACCCTACATCTGACAAAGGGCTAATATCCAATATATACAAAGAACTCAAGAAGTTAAGACTCCAGAGAGCCAAATAACCCTATTAACATAGCTAAACAAAGAGTTCTCACCTGAAGAATATCTAATGGCTGAGAAGCACCTAAAGAAGTCATTAGGGAAATGCAAATCAAAACAACCCTGAGATTCCACCTCACACCAGTCAGAATGGCTAAGATCAAAAACACAGGAGACAGCAGTAGTTGGCGAGGATGTGGAGAAAGAAGAACACTCCTCCACTGCTGTGGAATTGCAAGCTGGCACAACCACTCAGGAAAGCAGTCTGGTAGTTCCTCAGAAAACACTGTCGGAGGATCCTGTTATACCACTCCTGGGCATATACCCAGAGGCTTCCCCTGCATGCAATAAGGACACATGCTCCACTATGTTCATAGCAGCCTTATTTATAATAGCCAGAAGCTGGAAAGAACCCAGATGTCCCTCAATGGAGGAATGGATTCAGAAGATGTGGTATATCTACACAATGGAATACTACTCTGCAATTAAAAACAATGAATTCATGAAATTCTTAGGCAAATGGACAGAACTGGAAAATATCATCCTTAGTGAGGTAACCCAATCACAAAAGAACACACATGGTATGCAGTCACTGATAAGGGGATATTAACCCAGAATCATGGAATACCCAAGACAATTCACATATCAATAGATTTCCAATAAGATGGAAGGAGAGACCCCTGGTCCTGGAAAGACTGGATGTAGGGGAATATCAGGACAGAGAAGCGAGAAGGGGTTGAATGGGGAACAGAGGGAGGGAAGGGGGCTTATGGGACTTTCGGGGAGGGAGGAAACGGGAAAGGGGAAATCATTTGGAATGTAAATAAAAAAAATATAGAAAAAAAAAAGAAAGTCTCAGCAGTCACCATCACGCCCTCCTTTTCGTGATACTAGCATGGGATTTGGGTTTCATGAAAGCCATGTGAGCCTTCTACTGGCTGAGTTACATCCCAAGCTAGACATGTATGTAATTCTCAGTCTCTATAAAGAGTCCCCAAAGACACATTTAAAAAGTCATTTTAGAGACACAACCTCTACCATTTTGCAGGGATGGGGGGGGTACTGCACCATTTTCTTTTTTACTTTTATTTATTTTTTGGCAGTTCTTATGAAAATTCATAAGCCAGATGGCATTCAATAAATGTAAAGAGCTTAAGAATTTGGTTTTATAGAAAAACATCAATTAGCGTTGGAAAATTAGCAATTAAGCAATCATTACACAACATATATCAATATTACTAACGAGTGCACATATATACTAAAATTCCTCATGAACTCTTTTAAATGCAGACAGATCTAAGGCAATGCTACTTCCTCGGAAAGGCTTACCACAACCTCATCCCAGCTCTCCTATGGCTTCACACTGAATTATCTTCCTATTACAGCACATTCTTCCTGGATTTCCTCAGCTACTGACCTCTGACCCATATCATTTGCTATTGCTTGCTATTTTAAAACTTTTAAACCTCTCCACTTTATCTGTACATACAACTTAGTTTGAACCTCTTAAATAAAAGAATGGGATGGCCATCAAAGCTCTCTAAGCGCACAGACTTTCTAGTAAGAGCTATGAGTTAATTGAATGACAAGTTTCATCTGTAAAGGACTTAAGATCCAGTCTAGAAGATACGGCTAACACTCATGGATAATGTATGCAGTAGTTATACCCTCTTATTTTGGCAGAGTATCTCAGTGACAGTGAGACACTTCAAATGCCAGTGGCATTATGACTAAGGCCAATATGATGTTATAAACTGGGGACATGGCTCTGGGCTCCATTAGCATTGAAGATCCAAGAGCAGCTCCTTGTCACTCATACAAAAAGCCAAGAGAGGTGACACATGCCTATAACTCAACTGGTAGGGAGACGGGGCCAAGAGGATTCCAGGATCTCATCTGCTGGCTTAGTCTAGTTTAGTGGGTGAATTCCAGCTCTAGAGAGACTTTGCATAAATGGTAGACCATGAGAGAGACATCCAATGTAAACCTATGGCCTCCACAGGTGCAGTCATGGGCACATGTTCCCACACATGCACACACACCCACAAGCATGCACTCACACACACACAAATACACACAAACACAAACCTTACATATTGAAAAAAATAATAGGACAAGGTCCATAGAGGCACAGTGTAGCAATATATGTGAAAGAATGGAAGACTAACCAGGTGAAGAACTGGTTATTAGAACAATTTTATCAGTCTCTGTTGGAAGGCTAATGCCTTCTACAGCTCTACAGTCTGAAATATGAATGAATTTGCCATATCTACGTATGTTCCTGTAGTCAATTTTGGTAATGCTTTAATGCCAGCAACCTGCTTTTTAAATTATAACTTCAGTGGAATACGCATTGTGGTTGCATGTGAAGGGAGGAGAGTTGGACTAATTACATTCTATTCTATTTTTCTATCTGTTGTTGAAAAAAAAAAACATTTAAACTAGAAGGAGCCTAACAGGGAGAAAGGAGATTTATATGACATACGCTTGCCACATATGTGGGTAAGTCACAGCAGGAACTCACAGCAGAAACTCTGCAGGAATTCTGTTGGCAGGCTCACTGTCTCAAAGGCTACCTGGTTTACATATACAGTCCAGGACCACGCTACCAGGGATGGTGCTGCCAAAGTGAGTTGGGTCATCCTGTATAAATTAACAATCAAGATAATCACCCATGGACATGCCTAAGGATCAATGTGAGGAAAGTAATTACTCTACTGAGACTTTTCTTCTGTGATCTTCAGTTGTGTCAGCAGAAAGATAATCCTAACTAGGCTATGGTGTCTTATCACTTCTTCCAGGAAAGCTAACAATGTTTTCTACATAGTGACTGGAAATATTACCCCCCCCCCAAAAAAAAGATTTACAAAATCTGCCTTCTAGATCTATCTGGAAATATAAATATGCTCATGCATAACTGTGATCTTTACATTAAGAAGAATCAGTAATTGAGACATGTTATTTTTCTGACCTATGAATAAGAACAGGTTACATGTAAACTGTGTGTGCATACACACAGAAAACAGAGGTCAACCTGAGATGATGTTCCTAAGGAGCTGTCCACCTTCTCTTACTGGACCTGGAGCTCACAAAGTAGGCATAGCTGGGGGGCCAGGGAGCCTGAGCTCTTCCTGCCTCTGCATCCCCAGCACTGCAAAATTGTATTACCTCACAGTTACTTCTCGGTTAAGTAGTAGGCCCATCAAAATAATTTCCACTATCAAAAATGTAAGCATACTCCCTTCTACCACTCTATCTGCTGTTGCTCTGTCTGTCTGTCTGTCTGTCTGTCTGTGTTGCTCTTGCTCTGTAAATTAAGAAGACTTACTTCTTCAGCACAGCCAGCCTCTGTGACTTTTCTCGTAATTGTCTTTATTTTTTTTCTGAGACTTGGACTCTCACTGGCGTGGAACCCACAGGTAGGGCTGGACAGCTTGTTCCAGGGGTTACTGTCCCGTGTCCCAAGCACTGGGAACTACTACAAGTAAGTATTATCAAGGATCAAACTCAGACTCTTGCTCCTATAATTCAAGGATAATGTTTTATTGACTGAGCCAGCTTAACAGTGCCCTTTCTCTGGACTTTAAAGCTATATCCTGGAAGAAACAGTAACAGAGGGAAGAGGAAGAAGTATGGAAAAGAAAACAGAGAGGGAGTAAGATTGAGGTTTGTTTTTCAATAAATGTTAATGAAGTTATAAACCAGCCAAAGACCTGGACTTCATCCATAAACCACAGGCTCAAAAGCACTGTGAAAGGATGTACAAGTACCTACAACCAGTTAAAAGAAAATCTAGAACAACAACAACCAGATTACAACCTGTGGATTTATAAGGTCAAGGGGGAAAAGGGAGACATGACCTGAATACCAACTGTGGGAAAATAAAGGAAAAAACAACCTTTTATTCCCTAGCTATTCCCTCCCTCCCTCCCCCTAATTTCTCTTTTTTGTTTTGAATAAGACAGAAAACCTAGTGCAACCCCAGGCTGTCAACCGCCAGTACCTCCCAGCTAGCCATGGCAACAGCTGCAGTGCTTGGCTATAATAAACTGGTACAATTTAATAGCTTTTATTGTTCTGCGGTGGTGTCTGAGCATAGCCGCTCTCCCCTCTTAGGACTCCAGGGCCCCCGCAAGGGCAGCAATGAGAGGAGATCTCATTTACCTAAAAGCACTTATAAATTTTTAATTTGCTTTAACAAGTAAATTAACAAGTCCCTCATTCAGGCAAGTTTTATGGCTTCTTGCCACTTGGGAAAGGCCGTAAAAGTTTTATAGATAATCCAGAGCTACTGAGACTGCTCATAATAAATTGTCTGTTTCCTGTTATTTTATCAAACCATTGGGCTTCTAATGACTTAAAGTCACAGTTTCCTTATATTCTGGCTTTTTATGAGGCTATATTTATAAACTCCAAAGAATACCTTAAATTATACTAGGCCCTTGCTAATCATTACAAAAACAGTTTTTTTCTTTTTAAATGGGAGCTTACTATCAGCTCAAACCTGGCTAATAAACATGGTGACATGTTTTGAAGGCAGGATGCTGATTCTACACATTATTTAAAGGACTTCCTTGGCCAGACTTTTCATTAGCAAATTTGCTGTGAAATATGCAACCTAGTATGCTCTGTACACCCAATGTGGAATGGAACGTTTTAGAGCATTGCACTTTATCTAGTGGTGAGCAGTTTGAGGGATATAGTCATTCTGGTGCGAGCACTGGATCCTGTACGCTCTACCATTATGTTAGGTGGAAGATACTCACTGCAGAAATACTGGCATGACCGTTACAGACTAACCAACGGCTTTTGAACTGAGCTGCTGTCTGCTTCTCACGAGGAGATTGGTTCCTGGTATAGTAAAATGGGTCAAAATCCTCAAGGTCAGAGCAGTCTAGGCCCTAAGGAGGAACCCACACATGAAACAGCTGAGGTAGTTATTGTAAAAGATTAAACCAAATAAAACTCAAACATGAAGGGAGGAGTATTCCTGAGACCCAACCCTGACTGGTGGGCTATTGGCAGTTAATGACTGTTCATCAAGGGAGAGTCCTTGAGAGAGGGAGAGGGAGGGAGAGAGGGAGAGAGGGAGGGAGGGCGGGAGGGAGGAAGAGAGAGAAAGAGAGAGAGAGAGAGAGAGAGAGCGTGCGTGCGTGCGTGCGTGTGTGTGTCACTGACAAGTTGATTATGCCCCAGTGACTCCACAACCATACACACATGGGTAGCAGTTGGTTATATAAAAGGGGAAAAAAATTAAAGAAATGCTGTGAGCCTTTTGTGTTTGTGTGTGTGTGTGTGTGTATGTGTGTGTATGTGTGTGTGAGTGTGTGTGTGTGTGTGTGTGGCTTGTGTATGAAGGGTTCTACATATGCTCATGGTTTGAATCCCCTATCAGATGGCTATGTTGAGGAAGCTTGTGAAACTTGAGTCAGTGAACAAGTGGCACAGGTATCTGACTAGGAAAAGAACTCTGACGGCTACAAGCTGATCTGAGTTCTAGTTATTCTCTGATTCTTGGTCCATCACAACATGAAAGGCCACTGTCACACCGGCATGCTGTCATGTCTTCTCCCTTGCAACAGACTGATCAACTTGCTACCATGCACCAAAATCAAAACTTCCTCCTTTAAGGTGCTACTGTCAGAAATTGTAGTCTCAGCAACACAAAAGTAAGTAATGTAGGATCTTAAGGGGAAGCCACTGCACACAAAGAAAAGGAGAATGTATCTAAGACCCTTATCCAAGACGCTGAAGATCAAAGTAAGGTGGCACATGCCTGTAACCCCAAAGTTCAGAAGGAAGAAGCTGGAGAACATCACAATAATGAGACCAACCTGGTCTATACAGTGAGTTTCTTGCAGCCAGACCTACATAGCAAGACCCTGTACTAAAAAATTAAAAAAGCCAAGTAATGACATCAAACTTCACTCAGATGGGACATGAAACACAACCAGAATTTAGGTAGTTCTCAACTCATTCATATAAGTTACCCATCTATTTATTTCAGAAAAGACAACTTCACAGACTCAAAACACCCAGCATAATCACATGTGAAAAACCACTGTTTTATTTTTTGCAATATAGACATCTTTCTTTATATGAATGGGTACACTGAATGTGTGCATGTCTGTGTGCTCTTAATGTTTAAATGATTTTTTTATGGCCTTGTATTTGATCCTATTGTTAATTGTATCACCTTGTTCAGGGCTGCATAAAATGGAGGTCTTGGCCAGGTTTCAGAAAACATTCATATGACTCAACTTTCTCCCCTGTATGTATGGGAGGCACATGTGCCAGTAACACAGGATAGAATCAGAAAAAGGATGTGTGATAGCAATGACTGGCACCAATGATGCCCAGAATCACCTCATCAACAGTGCATACAGATCTATACCACATGTCCAGATGGTTTGAATTTGTTTTTCTGATAAAAACCTAATGGATAAGCATGCTTATATTAACTGATGTAGGAAGATCCAGCCCACTGTCTGTGACACCAACCCAGGAGTTTGAAGCTTGGGCAGTGCAAGAGTGACGGAACCAAGTAGGGTACTGGGGTGCGAGCATTTCTTCATTTAGTTCACTCTGTTCTTGACTGTGGATGTGGATGTGACTAGATCCTTTGGTTCCTCCTACCTGGGAGGACAACAACTTGGAACTGTGAGCTAAAATAATCTTTTTCTTTCTTATAATTGCTTCTGGTAAAATATTTTATCACAAGAGAAATGACACTAAAGCATCAATTATTCTACATTTAGAAAAACTTCATTTCGAAGTGAATTCCAACATTCCATTCTAATTCTTTCAGAGCACCCTGGTAGAATGAAAGAAATCATTTCCACTTTTGTTTTCTGGAAACTGTGTCTTCCTTTTGCTTGGTATACAGGGTATGCAACACAGGTGGACTCCGTAAGTGTTATGTCCTATGATAGGTAATCTTCACTGACTGTACTTTGAATCACCTCAGAGATTCACGCATGCTTCTGGTTATCTCTGTGATGCTACTTCCAGAGGTTGAGGTAACCAGCCCATGGCCTTGTGGTTCCCAAGAGAACAAAGGGGGTTATAAAAGGGAAGTCCAGAGAATACTAGTACACACCTTTCTCTACATTCCTGTCCACTGTGATGTAAGCAGCTCTGCTACAATTTCTTCATTATAATGGAACGAATCTCCTAAATGCATGTGCCAAACTATACCATGGCTTCCTCAAGTTGTTCTGTCAGGGAGCTAGTCATAAGATGGCAAAAAGCTAACCAAAGCACAATCCAAATCCCATATAAATCCTTACATAATAATTAAAATCAATGCGAACACCTTGGTGCTCTTTTATTGAGTGTGCTTATATTAAAGATCCTGTTCAAAGTTTACAACCAATCCTTAAGGGCACTTTGCTTATTTGGACCTATTTAAGAAATGAAGACATCTCCTAGTTTCCACAGGAGCAGGCTGGCTCTTGAAGTCAGAGCTGGAGCAGTTCCAGGAAAGTGGAGGCTCTCACAGAATCATGAGCGGGTGTGTCAACGTTCATAAACAGGTATAGGGCAGAATGATCTGGAATGGAATCCTCCTGTGCTGAGAAAGCTGTGATAAAGGAATATACAGAGCTGGAGAAGAGCTGATGCAGGAATTGGGGGTTCGCTCAGTTTCTTAAGGAAACATAACCAGTTTACTCTTCAGAAACAGCAAGCCACTAATTTGAATAGAAATGAAGACAGGTTTTGATTCTTTGATAACACGATTATAAATTGAGCTTAGAGCATGTACAGAAAACACCATAAGTTCCTGTTGAACACGGGACAATATGAAACTTGTAGGTGGATAATTAGTTTTACTTGCTTTTGCTTTTCCCTCCAGCACGGCAAAGACTGTCTTACTGTCTTTTCTTTTCTCTCTTTCTTTCTTGAATATAATCTTTATTTACATTTCAAATACTAAAACCTTTCCCAGTTTTCCCCCTCCCAGAAAAACTCCAACTCCTCCTCCCACCCCCTGCCTCCAAGTATATGCCCCTCCACCTGACCCACTCCCACCTCCCCTCTCCTGCCTCGATTTCCCTTTGTTGGGCATCTATTGAACCATCACTGTACCAAGGACCAATCCTCTCACTGATGCCTGACAAGGCATTCCTCTGCCACATTTTTGGCTGGAACCATGTGTACCCCTTGGTTGATGGTTTAGTCCCTGGGAGTTCTGGGGTTTCTGACATCATTGTTCTTCCCATGGGGCTTCCCTTCAGCTCCTCCAGACTGCTCTCCAACTCCTCCATTGGGAACCCCATGCCCCAAAGACTGTTTTTCTTGTCTCTCTTTAAAAAACTATTTTTACCAACCTTACATCCGACAGAGGGCTAATATCCAATATATACAAAGAACTCAAGAAGTTGAACTCCAGAGAGGCAAGTAACCCTATTAAAAAATGAGGTACAGAGCTAAACAAAGAGTTCTCACCTGAAGAATATCTAATGGCTGAGAAGCACCTAAAGAGATGTTCATCATCCTTAGTCATTAGGGAAATGCAAATCAAAACAACCCTGAGATTCCATCTCACACCAGTCAGGATGGCTAAGATCAGAAACACAGGAGACAGCAGTTGTTGGCGAGGATGTGGAGAAAGAGAAACACTCCTCCACTGCTGGTGGAATTGCAAGCTGGTACAACCACTCTGGAAAGCAGTCTGGCAGTTCCTCAGAAAACTGGGCATGACACTCCCGGAGGATCCGGCTATACCACTCCTGGGCATATACCCAGAGGTTTTACCTACATGCAATAAGGACACATGCTCCACTATGTTCATAGCAGCCTTATTTATAATAGCCAGAAGCTGGAAAGAACCCAGATGTCCCTCAATGGAGGAATGGATTCAGAAGATGTGGTATATCTACACAATGGAATACTACTCTGCAATTAAAAACAATGAATTCACGAAATTCCTAGGCAAATGGTCAGATCTTGAAAATATCATCCTTAGTGAGGTAACCCAATCCCAAAAGAACATACATGGTATGCAGTCACTGATAAGGGGATATTGACCCAGAATCTCGGAATACCCTAGACACAATCCGCATATCAATAGATTTCTAAGAAGATGGAAGGAGAGACCCCTGGTCCTGGAAAGACTGGATGTAGGGGAACGCCAGGACAGAGAAACGAGAGGGGGTTGAATGGAGAAAAGAGGGAGGGAAGGGGGCTTATGGGACTTTCAGGGAGGGAGGAAACGGGAAAGGGGAAATGATTTGGAATGTAAATTTAAAAAAAAATAAAATAAATAATTAAAAAAACTATTTTTATCGCATTTATTTCTGATGGGGAGAAATGGGCGCATTCACTTCACAATGCACATACAGAAGTCGGAAAACAACTTGCACGTAGCTCTTCTCTCCTTGTACCCTGTGGATTCTGGAGATCAAAGACAGATCACCACATTTGGTGGCAAATTCTTTCTTTCCCTGCTGAGTCTTCCTGTTGGCCATCTTTTTTTCTTTTAAGCCTGATATCCTGCAGTGCCTCTACCAAAGTGTGGGAAAAGAGTGGACACTTTAAAATGTCTGTTGGATGAATGTATATTGTCATGTGTAACAGCTCTGGTTTCCTAAGTGGACCGGCACAGTATCTCCAAAATAATAGCTCTTACCTAATGGATCTGTAACATGACCCTGAACATGAATAAAGAGATATTTAGACAGGTTCCAGAAAATGCACAATATTATAAGATGGTGTATGTGATTCTGCACATGCCTGCAAAGAAAGTTGTGGGTACATGAACATATATGAGCAAATATATCCCTAATCTGCAATCTAATCCTCTTACACTTACTGGCAATCACCTCTCATGAACCAAAGTCATTAAAAATTATTTGCCCAGCCTGCTGTCTGTTTACTGCAGGCAGCAAGCCAGACGGTCTCTGCAGCAGTGCACAGGAGTGTTCCTTAGCTGTACCTAACTTGTTTAGAACTGGGGGAGTTTTTCAGTTCACATTTCAGGTTAATCTTTTTTTCCTCTAAGAACAGAATATCCTCTTTGCAGATCTCCCTGGGGGCTTGGTATTTGCAACATCAAACAGAACACACAAACCATTGCACCCACTTTCAAAAGCCTATTACACTGTCAACTGGCTTTCCTAACTGCAGCCAGGGGAGAAGGCTTACAGACTCCTAAGCCCCTTTCTTCCCCCCAGGCAGTTGGAAAGGAGCCATAATTTCTCTAAGCTACCAATGCATTTTGTTTCACTAAAGAACTCCTAATAAGGCGGGCAACATTCCAAGTAGGAAGAAAAGCAACTTGAACTCACTGTAAATCTCACCTCCCTTTTATCCCATACTCTCTCTAAAAGTTTCAATTGCTGGTGAGCTCTGAGGATGGGGTTCTGCCATGCACGACTACCAGTGACCCTTTTCCACATTGCTTAACCAGTCATCACAAAACGCTAAGGAAGAATGCTAGGATGCCTCCTCACCTGTGGTTTAGCACTTCTTTGGGGATGTCCAGGAGAACACAGAAAGATGGGGGAACAGACTCAGGTTTTAAACTTCCAAATGAAACTAACTGTGTTCTTTGTGTTTCTTTTGCCTTGTTAGAATCTATCCAAAGAAATATAAGCCCCGGGAGACAGTGTTTATCAGCCTGTGCCAGCAGGGACAAACTTGCTTAATTGTTAACAGGGTTCATGAACACCTCTTCCAAAGGGACACCAGTAATGTGTCCCACATACAGAGGTTTCTGAAGCATGGAGAGATATGTGACAGACAGACAGACAGACACACACACACACATACACACAGAGGGGAGGGGTGAGCATGCACATTTCCCTAGGACACACACACAACCATTTCTGCTGAGTCCAGGTCCACTTTTCCTTCTATTCGTCTTGAAAGTTTTCATGGTAGTTGTTGAAGGAAGAATTAAAAGTCTTCACAGAATGCTACAAGGGAAAGGTGGAAGTCAGGGAAGCACAAAGAAAAAGGAGAGGTAGGGGAAGGAGGAGGACAAAGACAAGGAGAAAACGCAGCAGCAGCTAAATGGTAGTGTTTGCTTAGCATGCATGAAGCCCTAGGTTCCATTTCCAGCACCACATAAGCAATCTCAACAGACAAGAGTAGGAGAAAACAGAAAGAAGGGTCAGAGGTTGACAGTCATCCTTGCCTACATAGAAAGTTCAAGTCCTCCTTTAGTTACCTGAGACTGTCTCAAAAGACAGAGCTGCACATCTGTGTGTCTACAGTGAGTGAAATCACAAAGGGACCCTAAGGTTTCCTGTATCTGTCCCTTAAGTATTTCCTCTAGGAGAGCGGTGCCAGCTTGACACAGCTGTGAAGGGCCCTGCTCAGGAGGACTGAAACCTGCAGACACTAAATAAATTCTGGGGGCAGTCTTCAGAGACCATCGATTCTGCTCTGACACAGAAGTGCTATATTCTCACGCTGATACACTCTATAAACAGCGTACATGTTCTACACCACCTGTGTGTTAGCGAGGGTCACTTCTTTTCTGATCTGACATCTCTTGGCCTTGAGCCCAGGTGGCCTAGCAACTGAAAATGGGTGACTCACCCGGTGTGAAAAGCATTAGACACGGCTCACCTGTATCTGCCCTTCTCGTCTCCTCCTAATCTCCTTCCTTTCCACTTTGGAGTTCATCTTTCAACCTAGAAGCTGATAAGAAATGCATCCACTGTGGCTAATTTCTTCACTCTGGAGAGAGTTTTTTTTCTCTCTTATAGAGTGCTGGCCATCACACTGAAGAAAGCAACACAGCAGAATCATCCATCGTGGCTTTTTATTTATTTACTTTTAGTCCATCTAAAAATCTTGCCTGGATCTGTGGGTGTGACTGAGCCATGAAGAAATTACCACCCATGACTTCTGACTTTTGATTTTTATTTAACGGCTCATTTGTATAACCTCAAAGATCCGAGAGGCCAACAGACCCCAAAGAGATTGGCAGCTGCGGTCCTGTCAAGTTGGAAGGTTATGTCAGCTGCCAAGTCTGCCAAGCGAGCTCAGCACAGCAAGGGAGCAGAGAGAGATTGGTTACAGCCGTAAGTAATTGATCTGTCTGAAAATACAGGCTAGGAATCCTGGGATTAATGCCCCAGCTCCAGCTGGGCTGCACTGCTCTTTTCCCTCCAGCACTCTGACAACAAAAGCCGGCCGCCTCCTCGAGGGACAAGACATTTTTATTAAAATCTTTATACAACTTAACAGCAAAGACTCTGTAAAAGCATCCTAGAGATTTGAGGAGGGTGGGGTGATGAGGCACAGGTCTCCATCCTGAGAAAACCATCCCACAATTTCACCCCCTCTTCCCGTTTGATCCGGTTTTCATTTCAAAGCAGTCACCAGCCAGCGGCTTCCCCTGGCCAAATGCACTCAGTCATCCTGCTCTGGCTCGGCAGAACTCTGCAGAACGCATGGAGAGGGAGCTCCGGGAGTGGCGCGCTTAGCTGGAGAGATGTGGATGAGCTGTGGAGAGCTGCAGGCAAAAATAAAGTGGGAAGGCATCCAAAGCTGCAGCTGCGCTAGCCCATTAAAAAGCTGAGACTCATTCTGTTGTTCGACCCCACGCTTAGCACCGCATAACTATTCATCAAAGAAATTTCAGTGCAATTAATTAAATTATTCCCATGTCTGGGCTGCAGAGTCGTTATTCCAATATCAACTTTCACTCACTCTCTCTTAAGCTCATGTTTGCATGCCAAGTCACTACTCTGGGGTTGTCCAGTCTCAATAAAGCTGTGCTCCTCGTCGCTCACACAGGCTATCATTTCTCTTTTTTATTGCCATTTATTTTCCACTAGGACTCTGCTGCCAGGATACTGGCAGGACTTCCAGTATATGGTTGTAATGAAATCTACCACAGACACTTAACGCAGGGTGAGGATGGAGCTCAGCTCATGTGAGGCTGTAATATAATAAATGCTTTCAGAAAGAGGATTTTATCAGCTCAGAAATAGAGTGTGGTATCACTCTCATACTGAGTGCAGGAAAAAAAAGGTGGGGTCGTTTGAAAATTCCTGTCATAATTAAGTTTATGGCTGAAATATGCCTACTGTGAGAGAGCTGAGCTGTAGCACAGATTGCCATTCCTCTCTCCGAGAAGGGTTATTAAAAAGGGAAAGGATTTTTTTTTTTAAAAAACTGTATTGGGGAGATGATGTTTTTAAAACAACCATCTTCTTAGTTAAAGACATACAACTGGCATGCTCTTATAATTTGGGGGATATGACGGCTGCCCCATAGAGCTTTGTTCTAGCTGTGAGAAAATATTAAGATTAAGAAAATAATAACCTCTACTTGATAGCCAGCAGACTCTATTTAAGGCTCTTGACTGTCCATTGTATATCACCATAGTAAATTATAGGACTGAGTAACAGTGGAGAACCATTACCTCTCTCAGGAAGAGACAAGAGCCTTCATGTGAACCCAACACTGGAAAACAACAGATCGACTTTTAGTAGCCTCGGTGCTGGCTCACCTAAGAAGCAGGCTGCTTGCTCCACTGAACACACACCCACCCCCCCAAAAAATAAAGGGGTCACCATCTATAGCCGGAAGATAATTTATCCCTCACCTCACTGCCAAGCATAAGGTAACAAACTTAAAAATATAGAGTATAAGGGCTGGAGATAGAGTTTAGTGGTTAAGAACACTTATAGCTCTTCCAGAAGACCAGAATGTGGTTGCCAGCATCCATATCAGGCAGCTACAACCTGCCTATACTTCCAGCTTGATGGCACCCTGCAGTACCTTCCAGGCACAGGACACATGGCCCGCCTGGCACTCATAAGTTTACATACTCACATACATACACATGTATTTTTTAAATCTCTAGTTTAAAGATTACAACAGAAAAGTTCTAAACCATAAGCTTCTGTTAAAAACAAACAAATAGGAAGGAAAGCTAGCTCTCTGAAGACCAGAGTGAAAACACAAAAAGGAGTCTGTGTTCAATTCACTAAACATTCTATTCTTGGCAATGGGTTTGATCCAACCTACTCAAGAATTGTTCTTTTCACTGGTTCTTGGGTATAATTTCTACGCGGGTCATTAGAGTGATGGAAATGAAGAGCTGAGAAGAATCAACAGAACTCAAAGCTGAAATTCTCCAAACATGATGAAATGTATGAACCCAGAAATCAAAAGCAACCAAATAACCCAGGGCATAAGAAACACACCAAGGGGTTAGAGAGATGGCTCAGTGGTTAGGAACACTGACTGCTCATCAAGAGGGCCTGAGTTCAAATCCCAGCAACCACATGGTGGCTCACAACCATCTGTAATGGGGTCTGATGCCCTCTTCTACTGTGTGTGAAGACAGCTTCAGTGTACTCAATATATAAAATAAATAATATAGAAGGAAGGAAGGAAGGAGGGAAGGAAGGAAGGAAGGAAGGAAGGAAGGAAGGAAGGAAGGAAGGAAGGACGGACGGACGGACACTGATATTCACCATAACCAGTTTTTCCAAACTAACAAGAGAGCATTTAGACAGAAGTCAGAGAAATAAAAAAAGTCATATACAAAAAGCAAGCAGGATGATAGCCCATTTTCTCACTTAAATACTACAAATATAAATGCTGGAAATAGATTTAAAGTACTGAATCAGGTTAAAACCAAAGCATTCTTCTACATAAAATGACAATCACTGTCTTTAATCTTTTTAAAAAATTTTTATTTGCTTATACTTTTATGTGCATGTTTCAGCAGCATAGATGTATGTGCATCCTATGTGTGGCCGCTGTTCACTAGGGTCAAAATAAGGCAATGGGTCCACTGGAAATGGAGTTAAGATGGTTATGAGGCAGGATGTGGGTGCTGGGAACTGAAGTCAGGACATCTGCCGAAGTACAAATACTTGTCACTACTGAGGTATCTTTCCAGCCCATAAAAATATACATTTTTTTTGGGCGTTTTTTGTTTTGTTTTGTTTTGTTTTTATTTTATTTTATTTTTTTAATTTACATTCCAAATCACTTCCCCTTTCCCGTTTCCTCCCTCCCCGAAAGTCCCATAAGCCCCCTTCCCTCCCTCTTTTCTCCATTCAACCCCCTCTCATTACTCTGTCCTGGCGTTCCCCTACATCCAGTCTTTCCAGGACCAGGGGTCTCTCCTTCCATCTTTTTAGAAATCTATTGATATGCTGATTGTGTCTAGGGTATTCTGAGATTCTGGGTCAATATCCCCTTATCAGTGACTGCATACCATGTGTGATCTTTTGTGATTGGGTTACCTCACTAAGGATGATATTTTCAAGTTCTGACCATTTGCCTAGGAATTTCGTGAATTCATTGTTTTTAATTGCAGAGTAGTATTCCATTGTGTAAATATATCACATCTTCTGAATCCATTCCTCCGTTGAGGGACATCTGGGTTCTTTCCAGCTTCTGGCTATTATAAATAAGGCTGCTATGAATAAAAATATACATTTTGATAGCCATGTGCATAAGGATGTGTTTATGTATTGATATATATATACCCGTGTGTGTACATTCAGAGGCCAGAGAATGACGTCAAATTTTCTGCTCTTTTACACAGTGCCATATTTGAGACAAGGTATCTCATTGAACGTGGCCTAGAATGATGGCCATCAAGTATTCCTAAGTATATTACCCACCAGAATGTCTTTAAACAGTGTAAAATAAATACTCTTGTACAAAAATAAACATCACAGTATATTCTAACTTATATAAAATACACACAAATGTAGATTGGTACAGAGAATAAAAATGGTCAGAAATGACAAGAACATAACCACTATAAAAGAATTCATATACTGTTTCTTCAGAAGAGAATGACATTACTGTGATGTTTTCAAGGATGCGGTAAAATGTTTATAGCATACAATAAAGAAAAACTGACAGTAAGAACAAACGGAAAGAAGACAAGTGAAAATGTTCAACAGTGTACTGTGTTTGCTACATACTTAGTATAACTTCAAGGGAATTGATGGTAATTTAAAGAGACAATGGTCCCCAATGGAATGATGGTTCAAACATCACAAACACTATGGAAGCTGCCAAGCTTCAGATTTTGCACTTTATTATTTCCTAGGGCTACAATGAGTTACATGACTTTTTTGCTACTTCAGGAAATGTCAGTAAGCTTTTACCCTCTGGCCATAATGTTAAAAACGTACACACCCAAGAAGGTAAAGTACAATAGTTAAACTGTGGTTTTCAGTCAGCTAGAGGTCATACAGGATATGTCCAATATGTGATGGGTTCATCAGAACATAATTCCATTGTATGTCAGGAGCACCTCTGAGTTTACACCCCCAAGAAATCACCGAACCAACAAAAAGAAGAACTTCAGTGAATTAAGAAAGGAGACAAAACAGAACAAGAACAATACGTCCAAACGGGACTAGAATGAGCTCATTCAGCTTTCTCCAAGGACCCAAGCTTGTATCCTACCACTCACATGAGGCTGATCACAAGCACCTAAAATCCAGATCTGATGCCCTCTTATGGCCTCCAAGAGTACCTGCACTCATGGGCATGCACATACACAGACAAACATAAAAGAAAACTAAATCTACTTTTAAAATCCCAATGACTCTTAAAAAGGCTAACAAATGAGGAAAACAGGGACATGGAATAAATAAAAACATAGAAAAAAAAGAATAAAATATTTAAATGTAACAATATCAAAAGTCTCAAACTATATATAGTCTAATGTTTGAAAAAGGCGAAAATCTGTCAGACTCAATAAAAGAAGATCCGTTTTTTTTTTTAAAAAAGGCATAGTACCCAAATGTACCATATGCTCTCTATGGGAAACACACTATAAATGTAAACACAGAGACTGGTTAAAAGCAAAAAGATGGGAAAACGCAACAGTCAAAAGTGAGATGGAACTGTATCAATTTCAGGCAAGATATATTTTAGGCAGAAGAATATGTCAAAATAATACAACTGCCAATTGATCAAGACAAATGTAATCCCAATTTCTTCACTTAATAACAAAACTTCAAAATAAAGAAAGCAAAGACTGATAAATGGCTCTCAGCACAGAAGATACAAAAGGGAAGTCTATGAACCCTGACAAAAGATGAGCGGAGAACCTCCAGCTCATCTTGTACGGTGTAACAAAAACAGAATGCTATCCCTTCAACAAAATATATAAGGATAAGAATGTTCATTCTCAACACCTCTGGTCAATAGTATACTGGAGATAAGAATCTGTAAAATAACAGATATAAACACTGGGAAGCAGAAAAGACAAATAAATAAATAAATAAAATTCTTCTTATTTAGAACAGACCTAATCAATAATATTTATAATGTAAACAAATTCAGAAAAGAGCCAAACAATTAGGTGAGTTTATGACCTCTACAGGATATGATAGATACACAAAAATTTGCAGACTAGTAAAGAATGATTTGAAGTTGAAAATTATAATTAAATACCACCAAAAATACATATAGACAAGTGGGGAAACGGGTGAGAAAGGCCTACTCACCAAAACTCATTTTGAGAGGTAGGAAGGAAAAAATTTAAATAGTATTCATTAAAGGATTAAATATTCCTACAACATTTTATCCAGAGTGATACACAATTGAATATAACCACCATCTTCTATTTAAAAAATGCATAGAATGGGGCTATGGAGATAGCTCAGTGGTTAGGAATAATTGCTGCTCTTCCAGAGGACCACAGCTTAATTTCCAGCACTCCATCCATTTAAGCTTGAATCCATTTAAAACTCTTCATCAAGGACATCTAACAACATCTTAAAGCCTCTGTAGGCTCCTAATTGACGTGCACATATTCACACACAGAAATCCAAACATATGCACATACTTAAAATGACATAAATCTTTAAAAAAATAAATTTAAACATGATTATAAAATTCATGTGGAATTACATGAAAGGAAGATTTAAAACAGCATTGCAAAATACACTATAGAACTAAAGAAATCAAGTCATATGGTGTTGAGGCCAATATAGAACAGCAAGAGGGAACACTTTTGCCTCAAAAGGATCAGACAGTAAATATTTTAGGCTGCTTAACATATATATGGTTTTTGTCACATTTCCATCCTCATTAGCAATATACAAACTACCTCTAACAAATTAAAACTATACAAAAGTACACTGTAAGCTTGATTTGAATCCATACATCTTTGTTAAGTGACTCCAAGAGAGACTGATTACTGGAAAAGAATTCAGACTAAAAAATAAAGGGGGTGCTCATTAGTTAAGAGCACTAACTACTCTTTCAGAAGACCTGAGTTGGGTTTCCAGCATCCACATTGTCTCTCACAATCAGCTGTACCTCCAGGTCCATAGGAATTTAATATCTTCTTCCAGTCACCAAAGGCACTAGGTACACATGTGGCTGTACACACATACATAGAAACAATCACTCATGCAAATAAAAATAAATCTTTTTTAAAACGACTATAAAATTAAACCAGCATACATGTTCACCTTTTTGTTTTGTTTTGTTTCTTTGTTTTTACAAAGATTAACAATAATTCCATGGATAAAGAACATTTGTTTTCACCATACACAGAAATAGAGCACAACAAATTAATTCATTTCATATCTTATCTCCTACACAGATTTAATTCCAACTGGATCACATATCCAAACTATCATAGTTCGAGCTGCAAGCCTTCCAGAGGACGGCACGGACGGAATGCTGCAGAGCTGGGCGGTACACTGTGCCTCGGGAAGGACGCAAAAAAGAGCAATAAAAGCAAAGGTAGTCTCACCAACAAAATTTATGACAAGTTGTGGGAGGTGTTTCTGTTCAGTATCCATGGATAGCCTGAAACTAATTATGTGGACCAAGATGGCTTTGAACTATTGGGTGAGCCTCCTGCCTCTGTCTCCTGGGTTCTGGGATTGCAGGTATGTGCTGCTATGCCCAGTTCAATGACACTATTAAGAGAACAAAACTACAGGTCATAAGCTGAGAACAAATATTGTATATATTAACTGAGAAAAGTATCATATTTATGAAAACCCTCAAAAATAAAAAAAACCTACAATTTTTTGAAAGAGCATATGATTTGAATATATGACTGATGGAGGAAGATAACAAGATTTGGCTTTAGAGTGTCCCAAAGTTACATTTGAGGGCTTTTGTTCACTGGCAGAACTATACTGACACACTATTGAAACAATAGGCTATGCAGCATCACCACCCGGTTCTAACAGCATCGTGTGTACCTAAGGTGTCAATCTGGTCACTTCCCAATGCTTGGTAAATACTATGGTCACCTCCACATATTCTTTTTCAGGTGACAGAACAAAATGAGGTTGACTGTATTAGCTACATGTTATCAACATAAGTTTGTGATCGAATAATTTCTGATAAAATACCATGATGAAAAGCAACTTGAAGAAGAAAGGGTAAAGTTTGGCTTGCCATTCCAGAGAGGATTCATCTGTTTTGGTGAAGAAGGCAGGAGGAAAATGGAGGAAGGAAGAGAAGGAAGGAGGGAGGGAAGCAAAAGGAGAGAGAAGCCGAAAGGGTGAGGAAGATGAGAGAGGAGGGGGAGGGGGAGAGAGAGGGATAGGAAGAGAGGGAGGGGGAGAGGGGGAGAGGAAGAGGGAGAGAGGGGGAGGGGGGATGGACAGAGGGAGAAGGAGAGAGGGGGAGGGGGGAGGGAGAGAGGGAGAAGGAGAGAGGGAGAGGGGGAGAGGAAGAGGGAGAGAGTGGGAGGGGGGAGGGAGAGAAGGAGAAGGAGAGAGGGAGAGGGGAAGAGGAAGAGGGAGAGAGGGGGAAGGGGAGAGGGAGAGAGGGAGAGAGGAAGAGGAAAGAGGGTGATTGAGTGGTTTTGTGATAGGTGTACACTTTCTCCAGGATGGTTTACCTTTTGACAGGCTGACAGTGATGGGACCAACCAATCACAGATGGAAACCTCTGAAAGCTGAGGGTAAAACGCATCTCCTGCCTTTAGGTTGTTTGTCTCAGATGCTCTCTCAGGGTGATGGAACACAAGCAGAAATATCAGTGTCCTTCCTGACTAGTGAGACACAATTCAAAAGCACGGGGATTCACAACTGCGCACGTATGAAAATGTGTAAAGCGGTTCAATCACTTTTCACATGTCTGTGGTGATTTCTTTGTTGATGTTGTTTAAAAATGAGTGTCTTTGGTGTGTGTGTGTGTGTGTGTGTGTGTGTGTGCGCGCGCGCCACATGAACATTGGTGCCTGCTGAGGCCAGAAGTGTGCCTTAGATCCCTTAAAGTTACATACAGTTAGAGGTGGTTATGAGTCACCAAATATTCATTCTTGGAAGAACACTAAGTGCTTTAAAAAAGATTTTATTTATTTATTTACTTACTTACTTATTTATATACTTCAGACTCAACAGAAATGATCCAATAACAGATGGTTGTGAGCCAGCATGTAGTTGCTGAGAATTGAACTCAGGACCTCACAAAGAATAGTCAGTGCTCTCAACCACTGACCTAACTCTTCAGCCCCAAGAAAGTGCTCTTCACCTCTGAGCCAGCCCTCCAACCTCACATTTTCATAAAACATTAAGCATATACATGAAACATTATGTAGTCACTCCACAACTAGGCTATATATGCAAATGTTCACAGTTGCTTATAACACAAACAAGAGCAGTTCCCATGACTGCCAACAGCAAATGTATAAAGAAACCAATACTCTATATCCAGAGAATGGGACAGTACTAAACAAGAATGAATAAACCATTTATGCTGCAAAACAAGTAAGTCTCAATTAGGCAGATTGAAAGAAAAAATAAAAAAAACATGCACACTCCATGATTGTGTTTATATAACCACTGCATGGATTAAAGAAGACTAAAAGTGAGTGAAAGAAACTAGACCTTCCAAAACATACATCTCCATGATTATATCTATGTAGAAGTCTAGACTTCCATGAATGCATGGGCACAGGCTAGGGTGGACATAGAAGGCAAGCAGAGGAAGGGAAGAAGTACAACACGTCAGGAGAAAACCTTTGCAGTGATCGCTCTCTTCATTTTCTCAATTGAGTTACTACTTTCAGAGGTGGAGGTACATTGAAAAACTCATCAATGAATTGGGACCTGTTCATTACGTGCTAGTACACCTTACTAAAGCTGTTAAAAATGAAGGAGGAACATAACAGCCCTCACACATTACCACATAATTCACATACAACATTGACTTGCATATGCTACACAGGAGCAATCTTTGAAGATGACTGAGAATGTCAGGCATGAGTACTAATCATCTGGAAAAGCAGACAGAGGCAAGTCACTTTGTAATTCTGTGCTTTAAAAAACACTCACATGGGGTACAGAGACAGTATACAAATCAAAAAAATCAGAAACGAAAAGGGAGAGATAACAACAGAAACTGAGGAAATTCAAAAAATCATCAGATCCTACTACAAAAGCCTGTATTCAACATAACTAGAAAATCTGGAGTAAATGGATAATTTCCTAGACAGATACCAAATACCAAAATTAAATCAGGATCAAATAGACCATCTAAACCGTCCTATAACCCCTGAAGAAATAGAAGTGGTCATTGGAAGTCTTCCAACCAAAAAAAGCACAGATCCAGACGGTTTTAGTACAGAATTTTATCAGACCTTCAAAGAAGACCTAACACCAATACTCTTCAAACTATTCCACAAAATAGAAACAGAAGGAACACTACCCAACTCGTTCTATGAAGCCACAATTACGCTAATACCAAAATCACACAAAGATCCGACATAGAAAGAGAATCTCAGGCCAATCTCTCTTATGAATATTGATGCAAAAAATACTCAATAAAATTCTTGCCAACCGAATCCAAGAACACATCAAAACGATCATTCACCACGATCAAGTAGGCTTCATCCCAGGGATGCAGGGATGGTTCAATATAAGGAAGTCCATCAATGTAATACACTACATAAACAATCTCAAAGAAAAAAACCACATGGTCATTTCATTAGATGCAGAGAAAGCATTTGACAAAATTCAGCATCCTTTCATGTTAAAGGTCTTGGAAAGATCAGGAATTCGAGGCCCATATCTAAACATAGTAAAAGCAATTTACAGCAAACTGGTAGCCAACATCAATCTAAATGGAGAGAAACTTGAAGCAATCCCACTAAAATCAGGGACTAGACAAGGCTGCCCTCTCTCTCCATATCTTTTCAATATAGTACTTGAAGTTCTAGCTAGAGCAATTAGACAACAAAAGGAGGTCAAAGGGATACAAATTGGAAAGGAAGAAGTCAAACTATCACTATTTGCAGACGATATGATAGTATACTTAAGCGACCCAAAGACCTCCACCAGAGAACTCATACAGCTGATAAACAACTTCAGCAAAGTGGACGGATATAAAATCAACTCAAGCAAGTCAGTAGCCTTCCTATACTCAAAGGATAAGCAGGCTGAGAAAGAAGTAAGAGAAATGATACCCTTCACGATAGCCACAAACAATATAAAGTATCTTGGTGGGACTCTAACCAAACAAGTGAAAGATCTGTATGACAAGAACTTCAAGTCTCTGAAGAAAGAAATTGAAGAAGACCTCAGAAGATGGAAAAATCTTCCATGCTCATGGATTGGCAGGATTAATATAGTAAAAATGACCATCTTGCCAAAAGCAATATACAGATTCAATGCAATCCCCAACAAAATCCCAACTCAATTCTCCATAGAGTTAGAAAGAGCAATTCAAAAATTCATCTGGAATAACAGAAAATCCAGGATAGCTAAAACTATTCTCAAGAGTAAAAGAACTTCTGGGGGAATCAGTATCCGGGACCTCAAGCTGTACTACAGAGCAATAGTGTTAAAAACTGCATGGTATTGGTACAGTGACAGGCATGTAGATCAATGGAACAGAATTGAAGACCCACAAATGAATCCACACTCCTATGGTCACTTGATCTTTGACAAAGGAGCTAAAACCATCCAGTGGAAAAAAGATAGCCTTTCAGCAAATGGTGCTGGTTCAACTGGAGGTCAACATGCAGAAGAATGCAAATTGATCCATTCTTATCTCCTTGCACTAAGCTCAATTCCAGGTGGATCAAGGACCTCCACATAAAACCAGACACACTGAAACTAATAGAAAGGAAACTAGGGAAGAACCTTGAACATATGGGCACAGGGGAGAATTTCCTGAACAGAACTCCAATAGCTTATGCTCTAAGATCAAGAATTGACAAATGGGACCTCATAAAATTACAAAGTTTCTGTAAGGCAAAGGACACTGTCAAAAGGACAAAGAGGCAACCAACAAACTGTGAAATGATCTTTACCAACCCTACATCTGACAGAGGGCTAATATCCAATATATACAAAGAACTCAAGAAGTTAAGACTCCAGAGAGCCAAATAACTCTATTAAAAAATGGGGTACAGAGCTAAACAAAGAGTTCTCACCTGAAGAATATCTAATGGCTGAGAAGCACCTAAAGAGATGTTCAACATCCTTAGTCATTAGGGAAACGCAAATCAAAACAACCCTGAGATTCCATCTCACACCAGTCAGTATGGCTAAGATCAGAAACACAGGAGACAGCAGTTGTTGGTGTGTATGTGGAGAAATAAGAACACTCCTCCACTGCTGGTGGGATTGCAAGTTGGTACAACCACTCTGGAAAGCAGTCTGGCAGTTCCTCAGAAAACTGGGCATGACACTCCCGGAGGATCCTGTTATACCACTCCTGGGCATATACCCAGAGGCTTTCCCTGCATGCAATAAGGACACATGCTCCACTATGTTCATAGCAGCCTTATTTATAATAGCCAGAAGCTGGAAAGAACCCAGATGTCCCTCAACGGAGGAATGGATTCAGAAGATGTGGTATATTTACACAATGGAATACTACTCTGCAATTAAAAACAATGAATTCACGAAATTCCTAGGCAAATGGTCAAAACTGGAAAATATCATCCTTAGTGAGGTAACCCAATCACAAAAGAACACACCTGGTATGCAGTCACTGATAAGGGGATATTAACCCAGAATCTCGGAATACCCAAGACACAATTCACATATCAATAGATTTCCAAGAAGATGGAAGGAGAGACCCCTGGTCCTGGAAAGACTGGATGTAGGGGAACACCAGGACAGAGAAGCGAGAGGGGGTTGAATGGGGAACAGAGGGAGGGAAGGGGGCTTATGGGACTTTCGGGGAGGGAGGAAAACGGGAAAGGGGAAATCATTTGGAATGTAAATAAAAAAAATTAAGAAAAAAAAAAACCACTCACATAGCAGAACCTTCCCCATGGAAGTCATGGAGATGAACTTAAGTTGAAGGTATCTAAACTACAGGAGGCGCCTACACAACAAGGGCAAGGTGGGAAAACACTCTCCAGTTCCGGGAGTACTCACTAAAGGTATGGATAGATAATAAATTTTCTTTTCTTATTGAAAAATAGCTAACAGAAGCAACTTAAAGAAGACAGGGTTTATTTTGCTTCAGTTTAAGGGTGCAGTTCTTCAAGGTGGAGGAGACTGATGTCACACTACATATGCAGTCAGGAAGCAGGGAGATATGAGCGCTCAACTTTAGCTTTTTAATTCAGTCCAGGACCCTTTATCATAGGATCAGGGTCTTCCCATTGTAACATATGTATTCTCTCAGGAGGTTATCTCCTAGGTGATTATAAATACTATTAAGTTGATAGGAAATATAAACCATCCTAAAAGATATCCCAAAATTGTTGCCAATTTCAAACATCCAAAAAGTATCATGGAAATCAATACATAAGCAAACCAAGAGCTTGGGTGCAATCATCAGGGAAACCATCATTGAAATAACTGTCAAGGGTATAACTATTCAGGGTTTAGTGATTTCATGACATTGGAGAGCAGAAAATTGAACAATATCAGAAGGCTAGGAGACCAACAATGTGAAAGAGTATTTCTGCCCAATTTTCTAAAGTATTCCCAGTGCTTGTGGACATTGGATAAATTGACTAGCCACTACACAGATGAGAAAAAAGGAACAAAAATATGACTCAGTTATGCAACTCAGGGATTTGAGAGTGACCTTATATAAAGATGCTTTAGTAGAGAGGATCAGGCAGTCTGTTGTTGGTTAAGAGCTATATAAAGAAGAGGGGGTGTTTTGTCAAAGGAACGCAGAACTAAAAGGCCAGCTTTCTCATTCAAAGTTTCCAACTAGGATTAAAGTCTTTAGACCCGCTGTGGATTGTTCTTGAACTTCAGACATAGTTCAGACTGTTTGGCACAATTTTAGGCCTTTGGGAATTCTATCATTAAAACCAGAAGTAAAGTACTAAGAGCCTAGCTGTATCTGCGGATATTTTAAAAACACATTCAAGAAGTTAAGCCTCTCCTCTGTCCTCGAGGGAGCCCCTTGTCTTTGGCTGACTGCTGCTTCCCATTAGTAACATTTCCTCCTCCCCAGCACAGAACGACTCTGAATAACTTTTTAAGATGAATTTCCTTGTAGGAGATTACAATAAATCATCCATACACCATAAAATTTAATTTGGAAGTTCCAGGTATTAGCAAATCAACATTTCAGGCATGGAATCCAGACAGGCTAGAAAAAACATTTTATTTTTATATAGGTGCATTCTTATTCACTCAGGATTAATAATACTATTTGGGTAATGGATCCTGAAAGTAGGTAACTGTATTTTTTCTAATGTCTCTCCCTCTGTTCACATAAATGTGCACATGCCACACAAAACCAGACAAGCTAATAGAGGAACTACACGTAATTCACAGAAATCTTATTTTCATTTTGTCTTTTTTTTAAAGATGGATTTTATTTTTTTTAATCGTGTGTGTGTGTGTGTGTCTGTGTCTATTTTACATTTTGACACAATGTCCTCAGAGCTGGACAAAGGGCACCTCACAGAGGTGGAATTACACACAGTTGTGAAACACTGTCTATTCAGTGCTAAGAACTGAACTCTGGTCCTCTGTAAGAGTTGTAACAGCTCTAATACCTACCAATTTCCAACACTGTCTGAAGTCAACATCAGTCAAGAGGATTCTTCTGCTGTATACTGACCATTCCATTAGGTAAATTCAGATTTCTACTTACTAAAAGGAATTTTTAAAGTTATCAGACACCTTAGATTCTACCTATAAATAGCAGCCACTCTATTTTGTAGGATGGTCAAGGCATGGCAGTGCATGTCTGTAATCCCAGTTCTCAAAGAATTGTGGCAGGAGGATCAAGAATTCTAGGTCATACTGAGCAACAGCAAGATACTCTGCACTAACAAAATATAAATATAAAATGAAATAAGTTCAACAAAATATTCTTCACCACCAAGTCTCACCAAGAATAGCAGTGCCTGTTATTGTCAACCAGCCATCTCATGAAAGTGTACTTTCTCAGCTGGCTAAGGGAAAATAAAAAGCATAATATTTAGTTTCACAACCTTAATTATTCCTTTTGAAGTTAGCATCCTTATATTTTCTGAATTTTTTTTCATAATGAGGTTTCTGGGACACTTATACTTCTCTGGTAATTGAATTACTTATTAGAGTTAAAAAAAATGGCTCTGCCCTGCCCCCAATACCTACTCCTCATGAATTGGGCTTTTATAGAAAACCACAAATAGATAAATCCTCAAGCATTTGCTGCCTGACACAAATGATTTGGATAACTAAATTGCTGCTTTGTGTCCAAATCTATTCCTCATTCATTTATCTTGAAATGTGTGAGATGCAAAAACTTTCCTGAGGTCCTAAAGACATTTAACACTTCTCTTCAACACCCTCAAATGCTCTTTTAAATACGGCCACCATACTTTAAAAATCTGAAAGTGAGTGTTCAACAGTCAGTGGAGTTCAAAACCCTGGTTTCAAATCCAGCAAGTACGCAGGATTCATGTGCAATGTCTCACATTTTTTCCTCTATTAGAAGGGAAAATATCACCACTTACACAGCATCCTTACCAACCCAGACACAGCACTTTACTCTGATTCCTACTGCCAATAGCAGCATGTTAACCAACTCTGGGAAGACATGTCTGCGTGCGTGCGTGCACAAACACACATATACATTTGTTATATACTTTATTGCCAGAAGTTATGGATAGAAAATAGTTTACAAATAAAACATGGACACTATACGGGCTGAGGAGACAGGACGATCTGTGACATACTGCTGTAGAATCCTAATGCTCTCTCTTAAGATCAGAAGAACCTACTTTGCTGTATGTGCTTATGTCCCCAGCACTGGTGGAGCAGAGACAGGCATATCCATAGGGCTTGATGGCCCAGGTAAGTTCCAGGTACAGGGAGAGACTCTGACTCAAACACTGAGGTGGAGAATGATCAAGAAAGACAGAGCTAAGGGACTACATTTCACCACTGTATTCCCTTAGATTCTATCTAGGACTCTGTAAATATTAGAAAGAAAATAAGTATTTGTTCAGCTAACTAACAGATATACATGTACATATAATAAGTAAGACCATTGGATCCTGTTTTTCCTCATGGCATATCCCCCTAGATGGTCAGATCTGTCTTTTATATTCTCACTGGCTTAAGCCCTCCAAACGATGGCCATCCCTCTTTTGGACAGCTGAAATTGCCAGAATGTTCTGCCTCTTCTATTGGACCTACCTTTATCTTCTACACATAGCATCCATTTCCATCCTCTGGGAACCTTTAGAATAAATCCAATTCCTCTTCAACATGACAGTCCTTTAAATAATTGAAGACACCTATCATATATCGCTCCAGGCTAAGTATCTCCAGTTCTCTCAACCATTTCTAATAGGACACAATTCCCAGTGTCTTCAAGCACCTGGATAACTTTCTCTGCATACGCTGAAAATGGAATGTTCTGCAAGCCTTGTTCACATAGGCTGGGATGGAAGTGTGTTTTCAGCTGTCTCTGTCTATATCATCAAGTTGCAGTTGTAAAGAGATTGAAGATGGATCATTTGGTAAAGGGCTTACATTACAAGCACAAGGACCTGGGCCCAGTCTGCATTACAGCATCTATGTGGAAGTCAGACATGGTGGTTTATGTACCTAGCATTAGGGCCAAGAAAACTGTGGATCCCTGAAGTTCACTACCCAGTTAGTCTAGGATTCAAGTTGAGTGAAGAGGTCCTGAAAAAAAAATGAAGTGGGAAGCAATTAATGAAGACACCTGACCACCTGATATCAACCTTTTTACACCACATGCACACACATGCATGTGAGAATTACAGGTAACATGCAAAACATGTATACAGGCACATAGACACAAAAAACTAAGTGAATAAATGTGCTTTTAGCTCTAGACACAGAGTACCATATCCATCTCCTCCACACATCAGGCTGTTAGATTTGAGCTGCTGTTGCAACTTTAGGTCTTTTAGGTTCACCCTCCCACAATCATCTGAGAGTAAGGTAATCTCTCTGTATCACGCAACACATTTAATATCAGAGTGGATTTCATCTTCACTCATGCCACACAGAAAAAAAACAAACAAACTGAAGTCATAGCATATGGCATGCGACCACAGGTCATTCTTCATGTTTGAACATTTATTTTTTTGTCTGCGTTAATGTGCATACATGTGCAAGTATGGTGCAGATGCACAAATATATATATATATATGTATGTATATACGTGTGTGTGTGTGTGCCTGCATATATGAAGGCCAGAGGTTCACATCAGATGGTCCTCGGCGGGTATAAACCTTATTTTTATTATATAAACCTTTTTTATTATTATTGTTTGTTTATTGAGTCAGGCACATTCATCCGTCTGTAGTTGGATGACCAGTGAGCTGCAAGGATCCTCCTATCTCTGTGCTTGGATCTGAATATGTGCTACCACACCAGCTTGCTTTATGTGAGTATCAGGAGATTGAATCCATGTCTTCATAGCTATGTGGCAATATTTGGTCAAATGACCTATCTCTCTAGCTGCCATAAAGTTTACTTAGTAGTATCTTCAATAATATTTTCAGGATTGACAGCAAGCATTCTTCTCCCCTACAAATATCAGAGGTATCCGCGTCTCTATTGGTACAGTGATTAGAGTGAACATATACTGAGGGTCGTCCTCAGCTCTATAAGAAACCTACCAAAGCAAAAGGCAGGCAGTAAGCCAGAGAGTGAGCCAGTAAGCACCATTCACACTCGTCCTCACAGATGGACTGTGATCTGGAATTGTAAGCCAAATAAATCCTTTCGTCCCCTAAGCTCCTTTTGTCAGGATGTTTTATCACAGCAACAGAAAAGAAACTAGAACAGACTCCAAATGAAATAATGGTCTAAAAACAAAAACAAAAACAACAAAAAAAAAAACCAGAAGAAGACTAAGAAATGATTTATATATAGTCAGTGTAAACTAAGGAATCCATGGAATTAACAGGGTATATAATAAACACGGAGGCAATTACACAGAATCCAGGCTAACCATGATGGAAAGTTAACTCCACAGGGGAAGAAAGATACTGTGTGCAGAATCATAACAGAAGATACGTCTTCTGTTTTGCAAAAGCTTAACCATATAAAGGCATACATATTGTAGTCATTCTGTAAAAAATGTTTTGTTTCGAATTTTAATTGTGTACATATGTGTATAAATTAAGTTGTCTGAAGAGGCCAGAAGAGGGCACTGGATACCCTGGAGCTGGAGTTACAAGAAGTTTTAAGTTGCCTCACATGGGTGTTAGGAACTGAACAGCAGTCCTCTTCAAGAGCAGGGAGTGCTCCTAACCACTGAGCTATGTCTCCAGTCTAGCCTGAACCATTTTGTAACCAAGCCAGAAACGTCTTTTTAGGAAACAACAAACTGCAAAAGGCAGCTAAGTCTGATCAAGCTACATATTTTGAGGGGAACCATAATATATTCAGTTGACAAACAAGTCTGCCAAGTAGCTCCTCTACATGTTGATCATGTCAACAAAATTAATTTGACATATACAGCTATTCTGAGAATAAAATACACTGCTTAAATTATTCTGTGGAAGCAACACGAGACAGAATTATTCAGTTGACAAAATCTAATTAGGTGAGAATTATTTCGGGTCATATGAATTATAAAACCTTTCACAGATAAGTATTTTAATTCAAAGTGGCTGGAAGTGTCATAGAATATTAATAGGTCCACAGACATTTGCTGTAATTTCACACTTCTGCCTCTGGGAGTGCCACTGAGTTCCGTTAGTTTGACCTACATATTAATTTTTATACTGCCTTCTTGGGCCGTTAGACATATAAGGAGGCAGGGAAAAAGGCAGGATGGACGGTTGGATGGATGTAGGGATGGATGGATAGATGGATGGATGGATGGACGGACGAACAGACAGATGGATAATAAATGTTTCTATGCTACTAGCTTTGCATGTGTTAATTTCTGTTTTAGTGACATCCAATTATCATTTCTGTCTCTCTGTGTGACACTGGGGTATATGTGCATGTGTAAATATGAATAAAGTGATTGCCACGAGATCATGAGGAACACAATTCACCTCACACCCAGATAAATGCAGGTGGTGAATATGGAATCCCATCTATAATCCCAGCATGCAGGAAGCAGACAGGACACCAGAAAACAAGCAGATTGGCTTGATTAACTGAATCCTCAAGCTCTGGGTTCAAGTGAGATCTTGCCCAGACATATAAATAATGCGGGATCAGGAAAGACCTCACACACACACACACACACACACACACTCACAATCAAGCATGCAAATACCTGCATGTGTACATACAGAAGAAAAAAAAATACCACCTTGACAATATAACAGAGAAGGAGAGGAGAGCAAGGATCACTGGAGGGGGATGGTAAGCCAGAAGTAAAAGGGGGGAAAAAAAGGAGAAATTATAAAGGGTATGAGGGGAGCAGGAAGAATCATTTGTAGCTGTGAAATGTGAAATCGTGTCCTTGCTTGTGTCCGTGTAAGAGTTAAAAGCTGCCTAGTAATAGGCCCTGTGGAGTTCTCCCCTGAGCCACAGCCAAGGCCAGTAACCCTGCTATTAGAGACCTGCCAAGCTTTGTCAATGCAATCTGCTGACTGCCTTGAGTGACAAGCGATCAATATTCTCTACTCTCATGGGTCATCACAGGTGACACAGGCCTAAGTAATAAAACAGCCCTGGCTGCCTCCTCTAACTTGAATGCTTCCCCAGCCACAATATTTCTTTTTTGTCTAAACGCCTCAGGCTAAATTTCTCAGAGATCGAACCATCTGATGGGGATAGAGATTCTGAGGAATTGTGAGGTGTCTGAATTGATGCTAGCCCGGGAAAGCTCAGCAGACTGGAGAAATAGGTTCAAGTAAATCGAAAATGACTAGCTACAGAGTTGTAATCTGCTAGCACCAGACCCTGTAGCAACAAGCCAATATGGAAGGGGGTGGGGGAAGGATGCTGACAACCAGCTACCACGAAGGCATCTGCTAAAATGAGAACCCATTTTTTCCCCACATGGCTATGTGGATGATAGACCCTCACTCTGACATCTGTAGGAATGGGAGGGATAAGTTCCTCATACTGCAGGACGCCTTCAAGAATGATGAATGGGGGTTGCGCATACAACTTAGTAAAGTGTTTATCTCTTAAAGATGAAGATGTAAGTCTGATGCCCAGAACTTACCTTAAGAAAATAACAAGGATGTAGGTGTGTATTTGTAATTCTAATGCTGGGCACAGGACAGACAGATTCCTGGCCAGCCAGCCTATCCTACTTGGAGAGTTCCAAACCAGTCAGACGAATGATGCAAAGGTTGTCCTTTAGTCTCTGCACATACATGGACACATATATACACAAGTGAACCTGCATACCAATGTAGAGGTCCAAAAATGCATACACTAACACACACACACACATACACAGAGAAACAGAGACAATAAATGATCACAGTCCCTAGCAATAAGAATCTACCGAGATTCCCTCAAAGGTAGGACACAGGGGTTTGCTATCTTCTGATAGGCTCAAAGGGCACCAGCATCTCCTTTTCCAGCAAGACTAAACTGCATGGAAAGCTATTCTCTTTCCTCCAACTCTACAGAAGCAGTCATTAGCATGGAACTGCTCAGTGAGGTGTCTGTTTCTAAACAAACCCCAAAAGAAAGACTGCTCAGAATTCCCGCATGGAATTGGATTCTTCAGGCAGCGACCCAGAAGAAATTGGCAGACAGCTCAAGGTGATCAAGCCTTTAACCCCCACTGGGAATTGATTATTGATGATGAAGTCCAGAAGAAATTTAGGGAAGGCACATGGGTCTTGCTATCTCCCTCACAGATGGATTTTCAAATGTGGAGGCCTTCTGTTGTCCCCAGTGCAATCTTAAATGCTCAATCATTTTTGATCACATTTAAACACACCTTTCCTTGGTACATATCCACCAACCCATCCTCCCATAGCCACCGTACTGAGTTTGAGGACAGCAAAGGCACCTTCTCCTCTCTTTTGTAAGCAAACATGGATACCAAGAGAGGCAGAACTTTCATCAGAAAACACAAAATCCCACTTTGACTACTGCTAAGAACCAAAGTTCCCAGGATGGGTGCCTCTAGACATAAAGTTTTGGCATTCATCCTCTGCAGAATAAAACAATTAAATTTGAAGAGTTTTGGCTTGTATTTTCTTGATTTTATTATTATTAGTCAACCCTCATTTAACTTCTCATTGTCTGTAGGTTTTTATTCACTTTCATTTTTTCCCCTTTATAATTATTACAAAATAATCTATTCCAAAATGTATAACAAGTCTGTGTTTGTGGTAACAGTGGGTTCCCACAATATTGCTTGCAAGCTAGTTTTATATTTCAATATTCATGTTAGAAATTAAAGGGAAAATCTGGGGATAGTCACTCAGCCTTGTTATCAGAACAGTAGAGAGGCAAAAGCAGGAAGTTCGGCTACAGGCTCAAGGTGAGCCTAGAGCACATAGCAGATTCCAGGCTGGTTAGAGCTACATGGCGAGACCATGATCCTGAGGGAAGGAAAAAACAAAAAACTGAAAAGTCAACTACTTAAGCAGAGACTCCATGACAACTTGGACCCCAGTGTTCGTTAAGAGCTGACAGCTAACCCTCTTTCCAAGCTGGGGTACAAGTGATTTTAAGATGGATAGTCCTCAAAGGTATGAACAGGGCCTATTTCACAGAAAGTAGTTCATGTCTAACGAGCAGTAAAACGGGATAGGGATAGACCTGTCAGAACCACATGGGATAGAGAGGCCTCAAGCAGGACTACCCAGGATTACTGAGAGAGACATTTATTGGCCACATTCTAGCCTGGGCAATTAGGATTAATTACAAAGGGAAAACCTAACCTAATTGATCCCACATTACACAGCTACAAATTAATGAAGTCATGGTCCTAAATAACTCAGGGATCAATACTTGAGTGTATGAACACTCCTAGAGAGTATAAAGTCTAGCTTAGCACACAGTAGTACTCTGTGTCCCTGTGGACAAGGCTCATATGTCACCAACAGCAGAGGGCTAGTGGACTGAAAAGGTGGGATGATGGCTCAATAAGTAAAGTTCTTGCTATACAAGCATGAAGATCTGAGTTCAGATCCTCAGGACTCATGTAAAATATGCAGGGACTGCAGTGAGCACCTATCAGCCCAGTGCTTAGAAGGGGTAAGAGCAGAGGAGGGAGGATCCCTAGACACACTAGCCAACAATCTAAGTGAATCAGGATCCTGATTCACAGACCCTCTCAAAAGGTGACAGACTTGTAAGATAACAAGTAAAGACACACATGTAGGAGAAAACAAATTCCTACTAGTTACACACACACACACACACACACACAGAGAGAGAGAGAGAGAGAGAGAGAGAGAGAGAGAGAGAGAGAGAGAGAGAGCGAGCGCGCAAGCGAGCACTGGGTCATGCGCAAGAGCACTCTACATGAGAGCTTTGCCCAGCGTGTGGATTCCCAACCCCCGTCCCTGAGATATGTCCTCCCTCTCTTGCCTACACAACTACTCTAATCACCCTGAAACCTTGATAGACCTCAGGTTAAGTTGGCTACATACTTAAAAGGGTATAGGACTTAGCTTTAGCTCCTGATGCTTTAGAAAAAGACGTGGAAGCCATTCAGATGTGAACAGCAGTCAGATGTCTCAGCGCTGAAAGGAACTCTCTAGTCCAGGATGACTGCCTCAATCCTTGTGGATTATCACTGCTTACTGAAAGGTCTCAGGCTGAGAATCCCACTTCTTCAAAAAGTGCACATGCCCAAGGCAAAGGGAGTGACGGCTTGGATCTCCCCCTGACATGTGTGACACTTCTCTGTGGCTATGTAAGTACCTCTGCTTTGGTAAGAAAGCTTGTCAGGCAAAGACATGACAGGATGCCCTGTGGCTGACTGAATGACTTTCTGGGTTTGACTCCCTTTCTTCTGATAAGCTGCATTCAGTATTAAATCCACTCAGAGGGTGAGGACAATGTCCACACAAGCTGTCACTACTGTGGCTATTCTGTGTCAGATGGAATACCAAGTATTATACAATGACCTCAGAAATAAAATCATATGAATTGTCAAAATTTAAATAGATTTGATTAAGTCTACAGATTTACTGGTTTAAAAAAAAACACAAAGCAAATCAGTGTGTATGTGCTTTCCCTTTCAACTTATTTCCTTTTATGTATTTTTTCTCTCCCCACCCCAACTCCTTCTCTTCTTTCTTAACAATCTATGTAGCACAGGTTAGACTCCAAATTAATACTCTTCCTGCCTACCTCTCCAGAGTTCTGGAATTACATAAAGGTGTTCCACATGCTGGCTTCTCATTTTCTAAACTTAAATAGTCTTGTAAATATAAATTTTTATAACAAAATTAAAAGAATAAATATTTTCTTACTTTAAATATTCTATGAAAAGATATTTAATTATTGTATAAAATTTCAAAATACAAAAATAATATCAACTGGTATACAGAGATGGCTCATTTGGTGAAGTACTTGCCTTGAAAGAAGGACGTGAATTTGATCCTGAATCTCCACACATAGCCGGAGAGCCCAGTTTATTCTGTGAGTTCCGGACTAGTGAGAGACTTTGCTTAAGGATACGAAGGGAATGGAGCTTGAGGAAGCACAGGCTGTTCTTCAGCCTGCACGTTTACGCACACGCATGTACTCACACATATATCATACAATCCAACAGGTAGCATAAGCTGATCAGGTACTGGTTCACACATAGTATTTTGGTTGTACAAGGATCTTCAAATTCGATTGTGTCAGTAATGTCACAGACAGTTGGCAAATCAACAAGAACAAACATTCTGAGAAACCACCACCATTGTTCCACAGATGCTATCTAGAGTCTGCAGAAGGGACCTTTCCACTCTCAATCTCTCTCAGAAAACTCCAGGTTTCATTGCCAGAAAACCTTACAATTTTCCTAAGTGCAAAGAGATTCCTCCTTCCTACTTTTAATTGCACTTCTTAATTATGTGTATTCCATTCTTTAGATACTTAATTCCCTTTCTCATTCCTACCGACTCTCAGTTAGCTGAGCTAATCTAATGGACAGAAGTTAAATACCTCAGTCTTTTTTATTTTAATTTAAATTTTTATTTTTTATTTTTTAATTTTTTATTGGATATTTTATGCATTTACATTTCAAATGTTATCCCCTTTCCCAGTTTCCCATCTAGAACACCCCTCTCCCATCACCCCTCCCCCTGCTTCTATGAGGATGCTCCCTCTCTCACCCACCCACTCCCACATCACCACTCTGGCATTCCCCTACACTGGGGAATCAAGCCTTCAGAGCCAAAGGCTTCTCCTCCTATTGAGGCCAGACAAGGCCATCCTTTGCTACATATGCAGCTGGAGCCATGGGTTCCTCCATGTGCACTCTTTGGTTGAGAGTTTAGTCCCTGGGAGCTCTGGGGGTTCTAACTGGTTGACATTGTTATTCTTCCTATGAGGTTGCAAACCCCTTTAGCTTCTTCAGTCCTTCTCCTAACTCCTCCATTGGGGACCCTATGTTAAGTCCACTGGTTGGACTTAACAGCAAACATCCATCTCTGTATTTGTCAGGCTCTGGCAGAGCCTCTCATGAGACAACTATATTAGTCTCCTGTCAGTAAGCACTTCTTGGCATCAGCAATAGTGTCTGTGTTTGGCGTCTGTATATGGGATGTATCCCCAAGTGGGGCAGTCGCTAGATGTTTTTTCCTTCAGTCTCTGCTCCACACGTTGACCCTGTATTTCCTTTAGACAGGAGCCCTTCTGCATTAAGAAACTGGAGATGAGTGGGTGGCCCCATCCCCCAAACTGGGGACCTTACTGAACCTCTGGATATGGTCTCTACAGGTTCTCCCTCCTCTTTGTTGGGCATTTCAGTTAATCTCATCCCTTTTGGGTCCTGGGAACCTTTTACTTTCCTGGCATCTGGGACTTGATGGTGGCTACCCCCCAGTTCCCTATCGCCCATTGCTACACACTGTTCAGATTTCTGACCATCTGTATTTCATCTCCATCTCATAACTGATCCTACACCCTTTTTTCCCTCCTCCTACTCTCTTCCCTCCCACCTCTACTTCCCATAAGTATTTTCTTCCCCTTTCTAAGAAACTGAAGCATCCACATTTTCGTCTTCCTTCTTTTTGAGCTTTATATGGTCTGTGAGTTGTATCTTGGGTGTTCTGAGTTTTTGGGCTAATATCTACTTATCAGTGAGTGGGTTACCTCACTCAGGATGATATTTTCTAGCTCCACTAAACTACCTAGAAATTTCGTAAGTTATTGTTTTTCATAGCCAAGTAGTACTCCATTGTGTAAATGTAGCACATTTTCTGTATCCATTCCTCTACAGAGGGACATCTGGGTTCTTTCCAGCTTCTAAGGCTGCTGTGAACATAGTGGAGCATGTGTACTTATTATATGTTGGAGATATTATATATCTTTTGGGTATATGCCCAGGAGTGGTATAGCTGGGTACTCAGGTAATACTATGTGCAATTTTCTAAGGAACCACCGGACTGATTTCCAGAGGGGTTGTACCAGCTTGCAATCCCACCAACAGTGGAGGGGTGTTCCTTGTTCTCTACATCCTCGACAGCACGTGCTGTCCCCTGAGGTTTTGATCTTAGCCATTCTGACTGGTGTGAGGTGGAAACTCAGGGTTGTTTTGAAGAACTCAAGAAGTTAGACTCCAGCGAACCAGTGAGGAATATGAAACTGCCGAGAAGCCTCAGTCTTTTGAGGACTCACTTATTTGTTGACAATTCTTTGTTTAAAGGCAGCGGATGGGAGAGTATTCTAAGGACATTAATTTGTACTTTTCCTCTCCCCGTTCTTAACACCCTGTTCATGAACAAGGTAAGACTGAGTTTCGTTGCATGGGACTTGGGAAGATCCGGCATCAGATCTGGCAGGACTGTATGAGTCAGCAAACCCCCTCACTATGCCCTCATGGCTGTAACCTTGCTATGGAGGGCTGGAAGACCCAAATATAGAGCTGGGAGAAGAGAGACAAATGTGTTATGAAAAACCAATCCCATAAAGTGTTTTGTACTAAAGGAAAACTTTTAAGATCCTGTAAATTATTTACTGGGTTATAGATCTGGAAAATAAAAATTTTAAATTAAACTACATAGGGATGCAGAGATGGCTCAGCTGTTAAAAGCAAATATAACTCTTTACAGAGGACCTCAGTTTACTTCTCAACAGCCAGTACAGTTGGCTCACAGCAGTTTGTAACTCTAGGTCCTGACGATCTGACAGTCTTTTCTGGCCTTCTGGGGCATCTGCATACATATGACATATACAAAGATATAGGCAAGCTTAAAAATAATCTAAATCTTTTTTAAAAACCTAAACTTTATTCCAGGACAACCAGGGCAATATAGTAAAACAGTGTCTCAAAAAACAAAACGGAAAAAAAAACTGAATTTCATAAAACTGTAAAGTTAAAAGGCAAATAGATTTTTTTAAAAAGATGTTAAATATATTTAATGAAATACTATTTAACCTTTAAAAAGAAATTCCTGCTATTTAAAACAGCATGGATAAAATTAAAGAATATTCAACTAAATTAAATAATATCGAGCACAGAAAGACAAACACTGCATGTTCTTAATTATCTCTAGAACTAAAACAAATAAATTCATAAAAGCCAAGAGCAAAATAGCAGTTACTCAGGCTGGGTCAAAGAAAGAAATATCTTAAGCAAAGCATGGTGACTAAAATTATTAACAGAATATTTTACATTTCTAAGCTGGCAGAGACAGAATTTCAAATGTTCTACACACAAAGAATTTTAAAGATTAAGAGTAATGGCTACATTAATTCCCACCAAAGACATACATTCTATTTTGTACCTGCCTAAGGATGGAAACAATTATAAACTGCCAATTTAGAATTTAAGAGATATAAAAATTCATGACACTGGATATATAATTTTAACCATTATGAAACTTTAAAAATTGATGACAAATTATCTACACTGATTATTGTGTGCAGCAATCACTACACACCGAGAGAACACAGATAATTCAGAAAAACTTTCAGTTGACAAAGTTTTCAGTACACCCCAGTACTGGATTTCTGCTTGTTTGCTTACATGTTTGGGGATAGGTCTGATTATGCAAATCAAAGAGGCCTAAACTCACAGAGATCCACCCGTCCCTGTTTCCAGATTAAAGACATGAACCATCATTCCCAGCATGTCCTCTTGGGATCTGTTGATAAACTGGACTTTTCATTACTGTTAATGTTTCTATTCATCACAGAAGTAGGAAAAGAAAAAGTTTGATTTTTTTTCTGCTTTGTTTTTAATGTGACATATCATCAAAATGTACCTGAGAGAAGGCTGGGGACAATAGGAACTGCATGTGAATGTGGTGGTGAGAATAAAATTCCAAGATTGAATTATGATTAATTAACTTGACTCACTGCATAAAAACCCACCCAATCGTGACAAGCAGAGTTTCATCCAAGAACACATAGGAAAAGGCTTTGTGCAATGGTCCACATCTGTAAAATCAGCACTCCTACCTACAGGGAGATGGGAAGTTGAGACAGATAGGAAAATTGTTCAGAAGCTTGAACCAGTTATCTGACATACACAGCACAGCACACACGAGAGAACTCCTGTTCAGAAAGTAGGAGCGATTCAACTCCCAAAATTTTATCTAATCTCCACACATGTACTTAGCACATGTGAGTCCTTGACCCCCTCCACTGAAAAAGAAGATTTGTTAAGATTCGACGTTTAGGGGAAGTGTTATACATGTGTTTAATAATCCAAAAGTTTACCAAACGTTTAAATCTTAGAGAAAGTATATAACCAACCAAGGACGTGATACCTAAGAGAGTAAAGGAGTGTTAGGCAGAGCTTAAGACAACCTTGGACAACATCACATACTTTCTGTGATCTTATTGCAATCCTAAGATCACAGAGAAACCTATTTAAAAGAAAGTTTCCATTCTATCAGATTCCACCATTCTTTCTGGCTTGAGGCCTTACCCACTCAGGGTCCATCAAACACTAAATTTATTCTAAGCGTTATTTGTGGCAAGGTTTTATCTACCCTATGCTGGCTTCCAGTTCACTATGCAGCAGAGGAAAACTCCTAACTCCTGATCCTTTTTGCCTCTATCCTGTGAGCTGGGATTCCTATGCTTGATTTACCCAGGACTAACGATAGGATGCAGGGCACTGCACATGCTAGTAGAAACCACATTTGAGATCCCTAATGTGACGTCTTTCTGGCCAAATAACCCTTGCTTATATCTCTGGGTGAAAACAAAAAACAGTAACCAAGCAAGCCCTCTTCACAGGCACAGGGTGAGGGAAATCAGGTGGCCGGTCCTCAGGAGTGACAGGAAACACTTCTGCTGGGAGATCGAGGATGATGAGGGTGTGTCCAGTCTGTCTGTTGGATTTTTGTTGCTTTCTTTTGCTAGTGTGAAAGGAACTATTTCTGGAGCTGACCTGGGTACAAAAGCCTGGGTCAACTGAGCTTTCTTGTTGATCAGAGTGTGTGGCAGAGCAGAGGGTAAACCTCTTCGAGCAGTCGGATCAGGGAATGCGGTGATGGATTCGGGTCTGGCTGTCAGCGCCATACCAGGCGTCTCTAATCTTCCCAGCTAGCTCTAAATCGGCATGGTGTACATGAGCCCTTGACAAAGGGCAGACAAATGGAACACGAAAGGGATAAAAAGCAATCTTCTGCAGGCGGGCGCTGAACACAATCCAAAGCCTTCGTTCCCTGAGCTGAGATGCTCCACAGAAGCCCGTCCCCATTGGGGACTCGTCCTGGCTCTTCTGTAGTGAGGGGTGGCTTCTAGTCTGACACCGAGAAAAAGATGATGTTCCAAGAACTTTGAACTCAGGAATTGAAAAGCACACGTGTGCCTTCCTTCCCTCTACTCTCTGCTGCCTGAAGAAAGCAAAGTCTGAAAGAAGAACTGGGAAGATGGTCTTTACTGATGACCTTTCCCATGAAAGGGTCCTGTGTGTTGTGCATTTCTGTAGGCTCCCAGAGGAACGATGACAGACAGCTGGAGAGCAAGAGCAGAGCAGGACAGCAGGATCCTGAGATCTGTGCTGACATATTATTTTTAAGAAAAAGGCAAACTGAAGAAAAAAAACCCTCAGGTGAACCGTAAGTAACAATTGTCTGCTACCCAGCATGTGCAAGCTTCCATCCCAAGACTACATAAATTAGGTATGGTGTTGCACACTTATGATCCCAGCACTCGGGGAGGCAGGGACAGGAGGATCAGAATGCCAAGATCATTCAAAGACAGCCTAGGCCACAAAAGACCCTGATTAAAAACAACAGTACCACGTATAATCTCACTTATCAAAAGAAAGAAAAAAGGAAGCTCAAGCTTCTTAGAAATTTGGGGTAAGTAACTTGAGAGCCACTAACTGGCTTGTGTGGTTAATGCTAAGACAATGGAGACTCTCCCTTGAGAAGCCTATACCCACACTTGCGTTTCTTATTCTCTGTGGTGTATGCACCCGTGTGCATCTTGTTGAGCATGCCCAGTGTATGTGCAGTGGCCAGAGAAAGACACTGAGTGTCCCATGCTATCACTGTCCACCTAATGCCCTTGAGACAGTGTCTCTCACTGAACTTGGAGCAAACTAGCAGCCAGCAAGGCCCAATGATCCTTTTGTCTGCTCCTCAGAGCATTGTGGTTATATGAACATACACAGCCAAGTCTAGCTCTTTCTGTGATCTGAACTCAAGTCCTAGTGCTTGTGTAGTAAATGCTCTCCCTCTCCCTCACGGACATTTCCCTAATTCCTTAGGATCTGATCCTGTGAGATTCCCGTGCATAGCCTCTCTCTTCAGACACAATGTTACCCCTTCTGTTGAAGTAAGCAGCACTCTATTTCAAGTTGCTATTGTCTTGTTGTGAAATCTTCAACAAGCTGCAGGGAAGAACTTATAAAGAAGTCTTATTTTGCTCAGGGTTCCAGATACTCAGTCAAGGTCCCTTGGCCCCATGGTCCCAAGGAACAAATGAAAAGGAGGTAAAAGGTGAGGGAGACGGAAATGGACTAAGGACAAGTTATTAACTTCAAAGACATGAAATACCCTCCAGAAGCTGTATATCCATAAGTGTCTAGAACTCCAAACACAGCTATAGTATCAGAGGGACACATGAACTTCTTCCCAGGATGACAGACATTTCATCTCAAAACAAAATGGACCACCTATGAAATACTGGCTAGAAGGAAGAGATTTATTTAAAGGAACAGGAAATATAAGACAGGATGTCACTATGTGACCAGGCTGTCCTTGAACTCACAGTAATCCTACTTTAGCCTCTGATATGCATGAGCTGAACAACCTAGTTGCCTCCTGTCTCTGTCTCCCTCTCTCTGTCTGTGTCTCTGCCTTTGTGTTTCTGTCTCTTTCTGTCTCTGAGTAATGAAAAAAAAAGACAGACTTCCTGGTTCATTCTGAATTGTATCTGCAAGTCCCACTTATCAGAGGCATATGATAGAACCTAGCGGTCTATTTGAAATCCATTTCATTCTTCATTATTGAGAGAAGCTTCATGCTAGAAGTATGGTTTTCCTGGGAAGGTAAGACAATTCAATGAATAAAGATGCTTGCTGAAAAGTATGAACACCTAAATTTAATTCCTACATGGTAGAAATGGAGAAATGGTTCTATCACACATGCACCATGGCACACAATCACACACACACACACAAACTGCCAATGTTAAAAAAGGATTGCATTCTTATTTGTGTATAAAATGTACACTGTGCTTGTGTGGTACTGACGTAAAACCCTATTGGGATTTTACCTATTGATAGGATAATACTCGTTAAGTCTTAGGGTTTGTGACGATGAATCAAGTTGACATGATCCAGAATTATCTAGGATACAACCCCTGGACATATCTGTAAGGACGTTTCTAGATTGGCTTAGTTGAGGTAATAAGACTCATGTTGAATCCCATTGCCCAGCCCCCTCCCATGGGCTAAGGTCCCACACCATAGGAAAAAAAAGGTCATCTGAATACCAGCATTCATCTCTGTCTGCTTCCTAATGCTGCACATAATGTGACCAGCTGCCTTACTCTCGTGCTGCCAACTCTTCCTTCCACCTGATGGACTGCACCCTTGATCTAGGAGACAAAGCCAACCTCTCCTTCCTTAAGCTGATTCTTCAGGCATTTTGTCACAGCAACAAGAACCAATAACTCAATACAGTGTCCCTAACATGGCCTGAGACATGGGAAAGGGCTCACGATGGTCACAGTTTCAAAGCAACAAGAAAACAGCCTCATTTCCTGATCCAGGCATTTCTCCACCCACACTCCAAGAATTGAAACAGGTTACTGTTTTAATTTTTCTTGTGACAGGAGAATAAAAGGTGTGAGACTTGTATTAAAATATTAAGTTAATTAAAGCTCCCTATTAAAATTTTAAGACAGTGCAAGAAAGCGGGGCAACACGACCAAAATAAATATGGCAAATGTGTCCTTGTGCTTCCAAAAAGAATATTCCCTGAACCCAAGAAGTCCTTTGTAATAAGAACAGGTTGAAAAGAGATGATGGTGTCACAAACAATCAGTACTTAGGGTGGAACGCTGATAAGTGCTATGGAGACATGGGAAAGTTTATACCTTTAATATCACGGATTAGAGGAGAAACATCTAGTAGTTTTGCTCTTTATTTTATTACTGTGGCTTGGGACAGGTTGGTGAGTGAAATTCCACTTCCTACTTTAAAAAATATTCCTACAACCTATTTTTATATACGGTGCCTTTCTTAATATTTAAAACATTCTTATTTTTCTCTTTTCCAGAACACAAGGCCAGTTACTTTGTGTACTGTGCATAGAAACAAGACATGTATTGGTCCTGATAAACATTCTTTTTCACAAGGTTCAGTTTGATTTCCTAAGCGGGATGGCTTACTCAATGGTGACATACCTTCCCACAGTCATGTATCTAAATTACGGCTGTTGCTCTTGACCTGAAGCATGTTTCTTGACTCTTAGGATTTACAAAACATCCAACTGTTTTACCACAGAACACATGTTAGACCAGGGGAAGGTAATAAAGGCTCAGATATTTGCTGCACAATCATGAGCAACTGAACTCAGAACCTCAGAACATGTGCAAAACGCCAAGAACAGCTGCATACATCTGTGTAACACCTGTGTGGTGGGGAGCAGACACATGAGGATCCTAGGAGCTCATGAGCCTAGCTCCAGTTCAGAGAGAGACCCCTCCTCAAAGGTATAACACAGGGAACAATAGAACAGGATACGAGATGATCTGTGGCCTCAGTGCATTCACAAAGATATATGTACACACACATACACCCCCCCCATTCCCCCAACATATGCACGTGAACAAACACAATTCAATGCTATTGCAATCTCTGGAATATTGAACTCTGAGTATTGAATCAGACAGTTTTATGTCCTGAAGAATTTTACTTTTATGTAACAGGAAATGCTAAAAATATTCTATTGACTTGAACCATATAGAAAGGAAGCTAGCTCACTTTGATGGCCAGTCTTAATGGGAAGATAATAAATATCATCTTAAACCAGGTATCTGTAATTAAGCCAAATCAAGTGACTACTCAACAAGTGAGTGCGAGAGAACTCATCATGTACCACCCTACAAATCAGAGACAATAACCCAAGATCTTTATACTGGAGATGGGACATTCATCTCTATTAGCCAGGAGTTAAAATTCAACAATGGCATGTCACTTACCACATCTGACACCAACCATGCGCTCCAAGTGACGCAGCACTTACCTTCTCAAATCTCTGTACTGATCTACCATTAGGACCCCCTCAGATGCTCTCTTCCATAGTGTTGCATCGCTCTTTACATAATTACATAATTGAGACTTAAATACATTTTTAAAATAAAGTGTAAATACTAACATTATGAACAGAAACATACGCATTAAAAGTTTAGAATGACCTCTCTGCCATGTTCCACAGACAGGCCTCACTATTTACCCCAAGCTGGTTTGAGATTTGATATCCTTTACCTTATAACATTATACCACCATGTCTTAGTGTACTTCTCATACTATCCTATATAGCTTCCTGCCCTGACAAAGAAGCAACCAAAATATCCTTCAGGGGGAGTGGGGAGATAGAGTACAGAATGTTCAAAGAATGGAGTGTTATATAATGCTGGTAAGAAATGAGCTAAGTCAGTGAAAAGGAGATGAACATTAGGGGAACATTTCTAAGTGAAAGAAGAGAATCTGAAAGGTTACAATCAATTGCAATTATCTTCTGTGATTTCATTCTTTTTTAAAACAGCATCTCATTAGCCCAGAGTGGCCTTGAACTCACTAGATGGCTAACACTGACTTTCAACTCTTGGTGTTCCTATCTATTCCGCCCAAGTGCCAGTATAAAAGACATATTCATTGTGGTGGGGGCTATCATGTCAACTTGACATATCTAGAATTATCTGGGAAAGTAGTTTCAATGGAGACCTGTCTAAATTAGGTGAGATCAGGTATTATCCTGACTACACTGAGGTGGGAAGAAGTTAGATATTTTATCACAATGACAGGAACCTAAACTAAGATGTTCTCTTAGTTTAGGTTCTGCTTATATAATGATGACAGCCTTAAAATGGCCAAACTGTGGACACTAAAACCATCACGGGTTGAGTCCAGAGAAGAAAGATGGGTAATTACGTAAGCAGAGCACAGATCTCAGGCATGTGAATTACTCTGTACAAAACCATAAAGGTAAATGCACGCCATCATACATTAGACAGGATTCACAGAATCTATGAAGAGAAAGAATGAATTCTAATGTAAGCAGTGAACATTGTATGATTAGATTCCATCATGTAGATTCATCAACTGAGAGAAATGAATACGTGGGTAGCTGTCACATGCTGGCAGTGAGGGAAGATGCATGTTAACTAAGAGGCAGGCAGGATAGAAAAATATCTCCTTTTATTACATTTTTTTCTGTGATCACAAAATTACATTTTAAAAGACCATTAAAATATACATAATGAGGTACAGAAAGAGGCTCAGTGGGCAGCTACCCTGGAAACTTGTTTAATCCCCAGCTCTTCCATGGTAGAATGAGAAAACTAACTCTTACAGGTTGTCCTAGGACCTCCACATGTACACTCCCTTGCCACACCCACACTGATGAAATGAAACATAGTAATAGTGAATACCTCATATATATATGTATGTGTATACATATATAAATTATATTTCTTATATATTATAAAAATTATATATGTATTATATTAAAATATATGTATATATTATATGTGATATATACAAATATATTAAATTACATAAAGGGATATATGTTATCAGATCTGAGTTCTCCTAAAGTAGCCACTCCAATACAGATAGACAATAAAGTAAGAAAAGAAGTCTTAGGTATCTGAGTAAGTTTAAAAACAGAAGGTCTGCAGGTAAGGTGGATAAACTGGTCAGATTACAGCGACTTTGTCCTCAGTTTCAAAGGCTTTTATAATCACTGTAAGTCCTTTTAAAGCTATTCTCAAATCATTGTAGGAAATGATAGGAAATGTCCCCTGGGGTCCCAATGATGCTACTGGGGTGGGAGTCTTGTGTAAACTGGCTTTCCTTGTCATCTTCCACGGAGATTTACCTGAGAATCAAGCAACCATTGTTTTATGAGGCCTCCATGTCCCCTGGCTGATGGAATGAGGCTGTGGACGTTTCTGCAGAACGCCAGATGTGGTAGATTAGAGGAGAACCTAGATTGGTTCCTGCACACAGCTGGCTCCATCTAACAGTTAAGTGGCCATCCAACTTGGCTTATTACTGTGCTTTTAAAATATGTCTCTCTAATCAAAAAGTTTTTAAAGTATAGAATGGATTACTTTAGTTTCGTTAGTGCCTTATTTCAGCAAAATCTTTCATGTGACAATATTCTAAAATAACAGTTTCTGTCAACTAATAGAAGCCATGTTGATGAACCATGTATTGAGGAATGTAAGTAAAAGTTTTTGCTGTGTTTTGTTCTGTCGTGTGTGTGTGTGTGTGTGTGTGTGTGTGTGTGTGTGTGTGTGTGTGTGTGTGTAGGTTTCTGAACATGCAATGCTGCTCCTCTTGGAGGCCCAAAAGAAGATGTTGGATCCCTGTCAGCTGATATTACAGGCACTTGTGAGCCCTGTGACACAGGTGCTGGGAACCAAATTCAAGTCCTCTTCATGGACAGCAAGTGCTCTTAACTACAGAGCCTTCTAAGGGTTGATGCTTTTGGGTCTTATCATCAGAGACATAACATTCATCAGGATGTAGAGTTATAACCCTCCTGTGAGTAAGCAAAGTTATGCAGAAAGTAATTCAGTAGCACCAAAGTCCTGAGCCATCAGGGGCCAGCAAGCCCAAGAGGCTCTTCCACTGCTGATACTGTCCTCCACCTCCTTAAGCTAGCCCGGTTCTTTCAAAGTCAGTAGGAGTGGAAAAAATGGCCAGGGGACCTAGGAGCTTTGGAACAGACAAAGAAGGAATACAGAGGCTGCCATTTTAGGAAGGAACACTATGCCTAGTTTTGCATCTTTACAACAGGAATGGAAGCACTTGTTCCATAGCAGGTGCTCTTGGAAGAGTAAGTGAGCTATCACAGAGGACCTAGAAAGTTGACTATCCAGTGGTAGATCACTCTCCTGCTAAGAGTGTGCGCAGAGATTCTAAAATATTAAATAAATGGATACTAAAACAAGTTATCTTACTAAGCTCTACCAATCCATTATCCTAGGGACAACACCAATCAGATCATCCGGCATTACTACACCCAGAAATCTTCGCACGTAAGCAGGAAGTGGGCAGTCTCCTATATTTAAAGTTTGTCACACAGAATTATAGGAACTCCCCTTGGTAAGGCTCACTGAACGAAATAACAAACAGCAGCAGCTGAATCTTACACAAGACAAGCACAAGCTCAGGTCTAAGGAAACTGTAAATATATATGTGCATATGAACGTTTAAGTGTGTATCTGCATATACGTATGTGAGAGAATATATGATAAACTGAAGCAGATGAATACGTTTTTAGACCCTTCCTATATACTTGCCATTTTTGAGAGAATGTCAGCCCAAAGAGGAGCAGACTTTAAAACAAACCCTGAGGCCAGACTAGAAGAAGAACCAAAACCAAGGATTCCCAAAGACTTCTGGCTTAAGAGTCAGCTTTTACAGTTACGTGTAAAAGAAATCAGGTCAGGAGGACATGTTAGCAATAACTAGAAACACTAGAGCCTGCAACTCAGGAACAAGGTCATCTCTTAATCCAGGTCTCGCCTCATATCTCAGGAATTAGAACCATGTAAAAGACTGAAATGTGAGTTACAGAAGCTACATTTTCAAATGTCTCAAACGGAATGAATTAAGGCTTCTTCTACTACCCATCATCTTTACTTGGTATTTCATGTTTGTTAAGTACTAAAATCTCACTTGGAAAGGTGGGTGGGTCTACAGCACACAGAGAAAACCTCACCTCACAGAGACATCATTGCCTGTATTTTAAATGCTCTTTTGAAGCAAGAGTGCCTGCACAGTCCATCTAACACCCTGAGGTTGTTCCACACACTTGGATGTGTACGCGCACACACTATTCTAACACCCAACTTCTCACATTGAGGGAGGTCATCTATGCAGGCTATGAGAGGCATCTTCCTGGTTCTAGCAACAGTACAATCACTATCCACTGAATCTATGCTCTACATGAATACTTTCCTAAACACTTCTATTTAATAGAAAGTATTTAATGGGTGCTTATTTCCCCCACCCTTGGTTTTAGGCACCGAGTACACGACTGTGTAAGAAACAGGCAGTGCTAACCTCTGAAGAGTGCAGGGAAATGGACAATGTAAGACAGAGACAACTGCATGCAAGTGGAATGAAGAGAGCACATAGGAAAAAGACAATAAGAAAGGTGCACAGGGAGACCCTCAGAAAGATACGCTCACCTGTCAAGTGAGGGGACATCCAGGTCTGCAGAGTCCCTTCATGCACTGCATGTATAGAATACTAACTGCAAGGTCTCAGAGATGTGAAGACATTGGCACACGTAACTAACAGATCCTGTCAATTCACCTTACAAACGTCGACAGCCAAGGATATAAAATCTCATTCAACCTTTTGAGATGAAAAATTGCATTTCTGTCTACTGCAGTTATATGAGTGACCACAGCTTGTCTAGGAACTGGAAACGGCAAAAGGTCTCTGGTACATCAGTAAACTTCAACTTAGTATTTGGAGCATACAAAACAGGGACTCCATAAATGGACAGACAGCTGCAACCACGAGAGTCAGCTGAGGCTTACAACCAGATCCAAGAGTTAAAAAATAAAGATCAAGACTTAACAAGGAGAACATTTAACTTGAGCATCAGTGGTTTACATGGTCTTAGTGTTGTTTATGAGTTCAGTAAACTACATGGAAACGAAAAAAAAAAACTGCCTAGAACCAGAAGCAAGCAGTGCCTCATCTTCAGAAGCAAACATGAATTCTCCTAGGAGGACGGGGCAATGGGGACAAAAGAAGAAATGAACAGGGAGAAAGCAAGGAGAATATGAACCTGCAAAAGAGAGGTCAGAACAAAAGGTTCTGGCCAGTAGAAACCAAACAGGAAAAACAAGTCTCCCAATTGGCTCAAAAGATTCTGAAACCCAGAAAAAGGGAATCTAGGCTTCTGGGTGTTGATTCCCATGATGGAAAGAGTAGGAGACATAGTTCAGGAGGTAACTGTGAGGGTATTTCCACAAAGGTTTAGCAGTGTTGAGCCCCATCCCACCTGCTGGTTTTGATCTGCAAGGATACAAAGGCCAAGGGATACAAAAGGAGACAGCATAGGGAGGGAAATAATTCCTTCTCAGAAAGACAAATATCTTATTTGTTTTCTATCAGGTGTGGGGAGGAAATGCAGGAAGGCAGAAGGAAGGAAGCAGAAGAGCTGGGAGGAAGGGGATTGGGAGAGAAGAGAACAGAAGAAAGATTAGGAAAGAAGAGGAGGACATTCAGTTATGGACATAAGGGGCAGTGCTTTGGCTATTGCTTAGGAGGCATGTGGAGGAGGAGGAGATGCAGGTGGAGTGAGAAGTAAAAGAGCCAGAGACTAAGAGACAAAGATGAGCTGGAGAAACAGTTCCTTGATGCCCAGGGGCTGGGCACTACATGATGCCATTTCTCAGAAGGGAGGCACTACCACACCACTTTATTATCAGGTGAGCCTCTGTGTGCAACACTTCTTGGCAGGACACTAATCCGACAACCTGCATCTTCTCTGTTCTGTCTCTCTCTAAATTGATGACTAGATGAGACCACAGAATACAGAACACAAGACACTTGTTTTAGATTTCGCTCCATAAGTGACATCTGGGAAAGCCCTTCAGGGCAGCAAGGACTGTTGTGGGTAACTGGAATCTCACCCACACAAACCCCAAACCCTAACCACTCCCACACTGCTCAGTCATTTTTACTCTGGAAACAAAACTGAATTCTTACAAAATTAAAAACTCATTTTAAAGAAAAGCAGTATTAAATTACTCATGAGCAGCATAAACCACACTAAAAATCTTGGTTTCAATAAATATCTCTTGCCTACCGCTATTAGGTTCCAAAAGTGAATTTTTAACTTTGCCAGGAAAACAGAGCATTTATCTTACTGTGATTTGCTTTGCCTGGTTTCATGTTCTTGTGTTTCTTTCTTGTGTTTTGGGGTTGGGAAATAAGCCCAAAATGTTACTCTAAATTAATTCAGGAGACAGAAACAATAAAAGGGATGGGCTGTGTCATCACGTCGGGGTCAGCACAGGCCTCTAGACAAGACCATGGAAACCCTGGCTGTGGCACTTAGTAGAGCATTCGTCTCTCACGGTAGTCTTAGGTTCCATCCCCAGTACTGCCTAAACTAGTCACAGTACTGAACACTAATCCCAGAACCCAAGGGATGTAAGCAAAAAGATCAGAAATTCAAGGTTGTCTTCAACTGCTTACATACTGAATTCAAGGTCAAATGGGCTATGTGAGACCATATCCCCAGAGAACACTATCAAAAGTAGTATCTTCACCTGTTCCTTATGTATTTAGTCATTAAAGTTTTACCATTGGGGGTGGGGGGGAGAGAGAGAGAGACAGACAGACAGACAGACAGAGATAGAGAGAAACAGAGAGACAGACAGACAGACAGACAGAGACAGACAGATAAAGGGACAGAGAGAGAGAGTTGGGGGAACAGAATATGACTGGACAAGATTGGAAGACAAATGTATTACTCAAGGTTCTTTGAAAGAGAAAAATGCCTGGGTGCTGACATGTGGCACTTCTGGAAGCATTCATTGGTGTCTTGAGCTGGGATGTCTTGTGCACTACAAGGTGAGCTCATTTGATGCTTAGGAAATAAGTCTACAGTGATCCACTAAAATGTCAGAAACAGCACAGATTCATCTAGTGTTTGAGTCTGAGTTAAATTTTTGTCATTTTTCACTTTAGAAACTTTTGACTGATTGCTAAAATTTTTATCTCTGTCTCATTCCCATATTCAGGTATAGGACACCATGTAAGTTTATAACTCATAGTTTAAGAAGCTTGGTTCTACTGCACTGTTCCAGGCTTAATCAGACTGCAAATTTCAATGAGAAAAAAAAAAACTTTGGGCGGTGGTGGCACACACCTTTAATCCTAGCACTTGGGAGGCAGAGGCAGGCAGATTTCTGAGTTCGAGGCCAGCCTGGTCTACAGAGCGAGTTCCAGGACAGCCAGGGCTATACAGAGAAACCCTGTCTCGAAAAACCAAAAAGAAAAAAAAACTTTCAGGTTATTCAGCCCTACTTAACAGATACACTGAGAGCTTATTAATTACATTTAAAAATACATATCAACTGCCCTAAAATTCAAGTGCACAATACAACAATATCACTCTACACTGAACAATCAAGTTATTCTCTCTTTTCTAGAATATAATTTAACTATAGACTTCCTCAACTACCAGGTCTGGAAAGCATGGTAATACATCAGCCCAGCTCTACAGAATCTTCATCAGATATATACCTGCTTCTTCCAAAATTCTCATAGCTTCCATTATATGCAACATCATAATCATATGCTCCAATAAATGTGCTCCATTTTGTTAATTTACAATCTCTTTCTTAATTAATGTCTATGGTTTCTGACTCTCAAAAACAACAAAAATGTCAAGCAAACTGCTAAAATCCAACATATTCCATTTGTGCAAGAAGAGAATTTTGGTTTGAATTCCCCATCAGAGCAGTACTTTAATGAGAAGATAATCATTGCAAGATTATTTATCACTGTAGGAGGTAACATTTCTATAGTACTTACATAACACATTCGTGTCCCACAGTCTGCTTCATACACTTTGTCTTATTTTATACACAAATATATCAGAAGACTATCTTAATATGATCTCTAATTGTCTACACGGAGGTTGACAGACAAGGGCGACGGGTAACTTTCTTTGTGTCACATGTACTGTATGTGGCCAAGCTGGGACTGAAACCTTAAGTCTACATATACCCTCCCAGGTAAGAACTCCCTCTGAAAGGGATGTTTGACATGGAAAGAAAACCCTCCTCAGTCATGTTCTAGCTAATAACTCCCCTTAAACACTAAAGCTACATATTAAGAATATGGTTTTATTCATACCTTCTCATTAACTTGTATATTAATACTTAATCAGAAAGTGTTAGTGTAGCCTGGTAATGCAGGCAGGTTGGGAAACTGAGGCAGGAGAAAAAAATATATTACAGAATATAAATAAAGACCCCATATCAAAATGAAAAATAAAGAGAAGGCTAGATATGCAGCTAACTGGTAGAGAATCTCCCAAGCATATAAAAGACCCACAGCTTGGGTGGTGGGGAGAGTATAATACTCTTTTAAATGTATAATTTGGGAAGCTTTGAATAAGAACACTTTGAAATAGTGCTGACCATTAAGAATTTGAGTCAATTATGACTTTTATTTATAATTTTAAATTTTCTCATAACCACATTAAAAATGCAAATGGTTAAAATGATGTAACATTAACATTAATGACATACTGCATTTAAACCATGTATCCAAAAGAATATGTTAACATATAATTAGTAGGGATTATTAGCATGATGGTTTACATGGTCATTTTTCTACTTGAGATGCAAATCCTCTTGTACCGTTCTGTTACACGTCTCAGAGAGCCATATTTCTGCTGCTCAGAATCTATCTGTGGCTAGAGGCTATAGCACTGAATAGCACAGTTTTAAACTTTACATCCAATTTTTACATTATTAAGTGAAAGGAGATGGTGCTGTGTGTGCGCGTGTCCTTTGGAGATTTCTCCCTGGTTCACTACCTTAAAAACACGGAATACATGTGACTACCTGCAGCACTACCACACCGAGGTGCAATACAATCCTACAGTGGGTGATCAGGACCAGTCTCATTCTCCTAGCCCAGTATAAGACTCAAAGGAAGAAAATGCAAGTATGTATCCATTTCCCAGAAACACACTGTTTGTGAGTCAAACTGTCTTCAATTACAACAACCATTCTCTCTACCTGGTTATTGACATGCAGCACAGTTGTATCTGGTCATCGTAACCTGATATTTTTTTCCGTTAAAAGTCAATTTCACCCTAAATCCTCACTCAGAATGTCCCCTCTCAGCAGTCCATCTGACTGTACCAACATGTTATAAAGGGAAGGCACAGGGTAGGGGCAGCCATGGACAGGGAACGCTTCCCCAGTTCAAAGCCACCAATTGTTAGTGATGTGCCTACCCCACCCCTGAAGGCAGAGAAGAGGGGGAGGGGAAGAATAATCAAAACAAAAGGTGAATACCAGAATGTTTATAGGGAAAAGAGCAAACAACCTCTTTGGGAATTACTCAAGGCAAGAGCAAAGAATTATAGCACATAAACTGAGGTTACATAAACACTCTAATAAAATCCAGAGTTTGATTTATGGAAGCAGCCTGCCTCCTGCATGCCTCTATAGACAGCAGTGGCTCAGTCTGTAGGGCCAGAACCCCAGAAACCAAACACATGCTAGTCCCACAAGGACGCACCAGAAAGAGGAGTTAGAAGAACAGAGAGAGAAGGGAATAGGAGGACAGAAGAGCAGAAAGAGAAGAGAACAGGAGGACAGAAGGAAGGTACCAGAAACACGCTCTTTGAATTTAAGGACACCAAGAACCACATTCTGGTGAGGCATTTAAAACCCCAGTTTAGAAAGGGTTTTTTTTCTACTCCCACTTCTAAACTACAGAACCCCAAAGGACACCCAGAGCAAGGAAATACCAAAGGACAGCACTCAGTGCTCAACTCAGGATGTAGGAAAAAAGTGTTGCATTTACAGGAAGATCAACGAGTGTCAACACTGTTTCTGAGAAACAACAGAAAAGGGAGAGCTGCTTTCATGAGAGCGTCTCTTCGGCGATGCTCAATGTCGGTTTGTGATTACAAACCGAGATCAGGTGTGCTGGTCCACAGTAGTAATCCAGGCACCGAGGTGAAGGGGGTGGGGTGTCAAAAGCTAAAGGTCAGCTTCAGCTACACACCACAGTTCAAAGCCACATGGGGCCTTATCTCAAAATTAAGCAGAATTAAATTAAAACAGTTATAGAAAAGAAGTGGGGACCCAGACATGTCTCAGGGGTTGAGGGCATTGGCTGCTCCTGCAGACTACCAGAGTTCCATAGCCACATACTAGGCAACTCACAACTACCTGTAACTATAGCTCCAGGAGAAATTAATATTGTCTTCTGTGCTATGCATGCATTTTCCCTCATACATATACACAGTGAACTATCTAGACACACACACACACACAGAAGTAAAACAGGAGAGAGATGGCTCAGTAGGTAAGAGCACTTCTTGTAGAGGACCCAAGTTCAATTCTCAAGACCTACATGGAGGCTCACAGCCAGGTATAACTCTAGTTCCAGGGAATTCAATGCCCTCTTCTGACCTGTGCAGACCTCGTGGTGCTCAGACATGCAGAAGAGTAAAATGTTCATAAACATATAATAAAGTCTAAAAAGAAAAACACCTCAAAATAATATAATTATAAAGAATCACGGAAAGGAGGAACCAGACACAATGAGATCCTGGCATTCTCATTAAGGAGAGAACTGAGACTGCTTTCCTGAAAGGATATTGTACTGACAGCAGTAGCAAATGGGGAGAGAACGGCTATCCTTAGACAGACAGACATCAAAGGTCGGTAGTAATTTCTTTATAAACCAACCCCAGCACTAAATAGACATAGCACAAAGAGATCTTTAAGTTTTAATATCTGAAGGTAATATAACTCAATGATGCAGTGGCACAACAGTCTTACTGAATGTCACAGAGCCGTTGAAGGCCTCAGAGAGACTTCATAAAAAACAACTGTGTCTGTATGACTACAGACTCACTTTGAGTCATATAATACTTCTAAGATGCATCAGATAATAAGAGCCGCCTGCAAAGACTCTGATAAACCACACCACTGTAACACGTCTGGAATCAAAACAGTGGCTGAACTCTGGGAGGAGAATCCAGGCTCCCATCCATCTCTCCATGGATTTATTCAGATCTGCTAACGAGCTTGCCACGGGTCCTGCGAGACACAGCTACATGTGAGTTAAGGCTTCTCTCCAGCCTCCACAAAGGCTTCATGCAGGATGCAGAGGTGCCACTGGCGAGCCTGGACTGAAACAGATTCTCCCACAGAAAGTTCCAGAACAAGACTGCGAAAAAGAACTAAAGAGTGCCATCTGGTGCAAGAAAAACAGGGAGAAATATGAGCTGTGGAATTCCCAGCCACAAGCTTGCATTGAGCCTCTGCTGGTGTGAGAATGACTGCTTTTTTTTTCTCCTTCAGAAAAACGTCCCAGTGTCTCATGCATAATTTTTTACATTATTTTTTTTTTAAAAATAGAACCATTTTATAACTTTTCCATCAGTATGAAGCAAGAGCAATTGAGCTGTAAGAGCTTTGAAGCCATTTATCATGCTTTCTTCATACTATGTAGTGACTCTAGTCTCATTAGTTCTAAATACGACATTATTGGGGTAAAATTCTACTAGTTTTTATAATGTATACTCAATATTTGTGAGGAAGATTCTGCACTGTTGAATGATTTATGGAAGACTTGTTTTCTCCACTGTTCCAAAAACTGTTACAAGTTATCAAATAACCAAAGAATAAATTGACAAGTGGGGGTGTTATTTATTAAGCCAATCCTCAAAGGCTCTTTTTTTTTTACATTCTTTTTTCTTTTACTTTTCTTTCTTTCTTTTCCTTTCTTTTTTTTTTACTTATTCATCATGCTCACTGCCCCCCTACCAGTCACCCCCTTCCATGATCCTTCCTCTACCACCTCCCCTTCTCCTCTGAGCAGGTGTGGACCCCCTGGGTATCCCCTGACCAACAATTCAAGTATCTGCAAGGTTAAGTACATCCTCTTCTACTGAGGCCAGACAAGGCAGCACAGCTAGAAGAACATATCTCATATACAAGCAACAACAGCTTTCAGGATAGCCCCTGTTCGAGTTGTCCAGCACCCACATGAAAACCAAATGGTAACCTGATACATATGTGTGCGGAGGCCTAGTCCCTGCCCGTGCATGTTCGTTGGTTGGTGGTTCAGACACTGAGAGCCCCAAGGGTCCGGGTTAGTTGACTCTGTTGTTCTTCCTGTGGAATTTCTCTCCTCTTTGCGGCCAGCTATCCTTCCTCCTACTCTGCCGTAGGAGTCCCAAAGTTTCATCAACTGTTTGGCTGTGGGTGTCTGTCTGTCTGGGCCAGCTGCGAGGTCAAGCCTCTCAGAGGCTATTTCAAACAGTAGCATGTACAATGTACAACAGAGTCCTTGAAAGAATCAAAAAAAATTGTCCTAGGTTGACAAAAATAACATTGTTAGCTTACTGTCAACATAAGAAATAAACAAAAAAACAAAGTGATTCACATCCCTGCAAATTAGAACATTACTTTAGGGTTAGAGAAATGGCTGGGTAGTTGTGGGCACTTGCTGCACTTGCTCTTCTTGCAAACAACATGGGAATGGAAGTATGGTCCACAACACCTGCACGGAGACCCTCACAACACCTGTTCCTCCAGCTCCAGAGGATCTGACTCCCCCTTCTGGACTCTATGGGCAACTGCATGAGTATGGCATACACTTACAGACAGACCCAAAAGGAAGGAAAAAGTGCAAAACTTGCACTGTTAACATCTAAAAGACAAGTTTTCCAGATCCTTTCATACTAAAAATTATTCAAGCCCTGGGTAATTGATTAAAAATCATACAACCTTGAGGACAGACTCAGAAATCACACTAACCCTGATGCCTAATAGAGCTTTTCTATTTTTTTAAAAAGGTAAATGGCACATATACACACATAAAAGCAAGTAAAACTGTCTGTATTTACTTTTCCCTGAATGAAAGAAATAGATGATACAATACATTCTGTGAGTACAGGAGGAGCTAAGATATAATGTACATGAGTGGCAGGTTTCAATCCTTGGGTCTCATAATGTAAATAGTTATGAGGATTCTGCTGAGGACAGAACTAACTCCATATTTACAGAATTAATGTAAGGAGGGGAATCTACAAACAAGAATAAATCCCCAGATGCTAATGAAAACACAGGTCCTATTAGATCAGCATTTAACTTCAGACACAGACACATTCATGGGAGGAAACCAAAAAATACAAATAACAACATTTACAGATAATACATTTAAGAGAGAAAGTACAGTTTTGTTCCTTCTATGGCCCTCCCTCTCCACCATTCTTTGAATCTAGGAGCTGAGCAGTTTTCCTCTTCAGTAGCCTGTAGATGGTGCTACGAACCTGTTTTTCTTTCACAGAGCACTGCAGTTTCATCACTGGAGGAAGCTAATTTATATACCTCATTTCTTGTACAGCTTAGGAAGGTGAATGGGGATACCATACCATCTCACAGGTCACTGGAAAGGGATACATGGGTAACTAGCTTCAGAAGAAGGATATAATCATCTTTTTAATTGTGCACAATAGCCAGTGATTGCAACCTACCAGATGGGATGACTGAGGTAGGAAAGTCTAAGAGAACACCTCCTCACTTAAGACACACAGGATCAATGACTGAGAAGGGCTCAGAGATGACTGCAGATGCTTCAGGTACAAGCTCCCTTAGAGTAATCTGTCCCAGCGACCCCATGGATTATGTGACTATGGCTTGATACTTTGCCATTCTAAACTGTTTGCGGTAGCAAGCTACTGCCTGCTATCCCCGATCTAAAATGTTCTCAAGTCAAGGAACTACATGGTGTAAAAAGCGGTCCTCAAAGGCCAGTAAAATCTTAGGTTGTTTCTTTTCTTCTCTTTTTTTTTTTTTTAAAAATTATGTGGCTTGTTTTGAACATACATGTATTGTGTCCAAGTTGAACAAAGCACATCTGTAACAGGCTGTTTTAAAATCACCTTTTTAGGGTTGGTACAGTGCCTGCCTTCAAGTGTGAGAATCTGAGTTCAATCTCCAGAACCCAAAGGAAGTTAAGCATAGTGCTGAATGCTTGTCATCTAACACTGGGAAAAGAATACAAGATGATCCCATGGGTGTCCTGACCAACCAGCCTTGGCTAATTAGGATTGCGCTATTCCCAGTGATACCCTACGCCAAAAAGCAAGGTGAGTAGTAGCATCTAAGGAATAACTCCTAATGATGCAGGGACTTTCTTGACTGAATCATTAGAGGTGAAAAGACCCACCCTAAACCTAGGCCACACCTTCTACTGAGAGCCCACATAAACACAATTGACATGGAAAAAGAAACTTTCAGCTCTCTGCTTGCCCTCACTCTTACCAGCAAGCAATCTCTACTGTTGTTGAAGCATTCCGCTGCTGGTATCACAACTGATTTCTTTAGGATTCACTTAGAGACTGAATTGGGAGCTCCTTAAAAGAAGAGATGAGGGTTGCTTCTCTGTGTCTGACAAGAATGGATTTGGCACTTGGCAAGTACTGGATAAAGAGTAAATAAATTATCACACTGAATTAGGGAAAATCAATACCTTAAACAATCAGTTCTCCCTTGAATTACCCTCACATGAAACACACAATGAATGGACTTGAAGATTTTAAACTCTAGGATACCTAGAGAGAAACTTCTCAAACCTACTATTTACAAAAAAAAGGGGGCCAGGGCTGGGAAGACAGCTTAGTGGGTAAGGGACCTATCTAGAAGCAAGAAAACAAGACTTTAGCTATTGATAACAGACAAAAAAGTTGGATGGGCATGGAGGGCCAGGAAAGCGGTAGAGATGAGACTCCTAGGGCAAGATGGCTATCCAGGTTATATAACTAATGAGGTCTGGCTTCAGTGAACAAACTTACTTCGAAAATAAACTTGGAGAATGACCAAGGAAGATATTGGACTTCAACTTTAGGTCTAGACATCCATCTTCATACATGCCTACACGCATGTAACATTGCAGACAAGTACACATACACAATCTACATGTTGGAAGAGGAGGAGGAGGTAGAGGAGGAGAACAGCAAAAGTCAGGCGAGGTATGCAGGTGTTAAGACTGTTTTCTTAGTATGCATGAATCAGGAATAGCAGCACAGTACATCGGAGTTGAAGTCAGGAAGATCAAGGGTTCAGGGTCACCCTCACCTATGCCAGAAGGAGATACTTAAGTCCCTGTATCAAAAATAATTAAAAGAAAATAAAATCAATTATTAAGTGAAAACTTGGTGACTTTTAAAAACTTGCATCTGTATTGATTACTAAAATATGGGTCCCACTTGTACAGAAGTGTCAATATTGAGAAATTAAATGACAATGACATAAACAATGTCAAGAAAGGCAAAGCTGAGAGATCATCTACCAGGCAGCAGCCTCTCCATATGTATACCAGCTTTTATAATAATCAAAAGGTTTACAGGTAGCTCAAGTGCATTTACAAATAAGGACAGAGAGACTGAGGAGATAGCTCAGCAGAGTCCTTTCAGAGGACTAGTCTTTGGTATCCACCACACATGTCAGGCAGCTCATAACCAATTATAACTATAGCTCCAGGGGATCTGACACCCTCTACTACATTCCATGAGAACTGCACTTACATACACATACTCTTCCACACAAATATACATTATTTAAAACAAAAATAAAATAAGACAAAGATGGAAACTGAGTCAGAAAAGTTATGTCACATTAGTCACACAGCTGCTTAGAAATGAACCCTCTTTTGGATCAATAGACAACTAACTCTAAGGCTTCATAAATAAATACAGGTAGGAATTGATTCATTCTACACATGAATGCATGCATCTTCTCCATAAACTGAGATGGTATATTCTTAAATATATCTCAATGAAACAAACAAACAAACAAAAGCATTCTTCAAAGTGGTAGTGGCACACTTAATCCCAGCACTTGAGAGGCTGAGGCTAGTGGATCTCTACAAATTTTAAGCCAGCCTGGTGTACATACTATGTTCCAGGAAAACCACAGCAACACAGAAAAAAAACCCTGTCTCAAACAAATAACAAACAAACAAACAAAAATCTACAACCAAAACCAATTAAAAGAAGCCTGATTTGAAGGATTGGCAAGATGGTTCAGTGGTTAGGAGCACCTTCAGAGACCATGAGTTCAGTCCCCAGAACCCATGTTGGGCAGTTCACTACTGCCTGAAACTCTAGTTACTGGAGCATCTGACACACTCTTCAGGCCTCCAACAGCACAGTAATCATCACACACACACACACTATTTTAATGCTTAGATTCCAAGTTGAAAGAAAGCTGTACCACAGATAATTCTGGATCACTGCCAGTGGCCCCTTTATTTCAAAGAGTGTCTCTAATCTCTATTATAAACTGCTACATACTCACCTGTCAATCACTGCTGTCCAACACCACTGGCTTTCAAAAACAAAAAAAAAACAAAACCCCAGCCCCTGTTTTCTGTTCTGTTCCTTCCCCCTTAGCTCCATCACTCCCTTTTTAACTTGATTCTACCTGCAACTAGAATTTGGTAGAATGGGGTATTAAAGATGTTTCTAAAAATTTCAAGTCTTCCTCTCTATGGTCCCAACAAACACTACTTTAATGGTTTTAATGGTGTGTGTGTGTGTGTGTGTGTGTGTGTGTGTGAATATGAGTTCATCACCCATGGAGGCCAGAAATTGTATCAGATTCTCCTGGACCTAGAGTTACAGGCAGTGATGAAACATCCAACAGGAATGCTGGAAACTGACCTCCATTTCTCTTGAAAAGCAGCAAGTGTACTTAACCACTAAGCCATCTCTCCAGCCCCCTTATAAGGTACTAGTATCCATCAGAAATTATACTCAGTGTCGCATATGCAATATGCTATTTAATTCACCTCAAAGTAGGTACTAGTATTTTCACTCCAGAGATGAAGAAACAGTCACAGTCAGGGCATGATGGAGTGGAAGTCAGACTCACACTGCAAACATGTTTGACAATATCATCAAAAAGATTTTCTCCAGATATACATTAAAAGCCAGTAAGTTCTGGGCTGAGGAGATGGCCCATGTGAATGCCAGCCAGGCATAGCGCCCCACTATGGCCCCAAAACACATGAAGTAGAGGCAGGGGATACTGGAATAAGCTGGTTAGGCAATGTAGCCAGATCAGTAAGAGATGCTGACTCAACATATATAGTGGAGAATGATCTATAAAGACATGCACTATCTATTTCTGACACATAATAATACATGTATAAGCACAACTATACTCACATGTGCAAAACCATTCAACACACACACACACACACGACAAGAAACAAAATAAAATATAAAAAAAGTAACTTTTCCAGTTCACAATTTATAAAGGAACACACCATTCTGCATATTTTAAAACATTCATACACATAATTACTTTTTAATAATTTTCTGTTAGATATATTAAGTTATGCATGGTGATGTTATGAGGTTCATATATACACAGTTAAACAGTTACAGATTGGAAACAAATTATCTCTTACTTTGCAACCTTTCTCCTGATTGTTGGCAAGAGCAGTGATGATATATTCATTTAACAGAAAGCATAAGCATGAAACATTATTAACTGTAGAACCTCAGTCTTCACATGGAATTTTTAGCCAGCTTCATTTTTACATATTAGCTACTTGATTTCTTCTATCCTTTTCTAAAAGATTCCATTTATTTTAAAATTATGCATGTGTGCACACAGGTGCATACACACACATGAGTGAAGGCATCCTCAGGAGCTATATGGGATTCCCTGGGACTGGAGTTCTGGCAGGCTATGAGCCACCTGACATCATTGATGTGGACTGAGCTGAGGTACTCTGGAAGAACAGTACCCACTCTTAACCCCCCGAGGCATCTTACCAGCTCCTACTTTCTATCTTTTAACTAAATGCTCTTCATTTCCTATCAATACTCCAATCCTGGTAACCAGCAGTTTTTTTCTCAGAACTTTTGGGTTTTTATTTTAACTTTTTTAGGTTCCACATGTAAGTGAGATCACTCAATAATTTTCTTTTTATGAGGAGCTTATGTAGTACAGTATCTTTTAGGTTCACCCACACCAAGACAAATACAGGGAGAATCTTCTTTCCAAAGTGGTACAGTATACACTTACTTGAAAATGTAAACAAATGACGCTCCAGTCATATATATCCCCCAAAATAGTCCAAAAGAACATTCCAAAAGTGCACACTTGTTTACTGAATTAGATGGCAGTTTTGCAAGAAAAGAATCAGTCTGGACTGGACACTGCCCAAACTGTACCCCCAACGAATGTAAACCAAGAGTCACCCGCTTGAATGCACTCAATAAGAGCATTTGAATGATCTACAAAGTGAGGATAAGTGTTCCCAGTCTGTCAGCTCAGTGAAGGTCTCAGGACAGACACCACAGGACCAGGAGAGTTAGCTTTGATAACTGAAGCTGTACTTTCTGCTGGAAGGAGAACTCTTCTGAAATCTTCTGGCAGACCCTCCTGTCCACCTCATCTGCAGTCTCCACCTTTCAGGAGTCAGACTGCAGAACGTGCCTCCTGTCTGGAGGTCTGCAGTAGTTGCTCTGCTGCTCACTGAGCATTTCAATGATTAAGGGATGATTGGGGGCAAAAGAGTGTGCAGCTACATTGATGTCAGAGCTGGGCAGAAAGGAAATCTATGGAAGCAAGACTTTTCCTTCTTTTGAAATAGAAGATTAATTTAACACTGGCCACAAAATAGCTCCTGTCTGGCCTAAAATGTCATTTTAAGTAGGGTATGCCATCCTTGTAGAGATGACTGCAAAATTTGGATCAGAGAGATGACTGAGTGGGTAAAGGTGCTTCCTGCCCTGAGTTTGATCCCTGGTACCCAGACAGTGGAAGAAAAGAACTGACTCCCATTGGTGGTTCTCTGATCTTTATATGCAAACTGTAACAGCTGGGCAATGCCTCTACAGACAGACAGACAGACAGACAGACAGTCACACACACACACACACACACACACACATTAAAATGTATTGATCATGGTCAGTATACATATGTATTGTTTACATATATGAAATTCTCAAAGCACAGATAAACGACATTCTAAAATCAAAGAAAGAAATGAAATGGTCACTTGGGCAGTACAAGGTCAGAGTGGGATCACAGGGTCACAAGGTGGTTAAAAGGTATTTTTAAGAAATGGTCAGAAGTATGAGTGGGTTGCAGCACTTGATTGTTTCTGAGGAAGCCTAGGTTGCCTAGACTTTACACTTTAAGCAAGACTGGCTCTGAATTCTTACACTGTCTCTACTTCCAAAGTGCTGGGATTACAGGCCTGTATGAGCATGCCCTGTATGACCACCTTTTAATGGCTCCAACCAAGTAAAACTAAGTTCCCCACCCTCAGATTCTTCGGTCATTCAATTTATTCAACTCACAGACATTCCCAGTCTCTCTCACTTTGGCTCTATACTTGGAGACATTTTGCCCTGTGTGTGCTTGAAAGCTGCATAGGCCTCTCTGGTCAAGGTTTCTATCTCTCAGCCTTGCCAAGGCTAGCCCCTCCACTGTATACAGTTTTGCTTTGAAAAGAATCATTTAGAATATTCCAGGTACCTCCGCTTCCTCATGTACAGTCTTCAGCTGTATACTTCATCACATATGACCACTACATATACATACTTCATCACATATGACCACTACATATACATATACTTCATCACATATGACCACTACAACTTCCAGGCTCACACTGTAGTCAAACACTCCATGATAAAGCATACAGCTGCGCATGCACTTGTGTGTACACACACACACACACACACACACACAGAGAGTATTATGAAGATGTGCAATGCTCAGAAACTTTCCCATGCTGCTCACTGAAGCACACCTATATTTTTAATAAGAGTTTTGATATAAAACTTGCATAGACTACAATTCTCTATTTAAAGCTCACAGCTCACTGGTTTGGTGGACATTTTGAGCCACATGGAATAAATGAAGTCACCCACTCATACCCTTGTCCAACAAATATGAAAGGATCATGCATCATTTGGCCAAAAAAAGGGCCTCCTGGGTAAAGGTGCTTGCCGACATACTTGATGACCGAGTTTCAACACCAGGGCCTACATGGTACAAAAATAAAACAGACTTGAAGAAGGTGTCCTCTGACTTCCAATGTGCCCTAGGCCATGTCCTGTACCACGCACAAAATTAGTATATTAAAAAATTGAATTCAGCACCCATCCTCAGTTAAGTGTCTTAGTGGGAGCCTTGAGAATGAGGTAAATGTCAGTGAACTGAGAGAATCACTTTGTGAATGCAGATCCACCAACTGTGCCTCCTGGTACACCCGGCTTTGCCCCATTTGGTCTTAAGCATAGTCTCTGCTGGGAGTGTAAATGAATTATAAACACTAAAGCATTGGTAAACAGGTTCTATTGATTGCTGACAATGGCAGAGATCTCAAAATACCTTCTCTGTACTGGAATGCAGTCTAGACCTTGGCTACATTCCCAACATAAAGCAGCTCACAGAGCTAAAGGAAAAGGAGCACTTTGGAACCACAGACAGACAGACAGATCTCAGACAGACCTTATGTTAGCATCACAACCCTGACCAAGCTGCTGTACTTTAGGAGTAATCTGCCCATGCAGAGAAGATATATGTATCTAAGCACTGGAAAAAGTGTGGGGCCTAACCTTTCTCAGTGATACCCTTCTTCAGTCTAGCAAGATATCTGTTCCACTTCTATAGTCAACGGTGGGAACACACTTACCTGGGACATTAGGTTTGCAGACTTTTACCTTCCAGTAAAGTAAGGGGCCCTGTTGTGGTTGCAGTCTCTCACTAACACAGGCTGTTATTCCAACTATTCAGAGGGACTTCTGGAGGCAGGTTTTAAGACCTCTATCCCACAGCAGTCCTCGAAAAGACCTGACTGTCTACTCCAGACTCTTACTGGAAGAATGTGCAGTTGTATTTTTATTGTTAATTATGTCTATGCATGTGCCCCTGTGCATGTGTGCACATTAAGTGCAGGTGTCTGCAAAAGCCAGAAGAGAATATCACATACCCTGGAGCTAGAATTAGAGGTGACTGTGAGCCACCCAACATGGTTGCTAAACACGGAACTGAGACCCTGTGCAAGAACAATATGCTCTTTTAATCACTGAGTCATCTCTCTAACGCCTTACTGTTTAAAAACAATCAGAGACCTGTATAAAACATTCATATTTGGGCACATCAACATAACTGAACTAAATGTCTTCACTGAAACATTTAGTAAGGGAGAGAAACAGTAGCTCTTAATGGCTTCATAATGTTTGACATGCAGAAGACTACTCATTTCACCAAGGTCAAATTTATAACTTAGGAGAGTTAGATTTTTATGTGCTCTATGTAAATACTACATAGGACTTTGGTGCATCTAATAAAATGCACTAATACAAGCACAGTTATACCTTTTAAAGAATCTAAGTCATAACTTAAGTTTATAAATGATGGGAAAGGTTTATGGTTCTTATTTGTATTATGACCAACTGTGAGAAGAAGAACTTAGTTGGTGCCAACATCTTGGTTAGGAAAATGACCCCTCAAGACTGCAATGGTGTGTGGGAAAATATGCTTCAGTTCTAGAAGATGAGTTCTAGAATGTATATACAAAAACATGGCAGGTGGTGTCTTGCAGTTTTTTAGTGATAATGGAAATCTTACTGGATTTCTTACCTTTTCTATCAGATCATAATCTCTATTTCCTGGATCTCCATGGTGTCATACTAGGTACTAATCAAACAGATTGCCATTTCTGCTGAAGAAATGCACAGAAACAGGAGCAGATGCAGAGTTCTTATTAGAAGCCAAAAATTAGGGCATCGCTCAATTGTGTAGGGAACCCAGAGCCCCTGATCAATCTTGTGGGAAAATCTGTTCAATTACTGCATATCCTCAAAGCACCTTCCTCAAATGAGCACGTTCAAGGGCTCAATCCATCTTCTCTGTGAGAAGTCACATGAACTGTTCTAACATCTAATTCTTTTTATAAAGCAGAAAATGTTTCTAAACTCTTTATGTCTGATTGAACTAATTTACTGTGGGACAGGCAGCAGCCTATCTTTAGATAAATACTAACCAGCATGTTAGTGCTATGCTCTGTCTGACTGCCACTGTTATGCAGAAAGGGAAGGTCAACAGCTAATAAAACCAGTTAACAAGCCATTGTACACTTCACTTTGGGTTACTGCTCTTGAGAGTTATAGCCATTACATCCATAGACTGTAGACTGCCCTCCTGTTTTCACCAAACTTCAAGACAAACTTTGGGTGCAGTCATTAATTGAATTAACACTGCCAGATTTTGTGTGATTCAGTGTAAACTGAAACATGATAAAGTGGAAGGTAAACTGAAATGCACCATAAACCATGGAGAATAGACTGCATAGGAACTATGCAGTTGATCCCATGATGAAGGTTTCTTGTGGCACCCCAGCATTCCTACCCATATCTACTTCCTTACTTTCTCTTATTTCCTTTATCAATTCCTTCCTTCCTTCCTTTGTTCCTTTCTTTTCTTCTTTTTCACTATTTTTCAATAAATAAAAGAAATACATTTTGTAACTTTTATACTGTAATGTTTTACAGTGTAGTATAGAAATAGTTTTAAACTGTAATAAAAGATCTGAGCAGAAGAACAGTAAGGCTATTTCTATCATAGCCTTGGGCTACAGAGGGCAAGAACACTGTCTCAGAAAGACCCATGTGTGTGATCTCTTTCTGCCAGTTATGAGGACAACAAGCAAGTCCACAACTCCTAGGAGTATACGTGTTGCTGAGACAACAAAGGGCTGTCAAATCTTTCTAAATGGAGACTAGAGGGCTCTATGTCAAAATGGTGGGCTAACAGTATTTCCTGGGGTCAGAAGATGGCTCAGTCTGTTCAAGAATGAAGACTTCAGTTTCATCCTCAGTACATAATTTGAAAAATAAAAAATAGAGACCAGTCAGTGTAATCTCAGCATTGGGAGGCAGGAAGAGAAGGTTCCCTGGTGATGGTGGTTCGCCAGCTAGCTTAGCTAAATTGGCCAATGCCAAAGCAAACAGAAGCCTGGTCTCAAAAAGCAAGAAGAAGAAAGAGTTAAGGTTACCCTCTGTTCTCTCCAGAACATACACATGTACCTGCAACTACATACACACATAGGTGAGCATACATGCATGCATATAAAAAAGTAAAAAAAAAAGAAATTAACTACATATAAACAAAACTAAATATAAAATCCTACAAAGGGCAGGATCTTCCTAGCCATGTTATCACTGTGTAAACTTCATCAGTAGAAGTAGCCACAGACAATACGACAATGATGGGATTAGGCCATGTTCCACTGTTAGTTTATTTGCAAGGACAAGAGAGCAATGACTGACCAACTTCTGGCCTTCATTGTTACACAGGTCACATGTTACTTACAATGCTTTAGGTTACAGGTACCTTATCCCAGAGAAAGAATCATTGGATTTAAGGAAACCCGTATAAGGACATGTTTTGTAACTGGCCTCAAATTGTGTCACATTCTTCTACTCAGAGAGTGCAGTGGCCTCATGAAGAAATACCCAGGGTTGAAAGGATGTGACCTGCAAGTCTACTTACGTAGCCAGTCTACTTGTGGTCATGTAGACAACAGTACTTCCCTTGTGAATGAGAACCCTCACACTAAGTGAGTTACAGAGGGAGCCTGGCCTCTCACTCAAGGATAAGGGTTAAACTGAGTTAAGTCCTTCAGCATTTGTATTAAACTATGAATTAAAGCAACTGGATGCCTATCTTGTACTCCTGAGCATTGTATAGTGACAAAAGTGTGTGTATTCATGTATATATGAATACATGTGTGTTCGTGTGTGTGTTGTGCATGCATGTATGCCCTTGTATATGTGTTGTGTGTATGCTTGTGTGTGAGCTCACCTAGGCATGCATGTGTGTGCACTTGCCTATTAAAGTATGTGTGTGTTTGATAATGTACACATGTGTATGCTCTTGTCCATTCATAAACACTCACGAACATGTGCATGGTGGACAGAGATTGATGTCCTTGTATATCTTCTTTGAATCTCATTATTGTTTTGAATCAAGGCTTTCAATGAACCTGGAGTTTGCTGATTTCACCTAGATTAGCTAGCCAAGAAGACCCCTGTCTCTGTCTCTCCATTACTGGAGTCACAGGCACACAGCCATGAATAGCTTTTATGTGGTTGCTAAGTAGAAAACTCAGGTCATCTTACTTTCACAGAAAGCATTTTATCCACTGATTATATATATATATGGATCTGAGTAGCTTATATATATATATTTCTGTATGCATCACCAATATAGTATGCTTGAACCTAAGTAGGCACAATTGACATACAAAAAGTAGTCTCAATTTTTCATCTTTAAGGTAAAAAAACTGAATTTTAAGAATTAGACTACATTTTTAAAATACACACTCACAGAACAAATGGAAATTCCTATGATATTTTAGCTGAGATATCTTTAGGACACAACCTAACCCAACAAATGTTTACTGAGCTCCTACAATGCCTAAATCTAAATAAAAACCAACCTCTTTAGTCACAGAAAAAAAAAAAAGACAGTTAGTCAGATTCGTGAGAACATCTGTAAAGCAAGCAGCAAGTTATGGCAGGTGACCCTAAAATAAGAACAATTTTTTACAAGGGTATGCACTCAAGACAAAACAAATCAGCATCATATTGCAAACATGTCACAAGCATTCACAAATAAGAAGGACAAAAATTCCTTGAGCATAATATGGCGATAAACACTTACCATGTCTGCTTCTGGCCAGCTGGAGCAGAGGAGAGAGAGGAAAGCCAGCCAGGGCTATGTACATAGGGAGTCAGACCCCCACTCTGGAAACTCACAGTGATGAAAGATGAGGAAATAAAACATGGGAGGACCTTCTTTTTAATGTCTAAAATTACACAGATGAAAAGAGGCTGCAGATTCAGCACAGCATCCCTCCCTCCAGACTGCACATTCATCTCTATGTCTGACCATAGAGCTACACAGTATTGTGCACAGACACAGAGAGGGGGCTTACATAGAAGACAGATATGCATTTATCCTATTTAGCCAGAGGACAGGGCTCAGATCAGCAAAACTGCAGGGATCGGGGTAGGGGACATGATACTGAAGATCTCAAGACAAAACAGATCATCAGCATGTACATCCACAGCAATGATAGCTATGGAGAATTTCCTGAAGAATACACAGGAGTTTCAAGTAAACTGAGAACTAGACTCTTCCACAGTGAAGTGACAGATTGAAATTATAAGAGTATGAGCATGTATTAAAAAGGCAGTTTAGGAACTGGAAATATGGCTCAGTGATTAAGGGCTTGCACTGCTCTTGCAGAGGTTCTGAGATCGATTCCTGGACCACAAGGGATATGACATCCTCTTCTGGTCTCCTTGAGTATCTACCCACATGTGGTAAGTGTACACACACTAACGCACACTCACACACACACACACACGCACGTGCACACACAAATAAAAACATAAATTATGATGCCATTAGGGCAATCCGGTGATCAATGGAAAACATATGAAGAAGTTTAAGAGGCTCATACAATGAATGTGCAAACACTGAAGCAGAGAGTGAACTTAAAAACTAGGATGGAGAGAACTGAAGCTGTAAGGGAAAGAAAATGAAGCTATGTTATGACAAGGATAGGAGAGAAGGAGGGAACAAATCATGGAGACCGAGGTGAGAGACGGAGGGACACTCAAGCCCTATGGGAGGATGGGCTCTGAAAAGGGAGAAGTACAGACCTAGCACCAGATCTACGGCAAGCCCAAAGGGACTGATAACACAACAGCCTTGCTTCCACATTACAGGAGGCCTCAATGACCTCTAAATAGATATTTTAGTATTAAAAGCAAACAGTTCTGAAGGCAATTAGAACGTGTCTCACATTCTCAAACTTAAAAAAGCCAACAACAGAAAGAACATAATTTCCCATATACCTTTGAGGTTTACAGTGCCTGAATTACGTAAAGAAGAAGCTTAGAGTGTCTTGGTTATTTGGCTAGTGACCATCTTGTTTCAATGATAGGATAATATACTCTCTACAAACTCTACACTATTTCTTAATCTCCCAAGGGAGCAGTAA